>JAEIFT010000185.1:0-507936 GCA_018904225.1 Lordiphosa mommai
CACTAATATATACCAGGATTGGTGACGCTGGGCGATGGAAAATAAAAAGTTTTTATCCCAGAACTAGTTTTTTGACCGACCTTACTTATATGGACGCCCTATGCTATATTCATCCGATTTTTATAAATTTTTTCCTCAAATATTGAAATCATCTAAAACTAATATATATACCAAGATTGGTGACGCTACAATGGAAAATAAAAAAGTTTTTCTCACTAAGACTTATTTTCCGACCGATCGTTCCTATGGCAGCTATAAGATATAGTCATCCGATCCGGCCGGCTCCGACATATTAGTTGCGTGCAGTAAAAAGAAGACTCTGTGCAAAATTTCAGCTCGATAGCTTTAAAACTGAAGGACTAGTTCGAGTAGAAACAGACGGACAGACAGACGGACGGAAAGCGGAAATGAACTCAGCTCGTCGTCCTGATCAAGAATATATATAGTTTATGGGGTCGGAAATGAATATTTCTATGCGTTACATACACTTTTGGGCAAGTGTATATACCTTTCAAGTGTAAAAAAGAACGAGAAAAGATTTTTAAACTTGGTAAATTGGAAAATAAACTTATATTCCAAAAACTACTAAAAAAAAAGCATGGATGCGAACCGGTTCTGAACCGAACCGAACCAAACCGTACCGAACCGCTTATTTGAGCTCGTAAACCGAACCAAGAACCGAACCGGTGTTCTTTCGAAAATGCTGAACCGACCCGAAACCGCCTATTAAAACGGTTCGGTTCAGTTTATCGATAATTTAAATGACGTCAACACTATGAAATTGTACCTTAAACAATTTTTCTAAGATACTGGTAGTGTTTCCTCGTTAATCCTAAATTTAGCCTTTGCAGTACCTTTATGTTCTCTATTTCACGTTTATAGAGAGATTATTATGCGTTATTCTAATTTTCTTCTAATTTAATTATTTTGATTAGTTTTTTTCTTTATGCTAGGCTATACAACATTTTGTTTCTGTGGAATCCATAGATACGCACCGTTTCGGGGCACTTTCGGTATCTACTGCAACCCTGCTAGAGACAATAATTGAACTTATTATCGACGACATTAAGATTTTTATGGTATTTTGAATGATTTCTACTAAACTAAATCCGAAATAAGAAACACAGGACTGATAATCAGGCCTGTTTCGGTTTTGAATCCAATCATGCGGAATTGAAATTGGTAATTAACTGGATCAATTTTAAACATAAGCAGAATGGAACTTAAAATTGAAGAATTCGTTAGCTCAATCTTAAGCACACTGTATACAAACATCATTTTAATAAAAACTGTCTGCATTTAGCTGTCACCCTCATACAAGCCAAAACAAAAATTTCACAACAACCTCTAATAAGAAAATCCAGCTTTAAATCTTTTTAATCAAAGGTATTTGTATTTGTACACAATCTCTGATTTCAATAAAATATGCCTGCCTTTTGTAAAAATATAGTGTAAAGTGCATGTTAAGCACTTGTTTAGACAGTTATTTGACAGGTACCTCGGGTAACGGAATTGAGGCCATTAACTTTTAAAATAGAAACCAAACATAGTTTAAAAAATCTTGAAATTTCTTGATAAATGAAATTTTTAGATCAAACTTTATAAATTCAAAAATAAAATTGTATTTAATTGGCTAAAGCACAGTGTAATTGAACTGCTTCTCCTGCTTCGTGTGCAGCCCTTTTAGAATGCTCTCGATTTTTTTTTCTCTCTCTCTCCCTCTCTGCAACTTATTTTTCACTCCCACACTCAAAGATTTCATGCATCTCAGTGCACTGCTCCCTCGCGCAATTTATGTTCTGGCTGCTGCATGATGGCTGGCTTCATGTACTCTCTTTGCCATAGTGTGTGTGTGTGTGTGTAGGAGGTTGTCAGAGGTCAGTCTCATCGCTGGCAGCGCAGTCATCGTCGTCCGTTGCCTATGTACAACGTTGGGGCGTTCCAAATGTCAATTCATTCCGTTGTCGTTCTATGGCCAAAACTAGATTTTTGCTACCACGACGGCATCGCTGACTGTGTGGCTCTCTCTCCCTCTCTCTCTGGTTCTTTGTCTCTCTGCCTCGCTCTCTGAACTGGTTGAGTGAGTTTTTTTTTTTTGTTTTGTTGCTTGGCGTCGTTTCATTTCCGCGTTCCCTGGCTTGTATCTTGTAAAAATTCTTCTTTGCTATATTTTATACATTCTCATTCAGTTCTTAGCGTTCGCCGGATAAACAACGTACATCCTCGCGTCGTTGTCAACTTTTTACGTCGCGTTGTATGTGTGTGTGTGTTTGTTGTTTGTGTAGTAGAAAAAAAAGCAATAAAAAGTATTAATATTAGTAAATAATCATAAAAATAAAAAAGTGCAAGGCAACATTTGCAACTCAAACATACCTGTATGCTATGTACGTATAAAAAAACATCAACAAAAAAAAACTTGTGAAACGTCGGCGTTGGCGTCGGCGTCGTAGAGTTCATCAACTTGTTTAGAATCGTTTGGCGGGGCGCGTTGTGTGTACGTGAATGCGTGGCTGCCTCTGTGTGTGTGTGTGTGTTTTGCCTTTTTCCTGCTCTTGCTGCTTTGCATCACTTGCATTGTTTGACCACGGCCCAACAACAATTTCTTGTTTTCTGTTTGTTCTTTTTTTGGGCAGAGCGCGCGCGTCTTGTTATTGTTTGTTTATACGTTTTTTGTTATTATTATCTCATTTCTGTGTATCTACACTGACGTCTGGAAATATGGTGTCTAGGTGCAAAAAACATTGACAAAGTGCATTCAACTTAAACTTTTTGAAGCTTATCCATAATCTTACGACCTTGCCCACGGGCCCAGCCCATTAACTTGACCGCAACTGTTTAAACAGTTCACACCAATTTAGCCATTACTGTGTTCGATGCGGAAGACTAAAACAAGAGAGTTGTTGTTTTTTTCTGCTTCTGTTTTGTTTAAATTAAAAAAAAAAAATGAAGTATTACGGCAATGTTCTTTAATTTTACTCACACGCCACGCTTGATACCAAGTCTACAAAAAAACGTGTTTAAAATGTGCAAAAAGCCATGTGTATAAACATACACACATACGTATCTACACTTAATATTATTAAATGTTATTTCATGTGTCTTGTTTCACGCTCGATTTCGCTTTACCCAGCGGCTGGCTGCCTGGCTGACTGTTTGTTTGTTTGATTTATTTCTCCTCCTCTGATTGAAAGCTGTCGCCATTCGTGGCTTTATGGAGGAAAAACTTTGATTACCCATCCAATACACATCTTACTGCTTATTTATGCCAAATCGTGTTGATTATTATTATTATTATTGATGATGATCATCTTTTTAGGATTGTGTGTCGTCTGCCCATAGATCGGATTACTTTGTTCAAAATTTTGCGATTTTTTCTAAAGAACATTTCACCTTTAAATTTCAATTTCCTTCAAATTTAAAATTTTTTAAACCGAAATATACTTATTTTGAAATACAAAGTTATGTAAAATCGGTATACTCCCCTCTGACAGTTGTCCGAATAATAATTTGAAACTTGAAATTAATGACATTTTGTAGTTTATTGATGATCATTTATTATTTCTGATCTTGTTGTCTTCCTAAACAAACTTGTCTGGAAAACGAGTTTGTTTACATATTTTCCAATCCTTGCTTTTTATTTAAACAATAGTTTGCTCAATTAAACAATGTTTTGATCAACGCTTGCAAACTGGTTCGAACCCGGAATTCCGACTTTTCTTTTACTGTGAATCGAAACTCTTTTGAAAAAATAGTTGAACCAGAACATGTTCTAAGCCAAAATTTAGAGAACCTGGCTTTTACCACCCTAAAATTGACTTATTATGATCAAAGAAGTAGAAGTAAATTTAAAATGACAATCAATAAAAATCTAGCTACAGAAATTCAGAATTTTTTTCCAACAAATAAATTTGCTTGTCTATTTAAATTAGGTAAAACTTGAGAAAAATCAAAGCTCGAACCAAAGCCTTAAATTTCTAAACCTGAACCAGTGTTACATTTTTATTTTTCCTCAAAAATAATTTGGGTTTGCAGCCCTGGTTTGAAAAACGCCTTAGTGGAAAAAGCATTTTCTTCAGCTTAGAAACTATCAGTCATGTTCCGGTTTTCACTTTCGACAAAACTTGTCGAATTCGAACGTGGTACATGTGTTATTGTGTGAATTTCATTGAGTGAGTCGGCTTAAAGCATTTGGAGTCGAATTTGAAGTTATTTAAAATTTAAGGTTTGATACCGATTAAATTGATCGTTTATTAGAAAAGTGATCATGTACCACATTCGAATTCACTTTAGTAAAAACCGGAACAGGTCTGTATGACTATTTTATATGCTTTCAAACAGATTTGCCAAAATTTGCTCAAAATCAGATGAACATTTCTTATAGCTGTTTTGGGACCGATCGGTCGACAAATAGATCGTAATGAGACAACATTTTTTCAGATATTTAATAATTCTGAATGTACAAAAAATCCTCAAATGGTACTTAACCTGATTTGCCTTCGCCTATTTATACAGTGCCGGCAAAAATAATAGCACCGATATGGCTGAAAATTATTTTCTCATCTAGTTAGGAGCCCTAATAAATTAGGTTTTTAAAAAAATTACTGCTAACAATTTTTAATTTATTATTTTAAGCATTTGTACACATATTAGTGGAACTTTACAGAGTATGTAAAAAAATGTTTATTTATAAAAATAATAGTTTTTAAAGCTGCTAGAGCAGATCTCCGGGAACCCCCTTTCAAAAAAGTCGTTTTGCGGTGACCACTATATCTCTGAAGTGGATCGTCTGAAATGAAAAAACCAGATAATCTTTGCATATCCACAATGATTTTTGACTTATTGATTTTAAAGTGTATTCCTCAATGATTATGATTATACTTAGGCGGGATTTACACCATGAATCAAACTTTATGAAGTTTTCTTAGTAGGCGTGGAATTTAGAGGAAATCTTTCAGACCTTTTAAACAAATAGTAAAACATACATTTAAATCTCTCGCCTACTAGAAAAACTTCATGAAGTTTGCTTCATCATGTAAATCCCGTCTTATTCAGTTCCATCAAGCACAACGGAAAATGTGCTGTCAGTAAGAAACTGCGCACCAGATCATAGAGCTGTGGTGGAAGGAGACTCTTGATCTTGCATAGTAATCCTTTTTATGCCTGTTTCACATTCACAAATACGACCACAACGTATTCCTTGTCATTTTTCCCTTCCAGGATAAAGTTTGTTAACCTGTGTAGTTGCTCAGGGGTTGCGTGCGACTTTTGAAAACCAAATTTAAAGGGAGAAATGCGTTGGCATGTTCAGTAAGCACCTCTTAAAAATATTCCAAACTGACAATAGCAAGCTGATCGGTCGATATGAGTCGACATTTGAAGGACTCTTCCCGGCCTTGGGCCTTCTTTCAGGACCTCGGGATGCAACCCTGTCTCAGTACCGATTTGTAGAGCAAGACCAGAAAAGTATGGCTTTGACAGGGAGTGCCTATAGTATCTTGTTATTGAGCCTTTTTGGTCTTCGGTTCTTTGATCAGATCTTGCACCTCCACAAGAGTGATCGGAGAAACTTGCTGTTCGAGTTGTCCAGGTGTGTCAAGGACATGTTCAACTCACTTATATCCGGGTTTTTGATCGATTGGGGATTTTTATTTCTTCGCTCAAATATAACACTCAAGGTCCGATTATGACTTGTCAAAATTGATGAAGCCTAATGGCTTCAAGCAAAACGATATAGATCACTTCTTCTTCCATAGCCCCCTGACCTTCATTCTATTTAAGGTTTCAGGGCCACACTGCGTCTATTGTAGGGAGCAGCTGCGAGCGGATATCCGAAATCAAGAGAAAATCAGTTTTAGACAAGTAGGCACCATCACTTACAACCAATTAACTTCTATAGTTGAGGCCTTAAAAAGGCCTGGTAAAAGCCAGCCTGCCTAACATCCAAAAACGGCACCTATAGGATAATTCCTTCTGTAGAAGCTTTCAAGGACAAAGTTTGCAATTCTTTTCAACTGTTCAGTAGTTCCGTGCTGTTCTCTAAAGTCAAATTTAAAATTTGGTATTGTTTTTTAACCCCATGCAGTTTCAAAATTCGCCTAAAAAATGGTTCTTTGCAACACTTTATTGAAGACAGAAAAAAGTCTAATTCAAACCTAGATCCCTGTCCCGGTCCCGACTCTAGTCGTCAATGCCTACCCGTCTTGATCCCTAACTCAAATTTTAAAATCAGTCCTATCGCATCCCGATCCCGAAGATTTTTTCGGGACCCGCGGGAATTCCCAAAATTCGCGCCCATCTCTACTCCATACTTTTGCTAGATTTCACTGACTTGAGCACTAAAATAATTCTAGCCTTCTAGCTACAGAAAAATACCCAATTCGGAAGATATTATTCAATATTATAACAAGGAATAATAGGGCTTTTACAGGTGAAAGTTTAGTGGGCATTCCTGAAAATTTGGTCTTTCCCTGACGCTTTTATTTCACCTCTAACCTTCTCCTGTAAGGTGAATGGTGTTAGGTATTGGTTAAACACTGCTTCTACTTTAGTCTTCCTGGAGGATTGATTAGTTCAGGTTCAAGGGTTGATATATCGGGAAAATTTGACTCAGCATCAGTTGTGGCATTTTCCATTCAAATTCGAGAACCTTCCTCAGCCGGATGGTTATCCGTTCTAGCATACTCTCTACGAAGCCTTCTCTTAATGTAAAAGAAGAGATGCAGCTGCAAAAGAGAGTTTGCTTAAAATGGAACATGCAATGAAATAGATTCACCGTGTTATCAATATCTTCTGAAGAGTAATAGAGGCTTCTAGTTTCTTCTGGAACCTTTTCAAAATTTGAAAGTTCTTGACACTTTGATTCAGGATTGTGTCGCGATATTCACAGCATTATTTCCACATTGTAAAATTAGCTAGAGAATAAAAATCTTTCAACAAAAATTCGTTTATCAATTTTGTAAATTTATGTCGTCATATTTATATTCTCTACTAACTGAAATTCAATGCAGAGTTTAGAGTAGAATTCCCCAGGGTTAAATTTCCACATTAACCGACATGTGTCCCCACTGATTTGAAAAATCTCAGTTGCCTCGTCGTTTCGTATTTGTTTTCATTATCAAAAAGTCGCGCTTACCTACCTACCTACCACAAACAACTACTACAAGTACTTGCCGCATTGCGTTTGGCTTGTCCGTAATAGATAAAAGTCATGAAAACGAAAATTGGTACAACTCTAATTGAAAATGTTAAAGCGCGCGCAGATAGATAAATATTTATCAAAACGTTTACACGTAAACGATGCGACAGACACGTACGGTACATACATATTTTTTTTGATTAGAATGCAATATAGATAGCAGCAAATATGGTTCAATATTCTAAGCCACCACTGTGCCTTTTGGTGAAGACAGGACAAAACGTTTAAACCATGACTGTGTGTGTATGTGTGTATGTAGCGGACCCAGGACAAAACTCATTAATATAAAGAGAGAAGGAGGTGGTGGTGTAGAGGGAGGGAGAGAAACAAGAACCACAGACACTACAAAGCGCAGTAAGAAAGAAAAAACTGCAGCAAAAACTGCCGTCGTTGACCTGCCCGGGGTTTTAGTGCAAAGGCAGAGCAAAAGAGCCAGCTATAGATGTGGGAGAGCGATGCAAGAGGGACGCCGGACGGAGTCTGCTGTAGCTAAATTGGATGCTGTCGTTCGTGTGTTGTTGTCTTGTCTCCTACAACAATAAAACTCCCTTGTGTAGTCGCGGTTGGTTTTTTTTTTTGCCCATTGTCTTCAGTTCTTCAATAATAATTTCATTCAGCAGCAGCAGCCAAAGCGCAGATGCTTTGGGGGTCTGGGCTGACGCATCGTCGTCGTTGTTGTTGTTGTCTGGAGGTCCCGTCCCGCAAAAGGAAGGAACGTATAATAAAAATTTGCATTGAACGGCGGCGGTGCCTTTGTCGTGTATGTCGTTTGGTTGGGTTACTTTATCTGCCTTCCTCCTCCGCTGACGTTGACGCTTAGAGGGAAGGTAGAAAGCAGCAGCAGCAGCAGAGTGAGGTATGGTTTGGGTTTTGGTAGGCAGGTAAACGCGTTGGTACGCTTTGTTCTGTTTTATGGCTTGCTCTTTGTGCTGTTAGTTCTGTTTGTCTGTGTGTGTGTGTGTGTGTGTCATGCTCTTTGGTACCATTGAACTCTGCTGCAGTTCACCCCCAAGTGTTGAGGAATGCATGGAATTGAAACACCACAGCCGCGCATTGTAAGCAATTTTTAGTCGCTTGAACTTGATGATGATGTGCCTTCTTTTTCCACTTCTTCTTCTCAGCCATGAAATTTATAATCTTGTACAAATTGTTTTGCATTAGTAATGCCTGCGCAGTTTTGTTCCACTTCCCACAACAGCGACGAAACACACACACACACACACAGAGACACACACTCCCACCCACCCCATCCTTCACTTAATTACGTCGAAGCAGAAGAGGCGGCACGCCCTCAGTGCAGTGCACTCACTCACAATGTTCTTGTTGATTATTAGCTTCTTCTCTATTTTTAAACACTTTTACAAGCGTTCTGGAATTTGTACAACACAAAAACAACAACAACAACAAAAAATGCAAAAGAAAAAAAAAACATATGGCACTTCTCCTCGAAATGGAAGGAACCTAAAATGATATTTATCTTGTCATTGATATACAATCCAACTGTCAGTTTTGGTTTTGCTTGTTGTTGTGGTATCTGTCTCTATTCTCCCTTCCATATTCCTCCTCCCCTACCAATTTTCGCTTTGCTAATCTAATCGAAACAGCAGTCCACTATCAAAAGCCTCCCTTCCTACTTTGGATAAGTCACTTATTTGTGGTGTTTCCATTTCATTCAATTTTTTTTATGTGAATGACGTTTTCTTGCTATTTTTGGGTATCTTTGTTAACTAACCTGTTGAAATAACTAGAAGTTGGGCTAGTTGGTTAATTGTTTTCTTATGAGTCAGTTAGTTGGCTGAGAAAGTGACGTGTTAGAAAAGACAAAGCATTTAATTGTAACTACATTAATTTCGCAACTTTTAGAAAGATATCATTAGACAGCGGATTTTGCATACTTTCAGATACATTTTTATCCTAGTAGGCCGGGGTAAATTGATTTTTAAAGAACCTTTTTGTGATATGAACAGGCCGTTTAGGGTTTTTTACCCTTTATCCTGGCCTACTTGGATTAAATTGAACTTGAAAATATGTAAAATCCGCTGTCTAGATATCATCTGACACAAAAAATTTGCACAAATTTTGAAAGAAGGCTAAATAGGGCAATTTATCATAACTTTTTGAGCAGATTATTTGCGGTTGGATCCATAGCTTTAGTTCTAAGTCCTGCAAATAGTTATTATATTCCAATAGTTATGTGAATTCAGCTTTATTTTTTTTTTAAATATTTCCTGAAGAAAATATTTCAAAAGGTTCAATGTTTCAAAAACTTTTCACAGCATTGCTTCCCAGTATCTGGTTGAAGAGTTCATTGACTATATATTATAGTGTAAATTCAATTCTTGAACGATCTTGCTTCAAACTAGAGATGCGCGCGTGAGGAATTTTTCCTTCACGTAAAATCTCTTGACGTACGATTCTACGCACACAATTTTAAGAGCGTTTTGCGTCACGCACGATTCATGCACGATTAAAGAAAAGGTCACGAATGATCACGCACGATCAACCACTCCCGAATTTTTGCGTGGAGTTTTAGGAGTCAGTTTTAGGAGTAATACTTTTAATCCAATATAATACTGTATGTACTGTACTGTATTAACACGCACGAATTACGCACGAATCACGAATACACACGCACGAAAGTCGGTTTTATCACCAAATCTTGTTTTTAAGTTGTTTTGTTTGCATTATTTTGTCTTTATCTGGTATATCTGCTATATTGGATGCATCGGATTCAAAATGAATTGATTATCTCCGGTGTTCTACAAATCGTTTTCGATCCAAAAAGACCCAAATCGTATGGCAATTGGGTCGAAGGCGATTTGTGGAACACCTGGGATAATCAGTTCATTGTGAATCCAATATAATGGGTAATTGGATGGTGACATTTACTTTTTAAGGATAATTTCATTTAAATATTGATTTCGGATGGTCCCACTTAGATTACTCATTCCAGCATTGCTACGGGTATCTCGGAAATTACACCAGTAATGTTGGCTTGGAAGTCTAAAATCATAGCTGGCTTATCGATGAATAGTTTAGACTTTTCGTAACCCCACAGAAAAAGTACAGTGGTGTCATATCACATGATCTAGACGGCCAGTTGATAGTTCGAAACGCCGAAATGATTTCTCAATAAAGCGCGCTGTGTGTGCCGTAGCACCATTTTGTTGAAACCAAATGTCGCCGACATTAAGGGCTTTAATTTCAGGCAACAAAAAGTCATTGGCCATGTTCATAAGAAGAACTTGCTCCCTGATCAATGATATATTTCTTGGTAATTCACGTAGCCTACTTTTCCCTTTGCATTTTATATGATATTTACATGAAGCTTTTCCAAATCTCAATTTAACAATATCCCCAAAAATATGCTATTTAATAAGAGCAGTTTTGTTAAGCTGATTCGTGATCAAGTGTCTCTGCTGAACGCGCTCATTTATCATGGTGCGGTAGCGCTCGCCCTTATTGACAGTTATGTTCTGCCCTCCCTTCTTTTTTAAAGAAATAAAGAATCGCAATTATCCTCACTACGGGCTGGGTATGGTCCATTTGGTCGCGCATTATCCAATAACGTACACTGAGAATTTTTTTGTCGATGGATTTGCGAATAGTGAAAATTGATGATGTACAGTGTACATTGTACACCATATGCAGCTCGAAGTGCACTAAAAACATTTTTTACAGAACGCTTAATTTTAGTATTACAGCTGAATAATTTCATGATGATTTGTCAAACAATCCTTAACAAAAATAAGAGGACAGAATGACACCAGTCAAACGTGATATCTGAAAAAGATTAAGATTAATATGCACTTTAGCCCACATTTCCTTAAAATTGTTGTCTGTGCCAATACTTTATTGATTCACTGTATGTATTCACAAAAAAAGTTGAAAATGTATGACAAAATCAGTAAAATGACGTATATAGAATGTCACTATGAGAATCTGTGATTTTCACACTGATTCTTAGATTTTAACTGTGTACACAAAATTGGGATTTTACCCCAACCAAACCCATCATCTTATGACAATATTTTGTGTTTGATTTTCGTGCGAGAATTCGAATCTCTCTCTATATATATAAAAGACTGACTGACTGAGTCATTGGCAATCTACGCAGAGCCTGAACGGTTAAAGATCGAAAGCTGTAACTTTCACAGAAGTTTCGGGCTTTTGGAAAATTTGCAAAATATCGACCAGATAACACAAAAGTCTCTGGACAATAGGTCAGATTGAATGGCTTTAATGTTGTTAAACCAAACCAAAACATAAGGTTCAGAAAGGTTCAGTTTTTTTTTTTAGAAGGAATATAAACCGGTTTCTTCTGTCCAACTGTCAAATACGCGTGGCAGCAAAACGCACAAATACGTAAGCTAATTTGCCGACCACTGATTTAAAGTGGAAATAAAAGCTTTGGTAATTTAAATAAGCGGTGGGCAAGGCCTTGCTCCTCCCGTAGTAGATGTGCGAGCGTGAGCGAATTTTCCTTCACGTAACGCACGGTTCACGAAACGTTTTGCGTCACGCAAGATGCATGCACGATTTAGGGAAGGCTCACGAATGATTGATGACGCATGATCAACCACCCCCGAATTTTTGCGTGGGGAGACCTTAATTCTATCACTGCGCCTTTTGTATGGAGTTGGATTCACGAAACAAAAAGCAAATCAGTTTAAGGAATAGTATTGTTAATAAAATATAATAGAACAAAATTTCGTGAATACAGCAAGACTTATATTCACAAACGAAAGTCTGTGTTTTCTCACAATGACGTCTTGACATGTCGTGACACACCGTGACACGTTTAAATACGCGCGCGCGACCCTAGCCCTAGCCCGGAGTACTTTTTGAACTGGCACACCAGCGAGGCGACGCTTCGTAAAATAACAAAACAAAGAGCATTTCTTGACTCCAAATCACAGAAGCAGACGGCTCTTGGCCAACCGAGACTTAGTCCGCGTTTACACGATAAAGTTTGATTCATGAAGCTCTCTTCGATTTTGTTTTGAATCATCTTTAAAACTTCAGGCGCATTTACATGATGAAGTTTGCTTCGTGAAGTTCGTTTTCAACTCGCCTGACAACCACGAGTTATCGATAAGCAAATAACCCACAAATCAACCTTGCATTAGTTTAATCGGAACAAAGCAAAGGAGAATGATCGAAAAGCTTCACGCCACGGTAGGTCATGAAGCTTTGCCAGCTTCGGCTGCCCCTCTTCACCTCTTCCCCACAAACAAAAACTTCATGAAGGAAACTTCATCGTGTAAATGCGGACTTAGACAGACCATGAAAATACGGTACAAGTAACTCTGTGTTGTCAATTGAATTGGAAAAGAAAGAAATGGTTTCACATGCTTTTAAAATAAAGTCAAAATTTGTACTCTATTCTTCTTCTTCCATCCAACGAAGTTTTCTAGATCACGAAATTAATTTCCAGAACCCTGTAATTCTATATTACGAATTTTCTATTTTACAAAGAGTCCCCTTTCAAATTCGCTATATGGAAGTTTGACTGTACTTAGAGTTTGATGTTGTTGAATCGGAAAGCTGGCAGAATATTAAGAATACGCCCTGTTAACTTTGCATAGCTCTGTTAATTTTTAACAGAGCGCTGTTAGCCTCGACTTGTCGAAACATCGAAAGCTAAAAGTTTTACCAACAAATTATTTATTACAACTTGCTACCAAGTTTTGATCGTTTTTGTTTTTAAGCTGGCAACAGTTGGGTATACCGCTACAATTCGCATATGTTTTTTTTGTTCCCTTCATACATACAGACATGTCTCTGCAATTTTGGTATATTTATGTACTCTTGTGATTTATGCTGCTCCCTCGTCTGTTGCTGTCGTCTGGCTATTTCTCTGGCGTCTCTCGTCTCGTCTGGTCTCTTTCTGGATGATGTATACATAAAATTTATGTGCTTGCATGCGGTTTTATGTTGTGATGTTGTGAAATGCACCGTTGCCTGTCTGCAGCATAAAATTCTTCCTTCTGCTCGAAAGTTCTGCGACATACGCGTCGCCGCCACCGCCCACCCCCTCACGCAAAACAGTCATAATGAGCGAGTGAGAGAGAGAGAGAGAATATGAGAATATTTTGGTTTGATTTTGCGGTCGTTGCCCAAAAATGGGGAAAATACATGCGCGAATGTGTTATCGGTCTATCGGTGCTTCTAGCTTCCTGTCCTCTCTCTCTCTCTCTTTCTCTCTTGCCAAGTACGACGCAACCTGTAGCTCGCGAAAAAAAAATTGTTGCTCTTGCAGGGGAGGTTTGTGATGTTGTTGTTGTTGTTTTTGGTAGAGGGTGGTGGCGCAGCCGCCGCCATATTGTTTTGGGGGGTTGTCAAGTGCTCTGTGTGTGGGTGGAGTAGTCAGTCAGTCAGTCGAGCTGCAACCGGGGGCCGGCATTCAACAGTTCGGCTTGCTCTCTCGCTCTCTCATGTAAATAGGAAATTGTTTGGTATATATTGATTTTTCCCTGCGCCGCCATCTGTAATTGTGGATAATTTCGTTATAATTTTGCACAAAAACCCCAGGGCCCAGGCAGAGGACGAACTTTTGTCTGTGACGTAGGCTACTGCCCCACCCGTCGTTTCCACCGCCCACAAATTGCATGCGTTGTGTGTTGCATTTCCCAGAGAGCATAACAATTCCTGGGCGCCGCTCTAGGACCTTCTGCTCTGCTGGCGTCTCTGCTTTGGAGCTTTACCCGGGTCGCGCTGCATAAATGCGCAAAGTTAGTTTTGCAGTGAGCTGCGTCGCATACGCGTCGTTCTGAGGTTTGCTTCCGCGACAAGTTGATAAAAAAAAAAACTTTTGAACAACTGTAATTAGTTATAAATAAATGATGATCGAGTTAACGTTTAATTTTCTAACCATTTTTCTTTTCTTTCCTTTGCAGCGTTTTGTGCGCGCAACGCAATTAACTGTCAGCACTTGAAAGTATGCAACAAAAATTTGCCTCAACTTGTTACTGCACAGACGAGAACAGCAACAACAACTACAACAGCATCCATAAAGCTGCATAAAGCAACAACTAAAACGGCGAAACGAACGGAATTAATCAAATAGACAAAAATCATACAAAAACAAAGCTTCAAAGGTAAGTGTGTGTGTGTGTGTGTGCATGATAAATGTACCTCCAGTCTAGACAGTTGCACAACCCTCCTCGTCCCTTTTTCTACCGCCTTCCATCCATCCCTCTCTTGTTAAGGGAACCGCGCTTATTTTTCGGGGTTGATTTTGCTTTTTCCTATGTTTCGTTACGGGTTTTATTTTGTTGACGGAAGTTTTTGGTTTCCAAATCTAGAGAAGTTTCTTGTTTACTTTTTGCCCGCTGCCCGGGGGTTGTGCACCCTCGCCCCTTGCCGCCTCACCCCACATCTGTCTGTGCGTGCGCTTATTGCATTTGCCGAAGACAGTTTTTTGATTGGTTGGTTAGGAGGAGGGGGGGGAGGGAAATAATGTCAGGAACCTTTCTTTCATCCCGGCCCGGGTACAGCCTCGTCGGCGTTTTTGTGTGTCTACGTTCCGTAAGAAATTAGAATTGTGTTAAAAAGCACTTTGTTTCCATTTGGCGGGGGCGTAGTTTGATTTGAGTAGAACATAGAGAGGAGGAGCAGGGGTGAAGTCACTCAACTGTCTTCGACGACGACGACGTTTAATAAACGGGTCACAGCTGGCCTGGGGATTACGGGACGTGTCTTGGCTTGGCTTGGCCGGGGGCGCAATTAGTTACAAATTATGATGCATAACAACAAAGCATTTTTTTGTTTTATATTTTATTATTTGCAGGGGTTGTTGTCAATAGGCGGCGAGAGTAGG
Organism: Lordiphosa mommai; assembly: GCA_018904225.1. NCBI lineage: Eukaryota > Metazoa > Arthropoda > Insecta > Diptera > Drosophilidae > Lordiphosa > Lordiphosa mommai. The sequence goes on from JAEIFT010000185.1 coordinate 15,018, forward strand.
GTCAAATAATATTTGAGTGGCTGACTCATGAGAAGAACTCTCAAGAGTTCCCTGGTGGTGGTGACTCATGGGTCAGGCAAAACTATGTTCGAGGGGAAAGAGAGAAAGGGAGATGTAAACAAATGGTTAGGGAATTAATTGCAAGCTAAATAGCTAAGACTTGGAAAGGAACCGGAAGCCAAACGGGTACCGCGTATACCAATAAAAACCGTTTAAACTTCAGAACCGGATCTGTTATTCTGAATTTTTTTAAGAACCTATGTGTTAGGAACCGAAAACACCGAATCACCCGAAATCGGTACCAGTTTTACGCTGGGGGAAACCTAATTTAAAACAATAAAACTGAAAAAGAAACAAAATAGAATTTATAAACGAAACTGTACCGGTACGATGTTTCAATTTTTTTTATTCTTTTCAAAAATTCAAAATTTAGTACCGGTTTCTGGTTATGAGTTTTCCTATCGGTATGGTCTGATGCCCTGCTTAAAAGAAATAATCAAGCATGTTCTACAATCCTTAAACACAACCCAAAAGCAATTGTCGGTGTTCCTAAAAACTCTTTTGGTGGTTTTTAAATGTTGCAAATTGTGTTGGGGGTCATTTGGTCTGTTTGAAGCTAATAAAGAACTTTAAGTCAAATAAAGTATCAAATATCAAAGTCAAAATATTTTAAACACGATCCGATTTGCATAAGGACCGATTTCTCAAAAAAGAGTTAATTTTCTGCATTTTTCTGAAAAAAATCAGCTATTTAGAAGATGAGAAATCGGCCCCTTAGACCAGCTAAATTCCGCTAAGCGATACTGAGCAGCTTCTTAAGCTGGGGGGCTTCAACACCAAAATACACAAGGTTTTATGAGCATGTACCACCAAATCTAAAAAAGGGTCACACTGTTTTTTTTTTCATTTGAATTTAGTTAGTCGGGCCTGTTCCCATTTTCGATTTCGATCAAATTATGCGGAATCGGCATTGGTAAGTGTTCCTTTCCTCCAAAAACTGATTGTGTCATTCGGCTTTTAAATTTCAATTTGACTTCATTCAACTGTCTTGATGGCAATAAGTTTCATCCGAATTATCTAAGCCTTTCCTGTAAACAAAATCTCTTACTAATTCCGATCAATCGGATTCGGAACAAGAACAGGCCCGAGTTTTTTTCTTTTTTTTTCAAATTGTCAATGCAGACAACAGAAGTCATGAGAAATCATTTCGTTGGTCACAAATTTTGCCAATCGAATTTCAACGATAACATTTTCAGAGTTGAAATGTAATTTTTAAAGGTTCAAATTTTATCTGATAAAATTAAGTAAAAACGAAACGTAATTTTGTGGATTGGGTTTTGTCATTCAAATATATTTCTTTAAATTTTATCCCCATGTAATTGAGTTTTAATGCTAAAGCCCTATTGTATTGTATTTATTTGCAATTGCTAACTCGGTGGGGGTAATTAAGTTAGTCTCAATGACCAGCTACGCCCCTACTCGCAGCAGAAGTGATCAGAAGGGATTTCTGGAAAAGCAATTAAAAACGGGGTACAATTCTCAAGAATTAAGTCTAAAGGAATGTCTAAAAGTATAAGTCTGGAAATGTAGCGAGGGAGTTAGCCAGGCGATTGCTTGGGAAACAGTGTAAAATAGTGTTGGAATGCAGCATTGGTAATAGAGTTGGAAATCAAAGTTCAAAAACAGTGTTGGAAAACAAAGTTCAAAAATAGTGTTTTTAAAATAGGGTTGGAAAACAATGTTCAAAAAAGTGCTGAAAAACACTGTTGCAATATAATTTGTAAAACAGTGTTAATATACAGTGTTAATATACAGTGTTAATAAACAGTGTTGAAAAACAATGTTAAGAACCGTGCTGGAAAACAGTGTTGGATAACTCCCCACAGGCCAAAGGTCACGTGATCTAAATCGTACTAAGATTATTTGGAATGCGTTACACGTTGTGCGTTATTTTAAAATTGAATTTTGCCCGTACCGAAATTAAAGATTGAAACATCAAAAACACTTTTATGAAATTCGATCATTTTTTTAACTTGCAGTACTCAAGCTTGCTCAGCCTATTAAAAAATATATCGGAATACTAATAATATCGAAATTATGAATTATTACCATACTGTTCTGTTTTCGACACTAGTCTATCCCGAATCGTCCCGTCCCCAAATTTCAAATTCAATTCCGTCCCATTCAAGCTAGAGTATCGGATTCGTTGCACTAATTAAGTGACTCCCTAAAGAAAATAATCAAGCGGTGTTACATCTCATTATTACCTAAGGTCTGCTCCTGGAGATAATCGAATCGTCGAACTTGAAGTGATATAAACCTACTAAAGCTAAGTGGAAAAGTCGTTCCTTCTTGTTGAAAATAAATAAAGGTCGTTGACATCTACTTTATCATTTTCGGGAGCGAAATATTCAGAATGACGACCATCTTTGGGGAAAAAACCTTTTTGATGCTTACAGAAGTCGCAAGATTCCGAATTTATGGGTCTAATACCTGGCTAATTTTTAGTGTTGTACTGTGTAATATAAATTAAATTTTTTTATGGTTTAATGGCAAACCATTTTAAGCACAATCCCTTAAATTCGATAAATACCGATATACAATTATGGTTGCAGTGTAATGTCAAAGTTCGAACGTTCCTATTGGTAGACCCTGTAGGAAATTGAAAGAACAGGATAACCCAGTGCAAAATGAGCCGCGGCGGATATTTAAATGATATTTTGTGTAGATCTTGAAAAGTTTTACATAGAAATAGTCATTTGGATAAATACTTTTTGTTTATTTGGATTATTCTTTCATCTTATACACATACTCTCCATCCACCTAAAGAAAACAAATGCCTTTATTTTCCGTTTCTAACTAATATTTTTATGGTCTTTTCTTTCTCGTCCATTTCTCCTAAACACCAGCTGTTTTACCCAACGGAATTCAGAGCCAGCGGAAACAGTTTTTACCACACAAAGATGGCGTCCTCGCCGACACCATCACTGGACTCGATGCGCGGCGGTGCCAATTCTATAGAATCCTATGAACATGCCGGTTATCTGTCAGACTCACCGCTAACCCTAAGCGGCTCATCACCACCGGCCAGCGATTCGGCTATTTGCAGTGATGAGTACACCACAGGTGGCAGTGCCAAGACACGCTCGGATGTCACAGTTATCAATGGTCATCATCCCATCTCGGCTTCGGTCTCATCCAGCTCATCGGCCAGTTCATCCTCCTGCTCGTCGTCATCATCGTCCTCTTCATCATCATCCTCATCCAGCTCCTCATCGACCAGCGGCCTGAGTGGCTGCGGCAGCACCAGTAGCAGTGTTATAACCAATGGACCCGGAGTGATTGGCAGTAATTTACAGAGTTCGTCTAACAATGGTAATGCCAGCAGTGCCTCGGGCATAAGCAGTTTGGTGGTGGGTGCGGGCAAAGGTAACGGCAACAACAGCAGCAGCAGCTCCTCGAATGCCGCCACCCCCGCCCGTTGTACCGCCTGCAAGAGCAAATGCAGCGATGCAGTGGCCAAATGTTTCGATTGCCAGAGTTATCTCTGTGCCAATTGTGTGACAGCTCATGAATTTATGCACTGCTTCAATGGGCACAATGTCTGCCTGATCAAAGGTTTTGAGACGGGTCATAGGTCCTTGGGATCACCCAGCAATAATCCAGCATCGAATGATTTTAAATATGCCAGCTCTTTGACCATGATGCTGCAGCAGCAACAACAGCAACTGCAGCAAGAGCAGCAGCAGCAACAACAACAGCAGCAGCAGCAACAGCAGCAACAACTTTTGCCCACACAACCCATGTCACAACTGTCCAAAATAGTGCTGGCTGCAGCCGCAGCGGCCAACAACCAGGAGCAGCAGCAACAACAACAGCAACACGATAATCTCTATGCCACACCACAGCGTCAACTCTTCTGTCCACGTCACAAGCAGGAATTGCTCAAATTCAGTTGCCGCACTTGCTGCACTCTGGTATGCAAGGAATGCATCGTCCAGGAACACTCCACCGGTCTGCATGAATTGGAAAATGTGCAAACACCTCCCACCACCAACACCAGCAACAACTCCTCCTCGAATGAGGCCGCTCTGCAAACCCTTTTGGCCGATATGCGTGGCAAAATTGGTGAAATTGTGGCCATAGCCGGCAACTCGGAACAGAATTTGACCAAGGTTAAATTGCAATATCAAAAGGCACACAATGAGCTAAATGAGACCCATCAGTTCTTTGCCTCCATGTTGGATGAGCGTAAAACTGAATTGCTCAAGGAGCTGGAGACACTCTATTCGGCCAAGGTCAATTCGAATACCTCCTGGCTACAGCGTGCCAAGGAGTTGATAGACAAAGGTCTGGCCACTTGCGAGGCTGTCGATCGTTCACCCAATCCCCAGTCACCGTTGCTGGCCGAAGCCTTGCTGCTACGCAAGACACTGGAACAACAATTGCAAACGGCCATACAGGATATGCAATTGCCATTCGAATTGGAATTCATGTCCAACTATCAGTCCATACAGGCGGGTGTAAGGAATACCTTTGGTTATATACGCGCCAGCACCTCGGATAATGGTCTAACATTGGGTCAAGTGAGCAACTCCCAGGGCAAACAACCGCCCATAGCCAGACCCACACAAAGCGCCAGTAATAGCAGTGCCAGCAGTGCAGGCAGTCATCATCATCCCGGCCAGCAGCAGCATTTGCAGCAGCAGCATCATCAGGCACAAAATGCTTTGCATGGTCTGGGTTTGGGTTTAACGGGTGGCAGTCTATTGGATAGCAGCTCCAACTCTAATGGTGGTTATACCAATGCCAATGGCTGCCTCATGCTAAGTGGACGTGAACGTGAACAGCATTTTGGTGAACTGCTGCCCAAGCGTAACAATTACAATGCCTCATCGGGTAACACTGGCTCAGTCTCACACTATAATCCCTATGAGAAATGGAGCAATGGTGGCAGTGACAATTTGTTCTCCACAGTCTCATCTTCTGCCGGTAGCAGCAATTCGGCGGTGGTCGATGCCTTTGCCAGCCAATTGTCTGGCCTAAGCACCTCGGCCGCCGGTGTCGTAGTTGGTGGTAATTCCGGCAATGCCGTCAGCTCTGAATCTCTTCTAGATTTGACCAATAAATTGCTATCGGCCAGCATTTATCCACCCAAATCACAAATCAAGCGTCAGAAAATGATTTATCACTGCAAATTTGGTGAATTTGGCGTCATGGAGGGACAGTTTACCGAACCCAGCGGTGTGGCCGTCAATGCCCAAAATGATATCATTGTGGCCGATACCAATAATCATCGCATACAGATTTTCGATAAGGAGGGACGCTTCAAGTTTCAATTCGGGGAATGCGGCAAACGTGACTCTCAGCTGCTCTATCCGAATCGTGTGGCCGTGGTGCGTAATTCTGGGGATATTATTGTAACCGAACGTTCGCCCACACACCAAATACAGATCTACAATCAGTATGGACAATTTGTGAGGAAATTTGGTGCCACCATTTTGCAACATCCACGCGGTGTGACCGTGGACAACAAGGGACGCATCATAGTGGTGGAGTGCAAGGTGATGCGTGTCATTATCTTTGATCAGAATGGCAATGTTTTGCATAAATTTGGTTGCTCCAAACATTTGGAATTCCCCAACGGTGTGGTGGTCAATGACAAGCAGGAGATTTTCATCAGTGACAATCGTGCCCATTGCGTCAAGGTGTTCAACTATGAGGGACAATATCTGCGACAAATTGGCGGCGAAGGCATTACCAATTATCCCATTGGTGTGGGCATCAATTCGAATGGCGAAATTTTGATAGCAGATAATCATAATAACTTCAACTTGACCATATTCACCCAGGATGGGCAATTGATATCTGCATTGGAATCGAAGGTGAAGCATGCCCAATGCTTTGATGTGGCCCTCATGGATGATGGCAGTGTGGTGTTGGCCAGCAAGGATTATAGGCTGTACATCTATCGTTATGTGCAGCTGGCACCAGTGGGTATGTGAACGAAAATTGGACGGATGATTCCTGCATATAATAATAATATATAAAAAGAAAATGCAAACAAAACCACAACAAAAACAAAACAAAAAAAAAAAACAATTAAGCTGTAAACTGATTCTCCTCGCTCTAAGCTAAGTTCCCCCACACCACACACACACACATACATGCATATATATATATATAATTTGTAGTCTGACTTGCGCGGTCTCTCTCTCTCCCACTCTCTCTCTCTAAACTGACTGTCTATCTCTCTCTCTCCCTCTCTGTTTTTTGATAGTTTAGTCTAGGCTTAGACCTGGGCATATAGACTTTAGAAATATGGCTCGCTATAATTACGCACACACTGTTGGATTTATATATTTTAAATTATTGTTGAATTTTGTTTATCTTATTTTTTTTTTTTGTGTAAAACTGTTAAGCTTAGTTTTTATTTTTATATATGGCGTATTTTATTGTATTTGTTTTATTTCATTAAAAAAGAACTCGAATCGACTTTCCTAGGTCATATGCGTTCGTGCAAGTCGTCGTTGTTGGCGACACCAGAAAATCCCTCCACTTTTTTATGTTCAAGAAAAAAGAAAAAACCACAAAAAAAAATCTTACAAGCAAACATAAACATAATTTTAAGTAATGCTTAAATTGTTTGTTATTTTTTATTTTTGATTGCATTAAAAACAAAAACAAAAAAACACTTTTTATACCTTATATACATATATAACTGTTTTTTTATGTTGATAAATTATTTTTTTGATTATACAAGTTTTATTGATTACTGCTTAAAGGATTTAGTTTATAATTTAAAAACAAAAAACCAATTAACTTTTTATACTCGCTTAGTGTTTATGTTTCATTGTTTTATCATAATAATAATAATCATTAATAAATTGCTGGATTTCTTTTATATTTTTAAACTAAACAAAAACTGAACTGAGCAAAAAAAAAAAAAATAGTTGAAAATTTCGTTTTGTTAAAACCTTTTTTTTTAATTTTTATATATATATGTGTATGCAGAATATCAAACAAATTTAAATTATTTGTTGTTAATCTAATACTACTTATACTAAAACAAAAAAAAACAAAATACAATTTAAACTAAAAGTTGGCAATCAGCGCAGAAGACTTAAACAATTTTATTATTATTATTATATATAAAAATAATAAACACAAAAAACTTATAAAAATAACTAGTTATACAAACTTATATATAATATATATACACACACACACACACTTAAAACAAGTAACTAAACAACAACAAGAAAAAATCTCTCAAGCCAGCCCACAGCCAATACAAGCTTTCTGTTTTGTTCGTTTTTCCAAGCCTCTCTTTTTTTGATCTTAAGGAAATCTATTTATATATGTAGGCCAACCAGAAGAAAAATAGTTTTAACACAAAATATGATTAAAAAAAACAAAACAAAAAAAATAATTGGGCCAGTTCTGGGTTATTTTGTCTATTTGAAGCGGGTTTAGAATCAAAACTCTTCTTATAAAGAAATTGGTAAATTAATGTATTAATTCACATTTTGAAAAAAAGTCAATTTCTTAACAATTTCAATGTCAAATTTATTGTCCTCATTCCAGATGGCATACAAATTTATTTTAGCACCATGCTTCATAAAATAAACAATAAGCATTCGGCTTTTCAAAAGTGATTCTATTCGAGTATTTTGCTGACGCATTTTTTCAAAAGTGTTTCTATTCATATGAACTATTTTGACTAACTAAATTTGTATGTCATCTGAAAAGAGGTCTTAAGTATTAGGAAGGTGCGTCATTCAGTAAATGAAATTTGGGTTTGCCATATTTTGATAACCGTTTAAGAAGCGAACTAAAATGCGCGGGCTTAAAAAATAGTTGAGTTCATACTTTAAAGCAGCATTGAGCAAATAGAAGCTCCCGTTATTGAGCTCAAAGCAATTTAAACTCAATTTTGTTGTTGCTACGCCTTTGAGTAATATTTTGGTGCCCACCGCTGCTATAAAGGTATAAGGCCTGATCTCAGATGACATAAATTTTATTTTCGTCACTATGCTTCATATGAATAAGACAGCTATTCAAAAGCATTCTCATTTTAAAGCTCTATAAAAGTGTTTCTATTCATATAAAGCATTGTGACGAAAATAATTTTTATGTCATCTGAAATTAGGCCTATACTCTGATATCAATTTGAAAATCCTACTTTTGACTTTACTGAAATGTTTTCTATAAATTTTGGAAAAATTTCTAAAATATAAATCGCAGTCTTTTGCTTATAAACTAGCTTTTTATTTAGCTGAGTATTGAGTGAGTAAAGGCCTATTCTCAGATCACATAAAAACAATTTTCAGCACAATTGTTTCATATGAATAGAAACACATTTGTAGAGTTTTGAAATCAGACTGCTTTTGAACAGCTGTCTTATTTAAATGAAGTATTGTGCAGAAAATACATTTTTGACATCTGAGATCAGGTCTTAAATGCGAAATACTCTCGAAATTAAAGAACTTCCATATAAAAAAAAATGATTTCACACAATTTTTGCTGATAGCTGTTCACACTTCAGTTGCGAAATAATCGATGCGGACTTATTTCAATAATGCGAAGTATATCAAAACCATATTTTTCGTACTTGCTATCGAGTTGCTATAATGTGTAGAGTATATCAAGCATTTTCTGAATTCTAAGCTTTATCTGAACTATTTATATGGTTCTGAAAGCGTTTAAATACAGGAACAGATTTACGCAGAAGGTTTTACCCACGAACGTCGATATCTCGATTCGACGTGGTGGTAGTCGTGATAGAAGACTGAAGTTTATTAACAATAATGTTGATTAAAGACAAAAGTGTAACCATTCGTCAATTGATTGACAAATCAATATGCTTGGTTAACACTATGTTATAGAAAAACGGGGTTTTAAAAGTGGTTTTACTCCAGATCACAAGAACAAAACACAAATTTTGTGACATTTTTTGAGGACTTTTAATCGTTTTTAGTTAATCGGAGTGTGTGCATAGTAAAAGCCGCTGCAGCAGCGTTGCCAGCTCACCGACAGTATAAGCACGCTGCGAGGCTGTCATTTTCAAATTGGTTCATTACTTGGGTAAATGATAATCGAACTTGAGTAAATTTTTGGAACATAGTGTAATTGGATGCACCTACAATAGAGTTGGAGAAACTAGTTCATTTTAATGACATTAATTTATTATTTAATGAACTATTCACTTTTGAACTATACTCTATTTGTTAACTATAAAATGAACGAGTTCAAAAAATAAACTACATGTCAAAAAGTGAGTAGTTTAGCAAATTAACTATAGTTTAAAAACTGTAAAATGAACTAGTTCAATAAATAATCTTTATTTAAAAAAAAGTGAATAAAAAAAGAACTAAAGTTTAAACACAGAGACCTTGTTCATTTTAATGACGAGTTTATTTGAACTAGTTCAGTTCATTTTTTAACTATGAAGTGAACTAGTTTAATCACAGAGACCTTGTTCATTTTAATGACGAGTTTATTTGAACTAGTTCAGTTCATTTTTTAACTATGAAGAGAACTAGTTCATAAAATGAACTTTAAAACTCAAAAAGTGAATAAAGAAAAGTTCATTTTAATGACTTGTTCATTTGTACTAGTTCTTGAAATTCGGCACAACTCAAATATACTATATCTTAAATCTCACAGAAAACAGCGGCCAATACTTTTGTCAACGATCCCATAAGTTAGTACTAAGGTTCGAACCAAGACTGTTGGGATTGGGATAAGCGAATCTTTGTAGGTTTCGTTTTGATGAATATTTATATGATGCTCCAGTTTTGAGCGAAAATATAACAATTTTTTCAAACTTCATTTGCATTTCTTCAAATTGAAACTAATTCTATATCATTCGAATAACGATGTCGAATTACTTGAATATAAGAGAGGTTCTCGACTGCTTGCAAAAAATAGATTTTGTCAAACTTGTGAAGTTTCTTAGACAAACATTTATCGCATCGTTTATCAAGTTTAACCGAACTGAGCCCAGTAGGAAAAAAAAATTTTCTAATTATATGTAAGTGCTACATTTTTAATAGGAGGTATAATATGTGCAAATGATTTTGTTTCCCATTGTTTAGGCTTCAAAATAATTGCCTTTTCCCCCCAAAGTGCTTGTTTTTTTTTATATATATATATATTTTTTTTTTTATAAGTTTGCTTGTTTAGTGTTTAGGCAGTTAGTTAAAGGAGGAAAAGAACGAAATAAAATGCAAGCAAAACTTTTTGAGACTACAAACGCAACAGTAACAGGAACAGCATTTAAAAAATGTTTATTTTTTAATTTACAAAAAAAAAAAAAAAAACTTTAATTTTTAATATTGTTGTTGGTTTTATTTGCTTGGCCCACACACACACACACACAAACACACAGGTATTAGATTTTTGTTTGTTTTCGAAAAACGCTTTTATTTTGAATGTTGTGTACGCATTTTTTTAATTTTATATCTTCGTTTCGTTTTGTTTAAGTGAGATTATTAAATGGTAATTTTTTTGTTGTAAACTTTAATAAATATTATGTGGTAGTCTGTAAATGGAATGGTAAAAAAAAAAAAAAAAAAACAAAGTATTGTAAATTTCTTGTGAGAAACTTTTTACTTGACACCAAAACTGAGAAAAAAATGAAAGAAAACTGTTGAAAATTTTTTATATAAAAATTGTTAAAAAAACAAGAAATTGCTAATTGATGGTATTTATTATGGCCTAAAAACATATATATATTTAGATATATATATATATTTATATATATAAACATATTGTATTTATTATTAGCATTTTAGCTGGCACAATTAATTTCGACTTTGACTTTTTGTGCTTGCATATTTGTTTTTATGTGTTTATCTACTATTAATAAAAAATACTTTATTACTATTATTATTATTATTACATTTTTAAATGTTACACCAACAAAAAGGGACACAAACAACAACAACAAAAGAAATAAGTAATTTACTATCAAATAACCCATAAATACTAGCAAGCAAAATACAAATACAAATTGTTGTAAAAGTAACACACACACACAAACACAAAACGAAAGTACCACAATTAAAGATTTTTTATATTTATACTGATAAAAAAAAAACAACCAAAATCGCATTTGTTTTTCTGTTTTTTGTATGATTTGAATTATTTTCCTTTATTTTTTTTTTAGTGTAGCCACAGCCTCCCTCTGTCTTTGACGCTCTTCTTTCTTGTAGTGTATAAAAACATAAATAAATGTAATGTTGATAAACAAATTTGATGAATTGAGAATCTAATAGACTGTGCAAAAAACATAAAAAAAAAAGTAAACAATTTTTTAAATATATATATTTCTATATATTTGAATGTGTGTAAGCATCTATACATATACTCGTACGTATGTATGTATTTTTTCATCAAAACCAAAATATGTAAACATTTTATACCGCCAATTAACTGTGCTCTCTCTATACACGCAGACGGATCAATCAAACTATCTATAAATACTTGAATTGATCTGTTGAATTACCTATATATAGTATATACATATATGTATATGTAGTAGTTGGCTCTAAGTGTGTCGCCATTTGTGATTAGTTTTGGGCGTCTCAACTCTCACTCTCTATCTCTCCCCCTCTCTGAAAAGCAAACGTTTCACAAATGCCGCCAAACAAAACCAAAACAAAAACAAAGAACATATATAGAACACCACCAAACAAAATTCTCATATATATATATAATAATATAACATACATATTTTAGTAGTCTTAAGCCTTAAATGTTGTTGGTATGGGCATGCTACATATTTTGATTGTTAGGCTATGAATGTTAATCTAATATTTAAAACAGAACTTCAAACGTCTAGGTCTCGGCATACGGTTTAGGTTTTGGGTTAAGACTGTCAAGGCACAAGTTACATTTAGACTTAGATATCGGAGGGGTGTGAAAAAAAACGGGGTTGGTCATGTGTCAGCAAATCATTTTAATTGTAGTTTATATTTTTGATAAATGTTATTAAGCAAATCGAAGCAAAATATAAAAAATTAACCAAAAAAAAAAAAAAATTAAGGGAAAGAAAGAAAGATGAGAGTCGGCAAAATTGTTGAGCATTTGTATGGAATTAAAAAAGAAAAGAAAAAAAAAAAGCGACAAGCAGCGAACTAATAAAACAAATTCAAACTGGCTTCGTAGAAGTGTTTTTTAAATATTATTAGATCTATGCCTAACCAAAAACCAAAAATGAATTGCCCCTATAAATGAAAATTCAATTTTGAAATATGAATATTTTTTATCAAAAAAAAAAAAACAAACAAAAGCTAGCACTGTAAAATGATTCAAGTTCAAGTAGTTGAAGAAGGTTTTAAAGATTTCGAGATTCCAAATATGAAAAGATCCATTCGGAATGAATTTTTTGGGTATATTAAAAATAAATTTTTAACGTTTTTCAGCTTTATTCAGTTGCTTAACTAAGATCAATTTAATATTATTTAATATCAGGGAAAATGGGTAACGAAAATATACTTTTTCTGAGAAATTGAATTGCAGTATAGTTAAGTAGATGGATTTTTGAAAAATATTTATTATTAGTCTCGAACTATAGTGAATATTCCTTGTCCATTCCTCCTATTTCTAAGGCCTAATTAGTTGCAATTTCCTGAGTTCCTTTGTTGTAGAAACCTTTTATGGGGCTATGTCCATCCTGCTGCCTTTATGAATCCAGAGATTTGTTTTTGAAACATATCCGATAGCTCGGATATATCTGTTAGAAAGTATTAGACAAGAAATTTCTATCTTCGACTACCCGGAGCAGGACACGAGCAAAAGATGTGTGAGGCAGTCTCGAATTTTGAGTAGCTTTCTGCTCGTATAATACTGCACGTAGCCATGGGCATACCTACAGTTTGATCGCAAGGATTTTCGCCTGAAAAACAGTACAATGATCTGGTAGTCTGAATGAATGGCTGATGCCGAGTTCGTCGAAGTATACACCGCCAGCCCCACATTATTGTTGAGTTTCGAGCTATCAGTGTAAAAAGCAAATATTACAAACCTTATTGTCTTAAGGACTAATATAGATGTTTTTATATGAATTCTGGAGAAAGTCTTACAAGTTTCAAATTGAAAGGATCACACTGAAAATACATGGAGCTTAATCTTCCAATTTTCATATAAAATTTCAATATGCTTAATGATCTGCTGACCCATGAAAGTTGCGAGAAACTAAGACGGGATTTACATGATGAAGCAAACGTCATTAAGTTATCTTAGTAGGGGGTCATTTCGGGGGATTTCATTCTGACCAATTAAACGAAATGTATAGAATATATTAAAATCTCTTAAATAAAACTTCAAAAGAACCGATTAAAACTTAGAACCGGAACAGATATTACGAGTTCGAGAACCGATGTTTTTAAACATTGTACCGGTACATTATCAGTTCTGAGTTTATTGATTTTAGTGCTCTACCTAAAAAATGGTCGGAAAAGTTACGACAACTGCAAACAGTGTATAACTTCAGGAATTCAGAAGTTTCAGCTATTTAAATTTGGAGTAGAACTTTTGTTCTCCTCCCATATATTTAAATTTGTGTGCTCGACTTAAGCAGGCTGTAAAAATGTAAAAAAGTCACATAATTATTACATATGTGTGGCTACAGGCTAAAATGACTAAAATTAATAAAATAGGTATAAATAGCCAGAAATAAAGTAATGTCTGAGTTCAGAGGCCAATTCAGACACTTTCTCCTGCACGAATATTGTGCTTTTGATTTTTTACAGAAGCATTGATAAGTGATTTTTCGAATAGGACTTCATCGTGTAAACACGGACTTGGTTTGCTTTAGGATTCGAACCCACGATCTCTACGTTTCAAAGCAACGGTCCTAACCTCTGAGCCTCCATTGCCCGACCACTTTTTTAGTGCTGCTCGCTTTTATCTAACATTTGACTCCGCTTCACGCGTCAGAGTCGATAGCCAAATACGCTAAGATGCTGCCGTTCGTATTCAGAGTAAGAGTTCGAATCCCAGACAATTAAAATAAAATGGGAATGCAAAATTTTCTTTCTTTCAGTTTTTTAGTCACAACTGCTGTAGCTCCTTTGCACCGGTCACATGGCTAACGACTAGTGGTTAACCTTATACCGCTCGGTGAATTTGGCGGAAATGCCCTTACAAATTACATGGCGGAGGGTGGTTAGGTCGGTATTCGGTCCACACTACGAAGAGTTAGCGGAATCGCTAGATTTGTGGGTGTGATTCATAAATAAAATAAAGACTTTCTAATAATTAATATTTCTTAAGTTTAAATATATAACAATCACATATTTTGTTCTCCAATATATTTCGGTAGCAGTCGAAAATAGTCTTCAGAATGTGACAGTTCAAAACAAAGTTATTTGGTTGGAAACTTGGAAAAAAGCTATGATTTTTTGTAGTAATTTTAACATAATTTTCATTAAAAAAACTAACGAGGTTTTCCTGAAATGAAAGTGGTTTATTTTTGTCTCCGATCACATAAATACATTAGGTATCGTTCTTTAAAATCTAAGGATTTAGCTTACTTGCACAAATATTTCGAAGAAAAGATTGGTTTAGTCTCCTAGTTTCAAAATAGTCATTTTCACAAAGTTTTATTAACAAAAATCAAAATATGAAAGAAAATGTATTAAAATTTCTAGATCAAACTTTTAACACTGAATATATATATTTGCAAAAAAGTCGTGCGTATAAACTAGGCATGTGCTTCAGATAATCATTCTTGAAAACGTTTATGCGTTGAATTAAATCATATTCTAAAAATATAGTATCCATCTTTGCCTTCAACCTGGCTGAATCGTTTTACATTTCTAGCTTTTTAGTAGAGATTTAACTTCAATATCCGTCAAAAGAAAATAAAAACTACAATAATAATGAAGATTTAGAGGAGGAACCCCCACAAGCAACGCAAGTGTTAAAAACTGTTTTAAGTACATAAGTAATATATATATTTTTAAGAAAATCAATCTGCATGCTTGCGTAGTGTCATGAGCTGAAAAAAATTAAATTAAATATGTCTGTTTGTATGTATGTATGTATTTATGGTAAGTGTGTAAAAGTAGAAAGCTTAAAAAAAATACCATTCACATATGTAAAAAAAAAAAAAAAAAAAACATTGTTGTTGTCGCCCATAAAGAAAAAAACAAAACATTTTTATTACTAAACTAGAACTAAGACAAGACAAGTTCAATTGACACCACAACAAAAAAATCAGTTTTTTTCATAGACACACACACACACTCACTAAAACATACAACATAAAAATTGATAAAAATTAACTATGACTGATTTTTTACACAAATGAAGAAAACAAACATTTACACAAAATATACATACATATACACATATATATATATATATATATTTATAATGTTACTGATCAATTTATCTCCAGCATTTTACATATATATGAATATATATATATATACACATAACTAGGCTACTCTCTGGAATATATATATATATATGAATATGGAATATATTTATGTGTGTGTTTAACAATTTAGTAGTGGCAACTTGAACACTTTTTTAACCAGAAACAACAAAATCTTAGACTGCTTCGAAAACGTAAACTAAAACTAATTAAAAAAAAAAAAAAACAAAAAAAAAAAAAACTCTTTTGTGAAATTAACATAAAGATGAATGAAAAAGACTCGATTAGGGAATTTTCCAAAAGATATTTTCTTAGTTTTTTGTTGCTTTTTGCTAACACTTTATGGCACTTGTTTTTGAGAAATGAGAAACTGGACTAACTACAACCAACAAACAAAAGAATGCTTCACTCCTTCACTTTTCACTCGTTATTAATTTTGTTTTTTTTTTGGTTTGTTTTCAATTTAACGCGCAAGACAAAAATAAATCAATATTTATATACAATATATACATTATATACTCTATATATATATATATAATAAACTAAGAAATCAAATAAATTAATATTGTTGTTAGCTGCTTAATCTTCCTATTGAAGAGACTCAAAAACAAAAAAAAACAAAAAAACAATTCATATCCAAGCATTTGTATTAAAAACAAAAACTATTTTAAAACATTAAGGCAAAAAAAATTCGGCAAACCGAAGTTTACATACCCTTGCAGACGGAATATAAGCGAAGGTAAAACAGTTCATTGAATTTTGATATTGATATTTAAATTTTTTTTTTAATATTTTGTAAAAATTGTTCCAAATTGTTATAAACGGGAGATCACACAGAAAACTCTAGAGATTTTTAGATCGCTCGGTAAATTCTTCAGGGCCACATAACTTTAATCAATTTAATTTTCCTATACAAAAGGATATGACTATGGCCTAATTACTACAATAGGGTTGCAACTCTGGCAAAGAGTTTATACCGTCTTAAGAATTTTATACCATATTTAATTTTAAATATCGTTTATAATCCAATTTAAAGTTGATTTATTCGAAAAGTTAAACATCTTCCATTCTGTCTACTATTTATGTGCTTTGGTTCGCTGTCATCCAAATTTGTTAAGTGCCAATTTTGAACCAAAAAGTATTTGGAATGGTCCATTTACTCTAGATTCCATTCCTTCCTATATCGAAAGAACACGTTTTGGAGGCAATCATTTTCTTTAATGTCTCAATTAGTCCTAATTGTGACGTTTTTTCTTCATTAAGTTAATCTTTCCCTTTAAGAACTTTATAAGCGAGCTCTATAAGCTTTTCATTATTATTTTCTTCATTGGACATTGGAAGGTAGCCTTAGTCTTACCCATTTACAAAAAGGATACAAAAAGTGATGTCTCTAATTATCGGCCACTTGCAAAGCTCAGCAATATATCTAAGCATTTTAATTTTATCATTCAATTTCATATCGATTCCAATCAGAATGGGGTTTTTCCCGGTCGTTCCATGGATAACAACTCAACGGTTTTTTTTTTAATCAATTTCTGCATATCTACGTTCAACGATCGTTCTCAAAGTCTGTCATAACGCAGTTTTTATCCATGCTCTCCATGCTTAGTTTTTATTCTTCCATGTTCAAATGGATTGAAATCTATCTGAAGTTCGAGTTGCAATCTTTTCTGCGAAAACCATTATATTTTAAACCACAGCCCTCTACCGACCTGCGAAGTAAGTAATTTAGCTAACTTCAGCATATGTTACGTCAAGGTGGAACGAAAGTCTAGTGTGTCCAGATTTATTCAGAAATTACACCAAATCTTAAATTTCGTGGTATTTTCAACTACCAGCGCTTTGGTCACACTACTCGATTGCTGTTGTTTTGATAACGATAAGAAATTTCTCGTCAAGCTTTGCTTACAAACAACAACTTTAAAAAAGTTGATAAAAAAACCGTTTTGATATGCTACACACCAAGCAAATGAAATGTCGACTATTCATTTAACATAATCAAAATTTACTACGTCTATTTAAATTCTTTTGCGCAGTTAAAGCATTGTATGATTTAGTCAAATTTGTACATTTTTGCTATTTTTATTAAGTAATTAAAACGAGAATTTGCGATTGTTCCAAAACTTTCACACAAACTGAGTTAGATTTACGTTCTCGTCTTGAATTTATTTTCAACTGTTTTCTGTTGGTGTCAAGGTAGAAGAAGGGTGAAGTAACATTGTTTGCAACAATATTTCTTCAGCTGTTCAAAGTAAAATCAAGTCCACTGGCTTAACATAGGTTCCATTTATGTACTGTTAAGCGTAACTGTTCTTCTCAGCTCCGTATGGGCACAGTGTAAAGGGTGAAGGAATTATTACATCCACAAATTTTGTATAAAACTTCACGTTACTGCATATAGGGCTTAAGAATAGTAGTTCTGTTGGAATTTGGTTGAAAGAGGTTTCTGTGGCATATACGTCAATGTTTTTGAACAAATTTATTGCTCGATTTTCCATTACTTGGTAAGTTCTAGTCAAGCATTAGAATTGAAATATGAATTTGGGAGCAGTCCAACAACAACTGCAAAAAAATGAACCCTTATAAGAGTGGCTCGATTCTGCCCAAGTTTTGCTCGCGCACATTGCGTGTTTTTTTTTTTGCTGCCGTTTGCTGTTGCGATCTGACGCCGAAATTGCAGGCATTTTGATTTTGTTAATCTTTCCGAAGCGACGTAATTGCCTGAGCGATTGAGTGGCGGCAGTTGACTATAAAAAAGGGGCAGCAAGGGCTTGCCCACCGCTGCTCTAGTCAAATCCGGCCTGTGGGTACTATTAACCATGCGCAAAAATTTCAAAATATTAAGGCTTTCTTGAACTTTGTAATTCCAGGGGCCACATACCAGAAATCTGTGACATTAAACAGTTTATTAATGAATATCTGGGTAATCTTTAGGAAATTTATTTGTATGAACGTGACATTTGTCTTTTATTTTTTTGAAAGCCCGGAAAAGGTAATTTTCATCCAGATTTAACATTTAACCGGGACTTTTATAAGTCTTAGCTGAGATTTGGCATAGCAAATTAGAAAGTTTTCAAGCTTTTAAAATCAGACCACCTTAATGTTACTCTGCTTCCCTCTATATAATTGACATGGTTTGGAAATTTTAACTTTTTGAATAAATATTTGACATCTTAACTCATCCTTTCTAAAACTTTAAAATGGTCAGGTGAATCTAGTATATATTATTTAGCATACCAATCTTTTTTGATAATTGTTTTTGCTCAAACGATTTCATTTGTCAAAGCTGAACGGAACTGTATATATATCCTCTGCAAGGGTATTTAAATCAAAAAACCTGTAAGGCTTAAGTAACAAAAAATATATATTTTATTTTTCAACAAAAGGGCAATGATTATGCAATAATAAATCGTATTATTATTTTAGTAGTTGCTTTGCATTTTATTTGATTTGCTTTTATTAATATTTTACAAAATATTTTTTTATTTTGCAGTGTCGCGTAAATTAACCCACCATTTGACAGACATCCCTCTTCAACTGCACCAAAACTTTGATTTATAAACAAACCAAACTCATTCCATTTTCTAATTAATTTATGTTGAATTTGTTGTTGCAAAAAAAAAAACTAAAAAAATAAACAAAAATATCAAATGTAAAGTTTACGTTATGCAATTAATTTAAATCAATTTTGGGACTCAAAAAAATTATGATTATGCTAAAAAGTAAATAAAATGAGTCTCTACGGTCGAACCGCACACATACAACCAGCTTAAAACAAATATTTGACATATACATTTACCTACATAAATGTTAGCTCATCATCTAATCATAATCATGCATTTAATTATATGTAGATTATAGGCTATATCATCAATCTAGTCATCACATATATATATACATATATATATGTATTTTTATAACATATTATTATTATTAAATCCAACACCAAGCTAATGTTAAAATGGTCGTTAACAATTAAGTTTATCATCTATGTTTTAGCTAAGAATTTATCGAAAAACAAAACCAAAACAAAAAAAAAACAAACGAACAAACTCATTGATTTCCCCATTAAACTTTCTCTGCTCTAAAAAGCCAAGTTGAATTTTTTAAAGTGTATACAGGGTGTTGCTAAAGACATTACATACTAATTAAACTAATTGTTTACATCACCTAAGTTAACATATTTCGCTCAAATTTTGTTTATTACAAAAAAAAAGAAAGAGAAAATAAAAAAAAACGAAGAAATGTTACGCAAAAATGGACTGAAAATGGAAATAATCTATATCAAAGGGTAAACAGTGAGATAACAGCTGTTCAAGCAATAGCCACCCTGTCAACTCTCAGCTGTTTTTGGCGCAAATTGTTAAATTTATGTTTAAAAAGATATAAAACAAAAAAATATATACACACAACACACACACACGCCCACCAATGCATACTATATGCAAACTGTTTCTAATACAACAAAACAAAAAATCAACAAAAAAAATTAAGCCTAAAGAATTACTGTTTTTAACATCTCATCCATCATCATGATCATCAGCTCTCGGTTTGTATGTAACTTACTGCCAAGTATTATTCAGTAGAAAAGAAACACCCTGCATATGAAAAATTCTCGCCCAACCAAATTTCCTTCTCAAGCAAAGCACCCATAACCAACTTGAATATCATATTTTTTTATATATTACTCGATATACACATAATCGTAAATGGCATGTGAACGTTATTAACTATTATTACGAAACTATAATGCTTTCCTTTTTTTAAATTTTTGTTTTTGGATCAACAACCACAAAAAAATGCAAAACAAAACACTCATTAATGTAATGTGTAAGAACTTACGGTCAAATAATATATACATAAATATTTTTATACGTGTGAGAAAAAAAAAAAAAAAAAACAAAGAGTTCTGGTTTGGCAGACATCTCTATATGAATTTGATATATATTCTATATGATTATAAAAATTATACTCGAATACCAAGCAAGCAACCAACCAACCAACCAACAACAACAAGAACTTGAAGCAAACATAAATTTAATAAAAACAAAAGTCTTTTTAATGCTTAGGGGCCACAATTTTCGAAGTAATTAAAAAAAAAAACAAAAAACCAAATAAGAAAAATTATTATTATTATATTAAATATTGTATTAATTAACATTTAAAAAATGTTGTGTAACAGTAATAATAATAAAAAATAAAAACAAAAAAAAAACCAACCAACCAGCAACAACCAATTGTATTGTAAGAATTTCTATTTCCATCAAACACAATAAAATTATTTTGTTTTTAATAAAAAAAAAAAGTAGTAAAGCTTTAGTTTTCATTGGGTTGTGTGACTGACTTAACAAGAGTCCCAAAGAGCCACGCCAAGCTTCTTCTCAATCTCTTGGCTTGTGGGCTTTTTAATTTTCGGGTTAGAGAAAGGGACCTACAGTTTAAAGCCGAATCCGATTTCATGGCTAGTTTCTGGGAGGCGCCAATAGCTGGTGAAGGTAACCGGATGTGTAAAAGTTTTAAAGAAAAATCTTTTTATTAGATGTTCCGAGGTGGGATCGAACCCAGACCTCCCGCACAGTAGACGCACACACTACCCATTGCACCACACAGGGCCACCATCTTGATCTTTATATATACTAGCTATACCGCCGCTTGCGTCCTTAAACATTGTGTTGATGTTTTTCTATCACAATATTAAAATAAAATTCACTACCGTTATAAGGGAGTTAATGATCAAGTTTAAATCGCTTTGCACAAACTGGTTCGTATTACCGTTTTACATGGGGAGAATATCTAACTCCATATCACCGTAGGTTTTAGGTTCATAGCTTAAATATTTCCTCTAATATTGATCTGAACCAATATTAAATCGGATACAAACGTAAACATACAATTTTACGTTCCTAGCAATTCTTGATATATGGCTCTGAAGCACTTTTGAACCGATTTAGCTGGATCGAAACCGGTCTTGAACCTGTGAAATATGTGCCAACCTCCAATTAAGTAATCAAAAAATTTTATGTTGCTTCCCAACAGATCAATTTTCGATGCTTTCTGTTGCCATGCTGACTTTAAAATCTATAGATAAGGGCCATTATTTTGTTAGGTCAAAAATTCTTGCAACTAGCGCATTCGTTATTGGAGCAGAATTTGGCAAGCAAAATGTATCCGAATTGGTTTAAAACAGGTAAACTATTAACAGTGTCATTTGCCTGAGGAATACAACTACGTCATAATGAAGCTATTATTAACACGGTATTTTTTACACGATTTTGATATAATACACCCAGAGAAATCTAGCACGATTAGGCAAGACTTAAATCGGCTTCTATTTAGTTTTTATTCGTCTTGAATTTTCAAGAAGAAATCTGCTTGAAATCGAGAAGACTTGTGCCCTCGATTTGAGTTGGGTAGCATAAAAAAGAAGTGAGGCGTTTAAAACGAGAGCATTTCGTTCTCTCGCTATTTGAAACAATTTGTTTAAAATGCTTACATTCAAGAAGATCTATACTTGAATTAGAGAACTTTAAATCATGCTTGAAATGAAGCCGACTCAATATTAATTTTTTAAAAAAAAAACCGATAAGATGCACTTGAATTCGACCTTCAAAATTACATGCTTAATTTCAAGTATTTTCTTTTGAATCCAAAAAGATTCTGACTTGCCGAAGTTCTAAGACACGAAATCTGCTCGCTTTAATTTTTTTCACTGAGTGTACGGTCTACAAAAAAATTTGAATTCTGTAAATTTTACACAATTTCATTCGAAATAAGGCAACGATTAAATCAAAATATGTTTCGATTGAACATTTTTTTACTTGCAGATAATTTTTTGAAAATTTAGTTAGGAAATTCCCTGAAACTATTAGCTAAGTCGACGTCCTACATTACAGATTCTGTTAAGGAAAAAATTTAAAAAGCACTATATAAAGAGAAAGTGGACTATACACTTAAAAAGGATTCCAGTTGATGGAAATACCGTCATATATTCAGTATATATATTCTTGATCAGGACGACGAGCTGAGTTCAATTTCGTCCGTCCGTCTGTCTGTCCGTCTGTTTGTTTTTTTTATACGCGATCTAGTCCCCAGTTCCCCAGTTTTAAAGCTATTGAGCTGAGAATCTTCTTTATACTGCGCGCAACTCATATGTCGGAACCGGCCGGTTCGGTACCCAACATATAGCTGCCATAGGAACGATCGGTTCAAAAACTAGTTCTAGTCAGAAAAACTTTTTTGTTATCAATGGTAGCGACTTTAAAAAACTGGAAGGGTATTTAAACATCGACGGAGCCTATTTCTTTCCTACTTTGGTGAATATGTATTGATTCTTCCTTATCATTGGTGCTTTATGAGCTGCGCTTATCTAAGGTCAGTCCTGTCTTACCGCAGAATTAAAAGTTTGTGGGTCTGTTGATTCGACAGAATTAGTTGAAATATATTTCGATGGGCAAGTGGATGCAAAGTTTCTGGAAAAATATTCAATATGTGGAAACATTCAATTATGTTAATTGTGTTTGTTCATTCCTTGGAAACTAGCTTATCAACGACTATATCCACTGACACTAATTGGGACAATTCGGTATGATTACGGAAAAAGACTATCTAAAATGATAGTTCAATTAATAAAATCTAATTCTGGTGTTTTTGTTGATTAGCATTGCAGCATTGGTTATGACATGGAGGAAGCATGTAGCTCTTACTGCTTTCCAATCATAAAGCCGATTCTCCAATATGCCAAACCTTGCCTACAAAGGGATGAACAACGTTTCAGAGATCAAGACGATATTATTTCCGGTTTTAAGAGTCAAATTAAAGAACTCGAAACACGCTTGACTAAGGAAATTTTAAAGGCATCCTCCAACCTTCAAGAAGATTTTAAGCTACGATCAATTACAAATGACAAAGAAAAACAATTGGAAAGCAAAGAATCTTTAATACGGGAGCTTATCCAAAACAATACAAATTTGCAGATACAACTTAATTCATCGTCGGAACGGGAAAATAAACTTTTATCAAGAATCTGGATAATGGGGCACTCAAAGCAAAAATTGATTGAGGAAAAAGAAGTCGTCATTCTGGAAATGCAGAACGAAATCAAGATATTAAAGAAGCAAATCATATCAGATTCTGCATTGATTAAGGATCAAAATGATCAAATTGCTAAGTATAAGGAGTATCAGCCTCTCCCTAATTGTCCCATTGAAACAACGAACGCCATTCATTTAATTAAAGTTTTGGGCGTTCCAGAGCCATTTTTGGCTGATTGCGACTCAAGTATAAACGGAGCTGGCTGGATAGTAATACAAAGACGCATTGATAAAAGTGTTTCATTCGATCGGACATGGCTGGACTATCAAATTGGGTTTGGTGAAAATCAAAGAAATTACTTTATTGGCTTGGAGAAGTTGCATTTAATGACACAGGCACAACGCTATGAGTTGTACATCCATTTTCAGGATGTTGAAGGAGAAACTAGATATGCGCGCTATGATGACTTTGTCATTGGCAGTGTCTTGGAATCCTATAAACTAAAAAAACTTGGCAAATATACGGGAACTGCTGGCGATTCGCTAAGCAGCCATCTAGAATTCATATTTGAAACCCGTGATCATAATGCTGAAGGGTGCGCTCATGATTATGGGCCTTGGTGGTATGTACGAAATGGCCAATGTGGATTTAGGTGAGTTAACTATGGGCCCTGTTCCGAATTTCGAGTCGATTTTCATGTAAACGTTTTTATTTCGAATTCAAGTTGAATAAAACTATATGCAAGTAACAATCAAATCTGTGGTTACTAGATTCCGTTGTCATTTTCTCTCAAATTGAATTCACTTGCAATTAAGCAGCCGGATTCAGCTGCTCAAACAATTCCGAGTTTTCTAATACCTGATCTAGTAACCGTAGGTTTATTTGTCACGTTCTATACAACGCTATTGAATTCGATGGCAAAATACTAACGTTTACACAAAAATCGACTCGAAATTCGGAACAGGGCCGAATATGAAATATTATTTACTTATTTTATGAATCGGTCCCGTTTTTTCTTACTTTTTCAGCAAACTAAACGGGTTCACTTTTAAAAAAGGCTTTGGTGCAATTAGATGGGATGGTTGGGAGCCAGATGAATTTAAGCTGGTCCAAATGATGATACGTCCAAGTAATACAGGAATTTAATTCAAACTAAGGTGATTTGAATTTGATTAATGGTTTTACAATAAATAATTTAAATTGTTGTTTAATTTAATTAGCTTAAAATATAAAGCAGTCGCCGTTCCCACAGCAACAAACCAGAATTGCTTACTTTTTAAAAATTTCATTGTCACTTCCAGAATGGAATTCAGAAAACAAAAATTCAAATTCAAATGTAAAATAAGTGAAGCAGTAATTTAAAAAAATTTGTAACGACCTTTCTATTGTGTTCTAAAGTCTATCTTGCTCGAGTTGTTTTGAGATGGATATATTTAAAATTTAATAAATAATATTTCCAATTTCAAAAACTTATTCCAGTTTTTGTTTTGTTTTATGAGATCCAGCGCTATTTTATAAATACTTTCGAACGAATAATGTAATTTGTGTACCAAAAATATATTTTGTAATTTTTATTGAAAGTTAATAAATGATTATCACTAAGTTAAATTATGCCATTAAAACTTGATAATCAATAAAACTGTTGATGCCAATATTTAAACTTATAAAGATTTTTGTGAGCACCTAGAGTGAGTCGTTTGTCTAAAATCGTTTATTACAATTGTTCGTACGTTGCGTTGCGTTCGTTACATTTTTTTTCTAGTACTATAAAACGATCCAATATAGCTAGGGTGAGGAACCTCTTTCACCCAACTGACTACTCTGGTAAACCTAACAGCTTCTTCTTTTTGTTGACAACACTTAATCAATTATTTTAACAGTTATGGCCATAGGCAGGAGATTAAAAATGTGGCTAGGGTGGAAATTCTACGTTTTTCCTCTTTAAATAGAGGGCCTTATGCACGCCTTTAGACCATACTGTAGCTCCTCACAAAATCTACAAAAAGTGTCTTTACAATCGCGCATTTCAAAGTTGCTGGCCATTTGTTAAATTCTTAAGATCAGCTGAGCAGAATTGATCAATGGCATGTATGCCAACAGCGACGCACATAATGGCCGTTCGACAAAATAATATGACCAATTAATGAAAATATTTATTGCATATATTTTATTTTAATAATTAAATTGATCGAAACCTTAGACTTGATATTTTAATTGTATTTCGTCAAGATTTACCAAAATCTTTCAATATAAGATCAAGGGGCCACAGTTTTGATAGAACATTCTGAATTTCGTTTGTACGTTACATAATTCAACGTGCACAATTTCATAAACGGCGATATAGAAAAAGTTGTGTTTGCAAAGTGTTTCCAATAAAGTTTTAAAATGTGTTTTACCGTTAGAGGGTACAGAATTTGTTAAAATAAAAGTTGGTATAGTTAGGGAGCGTCATGGCTTAGTATGAAGCTATTTTAAAACCATTTCAATATCACATTTTTTGAGCAACAACATTTTTGGTTAAAATTGTGAACATTTTTGTTGATATTGAGACTTAGGATGGTCGTAGAGAAATTTCCTTTACATATTCTTAAAGGTAAGTATGTAGCCTATTATATCTATATTTATACCCGTTACTCGTAGAGTAAAAAGGGTATACTAAGTTTGTTCAAATGTATGTAACGGGCAGAAGAAAGCTTTTCCGATCAGCATTAATAGCCGAGTCGATATAGACATGTCTGCCCGTCCGTCCGTCTGTATGAACACCTAGATCTCAGAGACTAGTAGAGCTAGAGCTACCATTTTTGCAGTGTAGACTTGTATCGTCTGCACGCAGATCAAGTTTGTTTAAAATTTTTGCACCGTCCCCGCAATGTAAAAAAAGCCCAATTCTCCCACAATTTATAAGATAGTTTATTAAAACTAGAGGTGCGCGCGTGACGTGAAGTTAAACGTGTGTCACGATGTGATCGTGAGAAAACACAGCATTTCGTGCGTGTACATCCGTTATCCGTGCGTGATTCGTGCGTGTTAAAGATAAACCTCGTGAATATATGTCTTGCAGTATTCACGAAGTTTTTATACCCTTGCAGAGGGTATATTTAAATTGTCACGATGTTTGTAACGCAGTGAAGAAAGCATTTCCGACCACATAAAGTATATATATTCTTGATCAGCATGACGAGCTGAGTTCATTTCCGTTTGTCCGACGGTCCGTCTGTCCGTCCGTCCGTCTGTTTCTGTGCTATCTCCTCCCTCAGTTTTGAAGCTATCTTGACCAAACTTTGCAAAAAGTCTTTAAATACAAATACGCAGCACATTTGTTGGAATCGGCCGGATCGGATGACTATATCATATAGCTGCCAAAGGAACGATCGGTCCAAAAACTAGTTCTAGTGAGAAAACTTTTTTGTTTTCCATCGTAGCATCACCAATTGTGGTATATATTAGTTTTATATACTTCCACATAATTCTGGATAAATTTATCGGAATCGGATGACTATAGCATATAGCTGCCATAGGAACGATCGGTCTAAAAACTAATTCTAGTGAAAAAAACTTTTTTGTTATCAATGGTAGCGCCTTTCAAAAACTGCAAGGGTATTAGCCTTCTATTTTTTCTATTATATTTGATTGATAATATTATTCCTTAAACTGATTTGGCTTTGATTTCGGATATAACATGATGAAATTAAGATCTCCCCGTTACGTCAAGGAAAAATCACTCACGCGCGCACCTCTAATTCAAACCTTCTTGACAAATATTTTAATCATCATTACTTATCGATCAGCCATACATCATTTCCCGATCAGATGAACGATATTAGAGTTGCCACCCTCGCAATTTGAAAAACGCCTCATATCTCCCACAATTTTTAAAATAGATTGTTCGTACCATCAAGACAAATATTTTAATTATCATTACTTATCGATCCGCCATACATCATTTTGAAAAAAAAATTGTTTGAGCCGTCTAGACAAGTATTTCAATCATCATTACTTATCTCTACACCGTTTCACGATCAGATGAACTATCGTCGAGTTCTAAGCAAATCAAATAATTACGCTGGGCATTTTGTGATTTAATTAGATATTCTTAAATAAACCTTTCCCTGAGTAACGGGTATAACGAAGTCAAGCAGGGCCGACTTCAACTTACGCTCTCGTTTCTTTGTAGTTTAATGTAAAAAAAAGTAAAAAATATTTTTCCTCTTGATTGTGGTACGGGCCTGAATTACATCAATTCTGCGTCGATTGCAATTTGGCTGATTAAAATCGCTTCAGTAGAACTGGCGCAATCATGGCTACCAGGTCAAAAAACGTATTTTCGAGAAAAACGCGCTTAATGTTTTAAGCAACGTAAAATGCTCACATTATCACTTAAAAGGCTATATCTGCTAAACTATTTTGAATTTTGAAAAATGGTTCGAAGAGGATGAAAGGGGAATGTCCAAGCTATAATAATAATGCAAAACAAAAATATCGAAATAATTTGTTTTCAAAGGTAGAAGACCCCCTTAAGCACACGAAAATCATCTAGGGTGATTCTTCCACTCCTTCTATAAACTGAACCATGTTGCCTTGTGTAATTGGGGTTAAGGGTTGTATACTAAACATTTACCGACATTTGTATTAAATGTGAAGACGAGGAAGATGAGGTGTCGTCTCTAAATTCATCTGTTCCTGTCTACGATTATGCGGATACCACCTAGACATCTTCAGGTTTCATCCTAGTCTCTGGACTGATCGTTAAAGTGTCCATATGGGGCATTACCAGGGTCCAAATTTGTGATTAAACCCAAAACAAAAAACATTTTGCGACGAACATTTATTAATTATATTATGATGACCATAAGACAATTACAATTATTGTTTGAATTGCAAGAATGTTGGTATTAGTTTAGTATACGTATGTCTCTGCTTTTGAATGTGCATTTAGTTAGTACATATGTATTTAGTATCACTTTGATTTAACTCATGGAACACCGTAGGACCGTAGATGGAAAGATTTCAATCAACAAAATGTACAACAATTGTACCCACTAAGTAGGTACAGTACCCCATTAATGTTAGTGGTTAGTCCTATGGTGTTTGTTCCTCGTTGCTTGCTTCACTCCTGCGTTCAAATCTAGCCCATGGTGGTAGCCATCAGCTTATTACTTCCCGGAGCACTCTGGGGAACATCAGTCGTTACACAAGTGGGTATGGCGCTGGACCATTTACCATTTTTCATACACTTCAACACCTTGGAGCCACGCAAATCCAGACCAGCATCACACGTAAACGTGATACTCTCGCCGATGGCATAGTAGAACTTTACGGATGACATACGACCGCTGATGGCGGTGCCCGGATACGAACAGGCCTGCACACATTTGGGCAAGCCGCCCGACCAACGTCCGTTATCCTGACAGGCAATTATTGGCTGACCTTGCATCATGTACTCCGGGTTGCAATTGAATTGGACCACATCGCCGGCACGATATGGTGCCGAGCCTTGGGCGTAACCGTTTTGCGGTGCACCGGGATTATCGCATTGCACCTCGACACATGTGGGGAATGGCGTGGCCCATTCCCCGGTCGGATTACAGATGGCCTCGGAGGGGCCCCGCAGTCCGTAACCCGACGAGCAGGAGAATGCCGCCCGGCCGCCCACCTCGCGCGACAGCACGGAAACGCGCGGCGAGCTCACATTGTTTGGCAGCGGAATATCACCGCACTCGACGCTCTCGCAAACCGGCAACGGTGCGCTCCAATTGCCACTCGGCAAGCAAAATAGCTCCGATGCGCCAATCAACGAGTTGCCATTGGCGCAGGACAACAAAACGCGTGTGCTCAGCTTCGTATCGTTTGTATTGACTATCAGGCCACGTCGTATGGGTATCTCGAGGCAATTGATAGCCATGACCACCACCTCGACGACGTGCTCATGACGAGCGGGCGTCATGCAGGAATAAAAGCCAGTGTCGTCGGCAGCGGCATCTACTATACTCAGACGATATTCCAGCGTTGAATCGCGACCCTCATCCGCTTCGGTTACCCAGCCTTCGGTGTAGTTTCTGTGTGGAATGAAAAGAAGAGACCTGGTTTAGTATCCCAGTGGTCACTCAAGCCTCACGGTACCCACTTATGAGTATGACTGACATTCCATTTGGGATTCCCAAAACGACGCATCCACAAACATTCCATGAATAGAGTCGTTCCCGGATAGACAATCAGTTTGCCATTGTTACTCTGAGCTATGGGTCCATTTTGATGACGGAACAGAATGGTGGGTGCCTTCTCCACTGTAATTGGTAGGTTACAAAATGTAGCACGTAGTTTTTGTGATAGATTAAGGGCCATTTTCTAATGTTCCCTTTGTGTAAATCCAGCCTAATTTTAGGCCGTGCTTAAAATCATCCTTGGGTCGTCGTAGACACAAGCAAAGATATTTAGAAGAGCACCTGGATTTACAAAACGGGAACCTTAAAAAATGACCCATATTACGAAAAACAAAACAATCTGCCCATTCTTATTTTTCATTTGACTTAATGAGCACCTACTGGCATAATCATTCTCCTGATTCAATCCCGAGCATATGGGTTTGGTATTTGTCCATTCCGAGTGTATACAAGTACGCTCGTGGCTGCCTGTCATCGAAAACTTGCCAATATCCACACATCTAACGACAGGAATTCAAAATATATTCACTTTAGTAATATTCTCTGGGATACTTACCTAGAGATTATGGTAGCGCCAGGTGGAAACTCCACCACATCTTCTCTGATTTCCAAATCATTATAGAAACTGACAACATTGGCTTCGTTGTTCTTAAACAAACAGGTGCCGTTTTCTATGAATACATTAAAAACTTTAGACCATTCTTAACATATATCTATAGATCCACACCCACCGCAATTATAGGAGCGACCTATCCACTGTCCATTATCGCATATAATACGCCACGTCTGACGATCTCCAGCCGCATTGGGTATACAATTGAAAAATATCTCTGTGCCACTCTCATAGGCTCCCTCATTATCCGTATGATCTGCATTCCTATTCCAAGAAAAAAGGATCCAAGTAGATTTCATTCAGATTTTATAATACTTAAAACTCACTTATAAACCAAAGCTCCATCGGTTAAACTTGGCGGACCACACATGGTCAAATCATCATGCTCTTCGGTATTGTTATCATGATGATCGTGCTCATTATCCACATTGATATCGATTTTGATTGGTGGTTTTGCCGTCGATGGTTCCAGTTCCTCGCGAGATTTGCGCAAACCCGATTCACAAGGTATGCTTGGAGGTGTGAGAACACCTTTATGACATGACATCTCAATGGGATTGGCATTTGTTGAGAGTTCACAGCGTACACTCACAGTGCTGCCATGTCCAATGGTGAGGCCAGCCCTATAACCACCCTGAGAAATGAAAACAGAAAGAAAAGTAGATCAAGAATTTACGATAAAAATAAATATATTATAAAATTGCTCTGAAGTTTGGTATTTATAAAAGGAAACATCTCCGACCACATAAAGTAAACATAGTCATCGGCCAATGGTCATGAACAACGGAGCCAATGGAGTTAGTTGACTCACTTAAAATAAAAGGAACAATTGAACATGTTCCGTGAAAGAAACAACCTTTACCCAACACTACTTTTAAGGATTCCAGATAGTCGTTAATCGAACCATTTTCTTTTAGCTATTTATTTGATACATCATGCGAATTCCAAAATAATGAGAAAACCGAAAAAATCAATCTTAAAAAATCAAACAATGAAACGAAATTTAATAGTTCAAAAATGGGAAAAAATAATTGGGAACGTAAAAAAAAACCAAAAACGTAACAAAATTTAGGAATAATAATATTAGGAAAATTAGAGTTCCAAAATTAGGAATCTCAAATTCAATTATTGTGTGAAAACTAAAACTAGAAAAGCTTTAAAATATTAGTCAACGGTGAATTTCACTCTACAAAAAATATGGCGTCTAAAAGGTGTAAACTCTTTACAATCAGAAAAAAATGGAAAAATTTCCAAGCAGTAAACGAGTTCACGAGTTTTCATATGTCCTCAATAAAAAAACGAAAGCGTCGAATATTTCATGTGCGATCACAATGCACACTTTTAATGAAGGAACAAGATGAACAGGACCTAAAAATAATACAGACTAATGCGGGAAAGACCCTTGTAAACAACAATCAAAATACAAACGTTCTAACAACGTTCTTCTCAATAGCTATGAGGAAGGCACTAAAGATGGGTTCATTCCCTATTTGGATAATGTGGCACATAATATTAATGCTTAAACAAAATAAAGTATTTTGAAGTGAACGTAAAGCTTTGCGCACAAAGAGGACAACAAAATGTTGTGATTTTACTTGCTTCGTTTTTCAGAGTCTAAATGTAGTCGAAAATCACGTGATTTTTTATTAAATATTTTTCGTTTTGACGTTCCTAATTTTTATTTTCTTAATTTTTGGATTCCTAATTTTTATTTTCCTAATTTTTTGGATTTCTTATATTTTTTTCCTTATTTTTGGATTCCTAATTTTCGATCTCCCATTGTATTTTTCTTAAGTTTGAGACGCCATATTGTGGTTCTCCCATTTTTTTTCCTAAATAACTTTTTCCTAATTTTGGATCTCCCAGTTTTTTATTTCTGAATTTTACTTTCCTTTTTTTTTTGTTTTCTAAATAATAATTCGTAATTTTAGTTTCGTTTTTTATATTTCTTGGTAATATTTTTCCTAATTCGCATAGCGAACCATTAATTTCTCTTCTCAATTTACTCATTTCTCTTTTTAAATTTTCAAATTTTTTCTTATATCTTAAATGAAATTTTCTATTGCTCGGATTGTAAACAAAATTGTGGGTAAACTTCCGCAAAGCTTACACCTTAAATATGTTTAACTTTTATTATTTATATGAATTTTGGGGAGTTGAATACGAAAACCGTTGTCAAATTTGGTAAAAATTTATTTATCTGATGCTAAGACACGTTTTTCAACCGATCGGTAATACAGAAGATAGTCACCCGATTCTAAAGACAAATTTTGCAGATATGCTATAAAGCCTATAATATTCAGAATAGCTCAGTTAAAAAACAGGGAAACTTAAACCAAAAAAAGTTGTTTCCACTACGACCAATTTTTGGATCGTTTAATGTCAGGTGTGATTCGGCATAGTGATACTGACTGACGGACAATACTGGACTGTCTCATCAGGTCGTGTTAATCTGGAATATATAACCTATAAATCAGCGTTTGTCAACAAGAGCGAAGCCACAAAGTGAGTGTTTTTTGGTGTGACCTACTTCATCGAACACTGGCCAGCGACTGAAAAATTGCTTGTTCTCTTGGCATAAGTCGAGGCATGCGTTCGTCTCGTGTTGGTGTAAATAGCCGAATGTGTTTTGCCCCCAGTGGCTATGGGTGGCAAACACTGCCTTAATAAGAACGGAGAACATAACGTTCGGCTATAAAACTCAAGCTTGACTTTACTTACATCGTAGATAACTCCAGGTATGTTGGGTAGGGTGCAGGGTACTGAAGTACATTCCGAAAAGGCATTCACGGACCAAGAGCCATGTGCGCAACGTAGCTGAGCCGAACCCTGCTTGAAGATGAAAGAAAATATAGCTAATCTTTGTAGCCTTGTGGATTATGCCTCCTCACCTGTATATTAAAGCCATCCTCACACTCGAGAGTAATAAACTCATTCGATTGTATCTCCTCGTATGAAGAAAGGGGTGTCAATGAGGGTTTATCACTCAGTTGCTTTGTATGCGGTTCCACCTTATAGTACTGGCCATGTTCCACAGCTGGCACCAGGCAAGGTGCGGACATACACTTGGGCATTTCGGGTTTCCATATGCCACGTATACAGCGTGCGGTGGCATTCTCACCCTTGATATTTAGCTTGAAGCCTGCATTGCATTCCAGTTGAAGCATAATGCCCACAGAATTCCGACCAGGAGCCTTTCCCGGACGCACGGTTGTGATATTGGCAAAAGAATCCCATTCGAGTTCTTCGCAGGGACCGCGTAAACGTTTACCACCAGCTCCTTTGCCCGATTCGCCACCATCACTGGTATCCATTTCCCCATCGGGTAGTGTAGCTGTGGACGGCGGTACCGAGCTAAGGCTGGTATTACGTTTTCGACGACGACGTACAATTTGGGATTTTAATTGTTCAATGAGCGCACGTGTGGCATTCACATGATTGTAACGTGAGGCTACAGCTGGTGGTGATACCACAGCAGGTGGTGCCTCATTCAAGCTATGATCCACATGGCTGTTGTAACGCGAGTTCTGATTAATATTGGGCATAGGCACCACAGCTCCACGGTAATCATTTGTCATATCGCCATAATCATCACCTTCACCGGCATTACGCCACTTGTGAGTGGCCTTACGCATCATCATTAACTCCGGATTATTATATTGATTATACCAACGTCCGTCCTGCACATGTATCTTCTGATAGAGACGATTGTGTCCCAGCATTTTGCGCACATAACGCTGATAACGCTCTTTGATCTTTTGATAGTACTTGGAATAGGCGAGGGCAATGTCCGAAGGATTGGGATTGGCGTTACGCTTCATACGTTGAATTGAATTTTCGGCTGAAATAAAAGATATGCACGTATATTAGACTGGATCTCTTGAGTAAGAAATTTTTAAGGACATGGTTCCATCCCCCTATCTGTTGCTGTGGTGTATAATAAGCGTAAAAAACAAGACTATTAAATAATGGACGTACACTCAGAAAAACCGAGAACTTTGTACTTAAATCAAGTACAAACGGTGTCAATAGTACACCAAGTACGAAAATACTTAATATACGGACAAAATACTTGGTTCAAGTACGATTTTTTCAATCCCAAAATACTTGAATTTAGACCGTTACATTAGGTACATTTCGGGCTATTCCAAAGCCACTTGTTCAGTGTAGTTAGCAGCACATTTCACCCACACATAAACAACCCAACACGGTAAAGTAGGTAATGTTGGTATAACGTCAGCTACTTACAGACTTTTGGCAAATCTTGGTCTTGCGTCAGCTGCCTTTGAAGTTGATGTTGCCGACGCAGCAAATACATCGAATGCAATTGACTCAACTGAAGAGAACGTCGACGTCGACGACGATTCCAACGCAAACGCGGATGCTGTCCCAACAAACATTGAGGCAGCTCCAGGGGACGCCACTTGCCACCCACACAGGTGGCTCCAGGTGGACCCACCTTGAAATAGAACAGATTTTCACTTACAGATCCATCCCATACAGCTCAACTCACCTCTAGCACATAACCCTTGTCGCAATCGTACATGATTTGCTTATTATTCACAATCTTCTTTACATATGGTCGATAGTCGTAGAGTCCCATGTTGCCCACCAGCAGAACTTTGCCATT
Source organism: Lordiphosa mommai (assembly GCA_018904225.1). Taxonomy (NCBI): domain Eukaryota; kingdom Metazoa; phylum Arthropoda; class Insecta; order Diptera; family Drosophilidae; genus Lordiphosa; species Lordiphosa mommai. The sequence goes on from JAEIFT010000185.1 coordinate 49,844, forward strand.
CGGTATATAACCCGGGAATGAGCAAAACACTTCGTCACATTTTGGCGTCTCTCCCGTCCAATTGCCAAAGGAGCAGGTTAAAACATAATCATGCGGATCGGTAATATCTTTGCCCTCGGGACTGACCAATTTGAAGCCATCCTTACACTTGAAACGGGCCTTCATGCCATGCTCCGTCTTGGGGGCCATTACCATGCCATGTTTGGGTGGACGGGGCATATTCTTACAGCGGGCGGGCACACATCTGGGTATAATACTCCAAGTGCCATTGTTACAGGTGGGCGGACTTAGCAGCGACACCGGAAACTCATAGTTCTCATCGCATTTCACCTCCAAGGCGGTGCCATGTTTGACCTTCTCCACACCGCCCAGTATTTGTGTGGGCGATTGGGTGGTAGTTGTCGTTGTGGTTGCTATAATTGTGGTGCCATTCTCATCTGTGGTTATCTCAATGGGTATAACATAACCCTGCGATATGGTGGGCACCACACAAGGAGCCAAACACTCGGGCAGGGCATTGCGCCAGCGTCCATCGATTTGGCAAACACTCGAGCCCAGACCATGAATCATCATTTCGGGCTGACAGCGGAAAATAATGCTAGCCCCCAAACCAGTGCCAGCCTCAATATTCTCTATCCAACCGTTGTACAGAACGCCCGGATGTCCACAGTTGATTTCTTTAAAAGAAATGCTTAGCCTTCGTCTTCAACCCGTTTCCCCTCTCCCCTTGCTTACCCTTGCAGCTGGGTAAGGTTCCGCTCCATTTGCGATCCGCACCACAGCGGCTTGAGCTCTCACCCACCAGTGTATAACCATAGCGACATTCATAGCTGACCACCGAATTGTAGGCCAAAGTGGTGTAGGTGGCCTTGCCATTCTTGGGATTCTCCGGTGTGGGACACACCACCGAGGTAACCACTGTGAGGAGTGGAAATATTTAAAAACGCCTCCTTTAAGGCTAAGCTAAAAGTTACCACAAATCCAAAGAAAAAACCAAAAAAATCCACCAACAACCACAATAAAACAACTTTGAGTTTTTGGTTTCGCTTCTTTAAATCTTTTTGTTTTTTTTTTTAAGATTTGCGGTAACTTTTATTTATTTCTTGTAACATTTTTATAGGCCAACAACAACAACTTTACATAAAATTTGAACAATTTTTGGTAAACTTGTTTTAATTTTTTGTGTGATTTAACAAGATCTTTGAACTGGAACTGTTCTAATTTTTTTTAATTGGGAAAATTGAAAAAACAAATTTTGTGTCTGGCTTAAGACTCTGTGGCTTGGGTGGTGGTTGCATTGGCGCTATCCGCTTTAAAAGGCGGAGGGGTTTAAGAATTGGATTTAACATAAATTTGTTCTAAAGAATATTCTTTTTTTTTAAGGATACTTACAGACACAAGTGGGCAGTTCCTTGGGCGTCCAAGAGCCGTCCGATTGACAGTAACGTTCATGCTTGCCCACCAGTTCGTAGCCAGTGCCACAATTGTAAGTGATTTTGCAGCCATAGGTATAACATTCACCCGCATGCCAGCCATAGGCGGGATCTGGTGGTTGACCACAGGAACGGGCTGGAAATTGGAAGAAGAAGATGGTGTGCAAAAATGTAATAAGTCCGATGCATGGTTTAAGTATAAAAGGTTAGAGAAATCGAACACTTTTTAAAAGAACCATTGAAATGGCAAATAGCGGCTGTCAATCTAAAAGATTGTCACTCTACTATCCCCACAGACGAGTTAATCAAAATTGTTCGAAGCAGCAGAAGAAATCATTTCCTCACCCTTTACATTTCAGCTATACGCTGCTGAGAACCAAAACTCAAAAAAAAATCCGTTCTAAATATACCGGAAACCAGGTTTTTCACTAAAACAAGCTTTTAAACCGACCGTTTTTATGACAGCTATATGCTATAGTCATCTGATTTTGATACATTTTTCCAGAATCATGTGGAAGCATATAAGTCTTATATATACCACGAATGGTGGCGATACTATGGAAAACAAAAGAGTTGTTCTCACTAGAACTAGTTTTTGGTCCGATCGTTCCTATGGCAGCTATGATATAGTAAACCGATCCGGCCAAAAAATGTGCAGCCAATGTTTATTTAAAGATTTTTTTTGAAAGTTTGGTCAAGATAGCTTTAAAACTGAGGAAGGAGATAGCATAGAAACAGATGGACGGACATGGCTATTTCCACGCAGATCGTCATGCTGATTAAGAATAGTATACTTTATGGTGTCGGAGATCATCAGCACAATTTTAATATACCCTCTCCAAGGTAATATTCTCTGTACTCATCAAAGTACGTATATAACTAATAACTTTAAGTGTGGGGTCACTCACACTCGACCATCGTTCATCTGATCTGAAAACGGTGTGTAGAGGATCAATACGTAATTATGGATAAAATATATGTCCAGAAGGATGGAACAATCTTTCTTGAAAATTGTGGGAGAGTTGAGGTTTTTTATACCCGTTACTAGTAGAGAAAAAAGGGGATACTAAGATCGTGCAAATTTATGTAACAGGCAGAAGGAAGCATAAAGTGTATATATATACTTGATCAGCATCAATATCCGAGTCGATATAGACATGTCCGTCCTTCTGTCCGTCTGTATGAACACCTTGATCTCAGAGACTATACGAGCTAGAGCTGCCATTTTTATACACTTGAAAAGTGTATATTAATTTTGCCCAGAAGTTTGTAACGCATAGAAATATTCATTTCCGACCCCATAAACTATATATATTCTTGATCAGGACAACAAGCTGAGTTCATTTCCGCTTGTCCGTCCGTCCGTCTGTCCGTCTGTCTGTTTCTACGCGAACTAGTCTCTCAGTTTTAAAGCTATCGAGCTGAAATTTTGCACAGAGTCTTCTTTTTACTGCACGCAACTAATATGTCGGAACCGGCCGGATCGGATAACTATATCATATAGCTGCCATAGGAACGATCGGTCTAAGAACAAGTTCTAGTTTGAAAAACTTTTTTGTTTTCCATCGTAGCTTCACTAATCTTGGTATATGTTAGTTTTATACGCTTCCACATAATTCTGGAAAAAGTGATCAAAATCGGATCACTATAGCATATAGCTGCCATAGGAACGATCGGTCGAAAAAAAAGTCTTTGTGAGAAAAACTTTTTTGATTTCCATCGTAGCGTTTCCAATCGTAGTATATATTTGTTTTATATGTTTCCACACAATTCTGAAAAAATTTATCAAAATCAAATGGCTATAGCATATAGCTGCCATATAAACGGACGGTCAAAAAACTACTTCTAGTGAGAAAAACTTTTTTGTTTTTTATCGTAGCGTCCCCAATCTTGGTATATATTAGTTTTATATGCTTTCACATAATTTCGAAAAAAATTATCAAAATCGGATGACTATAGCATATAGCTGCCATATAAACGGACGGTCAAAAAACTACTTCTAGTGAGAAAAACTTTTTTGTTTTTTATCGTAGCGTCCCCAATCTTGGTATATATTAGTTTTATATGCTTTCACATAATTTCGAAAAAAATTATCAAAATCGGATGACTATAGCATATAGCTGCCATAGGAACGATCGGTCGGAAAATGTGTTTTACTAAGAAAAGTTTTTTTTATGGTATCAAATTTTTATTATCAATGATTTAAAAATTTTAAGTATCTGATATCTATATCCTATATATATTTTACCAGTTAAATCAGTTGGAGTAAAGTTTTTCAAGTGTATTAAAACTTCGACACAGTCGAAGTTAGCTTTGCCTTCTCGTTCAGTGTAGATTTGTATCGTCTGCAGGCAGATCAAGTTTGTTTCAAATTTTTGCCACGCCCTCTCCCGCCCCCGCAATATGAAAAAAACCATATCTCCCACAATTGTAAGCTTGTTTAGACTTAAGAATTATTCCACTCATCATTATTTATCGACCCACTGTACATAATTTCTCGATCAGATGAACTATAGTAGAGTTGCCGCCCTCGCAATTTGGAAAAAACCTCATATCTCCGCCAATTTTGAAGATGAATTGTTTGAACCTTCTATACATATATTTTTATCATGAATTCTTAGTGATCCACCGTACTCCATTTTACGATCAGATGAAGTTTATCGAGTTCTAAGCAAAACAAATAATTACGTTGGTTATTTTGTGATTTTGCAATATATTTTTAAATAAACGTTTTCCTGAGTATGGGTATATCGAAGTCAAGCAGGGCCGTCTTCAACTTACGCTTTCGTTGAAATTGTGGGGGTGGCAACTCTACTGTCGTTCATCGGATCGGATAACGATTTATGGTGCTCGATAAGTAATTATGAGTACAAGTTATGTCTAGAAGGCTCGAACAATCTTGCTTTAAAATTGTGTGATATTTGAGGGTTTTTATACCCTTGCAGAGGGTATATTAAAATTGTCACGATGTTTGCAACGCATAGAAGGAAGCATTTCCGACCACATAAAGTATATATATTCTTGATCAGCATGACGAACTGAGTTCATTTCCGTTTGTCCGTCCGTCCGTCTGTCCGTCTGTTTCTATGCTATTTCCTCCCTCAGTTTTAAAGCTATCTTGACCAAAATTTGCAAAAGTTTGCTTTATGAAGCTCTCCTCGATTTTGTTTTGAAGCATCTTCAAAACTTTAGACGCATTTACATGATGCAGGTTGCTTCGTGAAGTTCTTTTCAACTCGCCTGACAACCCGAGTTATCGATAAGCAAATAACCTACAAATCAACCCTGCATTAGTTCTATCGGAACAAAGCAAAGGAGAATGATCGAAAAGCTTCACGCTGCGGTAGGTCATGAAGCTTTGCCTGCTTCGGCTGCCCCTCTTCACCTCTTCCCCACAAACAAAAATCTCATGAAGAACTTCATGAAGGAAACTTCATCGTGTAAATGTGGACTAAGCCTTCATGTTGCATGGTTTTGAATGTCAATTAACAAGCTAATCACAATGAAAACAAGACAACATAAGGGCCTACTAGATCGTCATATCTCATGCCTCGAACAGTTTGAACGCAGCCTTAGGAAAAACTTTTAATGTCAGCTATGCTTTCTTTAGTGAATCGAAATTGGAACATTACGCTGAACACGAATGGAAATGCATCTCAGTTGCATCTCAATGCACCGTCGCACTCGCTACGATCCGGCTTATATTTATTGGTGGTTCAAAGAGTTCATGTTTTATATTTTATTTGAAATTTCGTCAATATTTTAAAAAGTCAAATTTTACTCTGTGTACCTTAATTTGGTTACCACCTTTAAAGTCTTCCAATAAAGTTGTGCAATCAGTTTTTAAGGTCTATCGTTTACTATCTTAATAGTTTCCTTCATCTTTTTTGTTTTAGTGTTTTAAGCACCCCCTGTGTACGTCCTTGGAAGATAATGTGCGCTTATTAATACAAACAACAAGCACAGCTGCTCATAAAACAGGGCTAGCTGACCTTGCAGCACCTTTTAAGTTACATTCTATTCTAATATATATTAGCCCTAATAAGTATGCTATGTTTATGAATAAAACATCAGACATCGTTGTTTCTGAAGCAAAAACGAATAGCGGTCTTTAAAACAATATTCAAGTTGGTTGTTTCAAAAAAAAAAATATATTAATATATTTTGTAAGCCTTTTCACTGCACTTTTTCCCAAAATGTATCCCAATGGTATGTATAACCTAATATATTGCGTAGGTCCATTTTTCTGTTTCTACACAAACTAGTCTCTCAGTTTCAAATCTATTGACAAGTAATAAATAAAGCTAAAATATTACACTCAGGATATCTGAATATTATATGCTCTTACACAGATTTTTTTTTAATTTAAAACTCTTCACTTACGTTCGCATTGTATGTCCGGACCATACCAACTGGCCTGATTATCGATAGCCAAGCATTTGGCTCGTGGAAATCCATTGGTAACATAGCCAGTGTGACAATGATATTGTACCGTCGAATCCAAATCGAATGTCTCCTGTTCCGGCAGGGCTGAATTGCGAGCATGCTCAATCTGAGGCGGTTTCAGGCAGTAGACTAAAAATTATAACAATTAGGATGAAAAAAATCAAACAAAAATCTACGTAGAGTGCCACTTACTATTCTGCTTGCATGCTGGCTCGGCGCCAGCCCAGTTACCATCAGCCTGGCAAAGACGACTCTGCAGACCCACAACATGATAGCCATGTGGACAGGCATACGAAGCACGAGCACCAAAGTGACGTCCGGCAACGGTGACTTGGCCTAAACTGGGCTGAGCCAATTCGGGGCATTCGCGATCTACCAAAGAGAAACATTAAATCGAAAAGATTCTACATAAAAGAGTAGTTACTTTCAAAACTTACCCGGTTTAATGCATGAATTTCCGCACACACCATCACATAGGCATTTCTTTTTCTTGCTCTTGCAATCCTCATCGGAAGAGCATTTTCTCAAACACTTTTGACCCAGCAAGGTGGCCTGCTCTTCGTCTCGCGGACACTCGGTTGATGGCGAATTGCGTGGATTTTTGTAGACGCGACCATCATCATCAGATTCCAATGATTCATCATCCTCATCCCAATCCTCATCGTCGTCATCCTGTTGGGGAATCTCTGTGGTGGTTTGGGCACTGCTCAGAGTACTGGTGGGCACCGATATAACTGCAACAGAGCAAGGCAATTGCAATCAACAAATGTCTAGACAGCTGACCCATCTAACCCACCCCCCATAAAACCAATTCGCTTGCGTTTTTTTCCTGTGGTTTGTTTTGATTCGCCTGCTTCGCCTTTGTTTTGCTTGCCCTGACTTACTTGCTAACAAAAACATTGACCTATTTCTCTCTGACGTCTGCGGTGCCCAGCATCATTTTATTTTGGGGCCTGCGCATTGCTCACCTGCTTATATAATCCAGCAGCATATACATTTTTCACCAAAAATTTCCAAAGTCCTGACTTAAATTTTGCACTTTGCATTGGACTTAGGATCACGTGGAATCAACCAATTTTGGTGTTAGCTTAACCCAAAATGAAGGTTAACCATATTCATATTCACCTTTATATACCAAAATGGTGGCCACCAGACACTGCAGCAGCAGACGATTCATTTTTAATGCGGAGTTTTTCAAATTTCGTTACCTTTGACTTGAGATAAATTTAAATATTTAGCATTTTGAACATAAAAGCTGTTACGATATTTATCAGATTTTTTTTTTGCAAAAAAAGATCCGAGTTTTTGTGGACTTTCGACTCGAAACTTCTCACTTTGGCGTAACAACACGAAATGCAGTCCAGCTGCTGAAATTTGTTGGTCCTTATGCGTCTCTTTACTCTGAGTTTTGACAATTTGAAAGAGAGCAGCATCTGCTCGACATTCGATAGAGAGATAGAGGGGTTGGTCTTTGTGTTAACAAAACTATTTATAATGGTTAATCAGAGACAATAAGCAGAGGCGGGGGAAGCAATAACAAATACTTATTTATTTATGACATTACTTGTGGCATTACCACTTAAAAGTGCATTGGAAAAAACCTACATCCTTCATCAGATTTATATTATTCTTGGATGCAAAGAAAAGTCCAGAACTTTTTAATGGAACTGTCAGTTATTTTATAATTTACCACGATTCAAATACAAACACTATGATATAAGGAAAGGAATCAAATGAAATTACACCACCACTATAGAGAAAAAGCATTTTAAAGCTTTGACGAATAACGCTATCCAGAATTAAATATTAGAAAGAAGAAGATACCACCACGGTTGTCATTTGAAATAAGTAAGAAAGTCGGTCAAGCCCGTCTGTACTCTGTACTTGTCAAAGTTTGTATATAACCGACAACTTTTAAGTGTGGGGAACACAAACTGTGTAAGCCAAGCGTAATTATTTGTTTTGCCTATAACTCGACTATCGTTCATCTGATCTGGAAATGGTGTATTTGAAATCAATAAGTTATAATTATTAAAATATATGTCTAGAAGGTTCGAACAATCTATCTTTTAAATTGTAAGAGATTCTAGGTTTTTCCGAATTGTCGGGGTGGCATCTCAACTATCAATTATCTGATCGATAAATAATGATAAGTAGAATATATATCTAGAAGGTTCAAACAATCTAACTTTAAATTTTTTTTGAAAAAAAAAAACTGTGCCATTCGGGCTCTACTCAACACCAAACGGGCTCAATAATGGTTTGATCTCGGAATGACTTAAACTGAGCCCGATAAAAGTTCAAAAAATTTAGAACGCCCGAGAGATTTATTTTTTTTTTCTTATAACTTTGCAAATATATTAATAATAATTGTATATTTGGATTCACTTAAGTCTTCTTTAATCTAAAGAAACATATATAAATAATTAATAAGAACTTACTTTAAACTTGCCTTGTCTGGGGATCAAACTCGGGACTGAAGCACAAGAACGTCTGCGTCTCAGCGCACTCGACCGCGCCGCGCTTGCCAGACTAGGCGCCCAATGACATACAAGAGCGTTTGCTCCAGACGACAAAAGAGAGAAGCCAAGAGAGCGAATTTGCTATTGCTCTCAGCTTGTTCGGTCTCTCACTCGACATTTAAGCCCGAATCGGATTAAAAACAATCCCAAAAGGGATCAATCACGGATTATTAATCCTAATCGGGCTTAAAATTTTAATCCTTCCGTCGGGTTCAAATCAAGCTTTTTAGGCTTAAAAATATCCCGGCATTTTTTTTTCTGTGTACTATCGTTTATTTTATCGGAAACAATGTATTGGGCCTCGACAAGTAATGATGAGTAAAATTTATGTCTAGAAAGTTCAAACAACCTAGCTCCAAAATAATGAAAAGTACGAGGTTTTTCAAATTGCGGGGGAGGCTGGGGAGTTGGCAAAAATCAAAAATAAACTGCCAGCAAGTAAACGAATTATTTGTTATATACACTTCAAACCTCTAGCTCTTACCATCTCTGAGATCTCGGCGTTCATACGGACAGACAGACGGACATGGCTATATCGATTCGGCTGTTCTTTTACCTGACACTTAAGCTGAGTTCACATTGTTCGACGCATAAGACATAATAATCTAGTAGTAATTCATGTGGTATTGATTTGAATGACAAATGACAAGCTTTTCAATGCTACAATGTACGCAAAAAATCTTTCCGAAAACTGGAGGAATACAAGAACAATAGTGGAATGCAAGCCTGACGACTTCTTGTTAAAGCTAATCAGAATTATAAGACAATTTAGAATATAACACAAAGCTTCAACGTTCTTTAAGCCAGGTTAAGAACAGTGCAGACTGGTGAAAGGTGGTAAAGGAAATACAGAGACCATCTTTTCAAATCGGAACAAACATTACAGCACATCAATTTACAACGCCCTTTAAATGACTCTTAAGCCCGACCCAGAAATCATCGGATAAATACTATGCACCAGAACACAACTACCACAGTCTGTTAGATGCCACCATAACTTCAGGTACTCAAAGTCCTTGGAAAAGCCAACAAAACACAAGAAGGCAATGCTAACTTCGACTGTGCTGAAATCTTAATACACTTGCAAAAGTTCACTCCAACTGATTTAACCGGTAGAATATATATAGGATATACATATCAGATATTTATAAATTCAAATTCATTGAGAATCAAAATTTGATCTCGCTACCATAAAAAACGAGAAGGCAAAGCTAACTTTGACTGTACCGAAATTTGAATACACTTGCAAAAGTTCACTCCAACTGATTTAAACGGTAAAATATATATAGGATATAGATATTAGATATTTATAAATTCAAAAATTCAAAAAAAACTTTTCTTAGTAAAACACATTTTCCGACCGATCGGTCCTATGGCAGCTATATGCTATAGTCATCCGATTTTGATAAATTTTTTTCAAAATTATGTGAAAGAATATAAAACTAATATATCCCAATATTGGGGACGTTACGATAGAAAACAAAAAAGTTTTTCTCACTAGAAGAAGTATTTTGACCGACCGTTTCTATGGGAGCTATATAATATGGTCATCCGATTTTGATAAATTTTTCCTGAATGGTGTGGAAGCATATAAAACTAATATATACCACGATAAGTGACGCAACGATGGAAAACAAAAAAGTTTTTATAACTAAAACTAGTTCTTAGACCGATCGTTCCAATGGCAGCTATATGATATAGTCATCCGATCCGGCCGGTTCCGACATATTAGTTGCTTGCAGTAAAAAGAAGACTCTGTGCAAAATTTCAGCTTGATAGCTTTAAAACTTAGAGACTAGTTGGCGTAGAAACAGACGGACAGACGGACGGACAGGCGAAAATGAACTCAGCTCGTCGTCCTAATCAAGAATATATATGGGTGATTCCATGAAAAATTTCTTATTCGCATTTTTTTTTGGGTTGTAATAATTTTTTTTGCAATCATTGTTGAAAAGTAGAGGGTATGTATTTTCAGGGTATTTGGTACTGTGATTTTTGCTAACCTGAATATGTTTTTTAAAGACTATTTTCTGTTTTAATACTTAAATATATTCGCACACCTTAAAATCGCACTTCCAAAATAATTACTTTTTCAAATAATTTTAATAAATGAGAAAAATATTCATAACTCCGAAACTATTGAGGTGCCCATTTACAGCTTTATACTGTTAGTTCCTGGATACAATACGAAATTTTGAGAAAAAAAATGAAGGGAAAAAAAGATACCTTTTCGTGTTAAAATTTTCGCGATTTGGTAGGCGAAAAATATATATATATATACCCTCTACATTTCAACAAAGATTGAAAAATAAAATTATTACAACCCAAACAAAATCAGAGTAAGAAATTTTTCATGGAATCACCCATATAGTTTATGGGATCGGAAATGAATATTTCTATGCGTTACAAACTTCTGGGCCAAATTAATATACACCCAGCAAGTGTATGGAATTAGGTATCTTAACAAAAAATGCAAACTTTATAGTTTTTTTTTTAAATCATTATTAAACACAACACATCTTTTCAAAAGGACCTAGGGGAAAAACGAACAACTGTTATAAATTCTACGTTCAAAAATATATCAGAAAAGTTTAATATTTTCACTAAATCAAAGCCTTGTTAACCTGTGTTATTAATACTCGCACTTCGCAGTCGTTTTCTTATAACAAAAGACTGGATTTTTCATAAGAATCCATAAAAATTTGTTGAGAGTCACCTTGTTTACTCTCTAACGGTAAAATTCGAAAGCATTTCCTTTCAGTTTGTATCTTTCCTCAACTTAACAAATAAACATGCAGCCCTCGTCTTACGAAAGCTTGGCGAGAGCAGCAAAAAGCTTTAAAGCTTTCAATGTACGCACATCGGGAACGGTAGTCAGAGAAATTTTCCAACCAGAAGCAGTGAAAACGCACAGCACGGTACACGACGCGTCGCACAATACGGGAAAAACTATTCGAAAAAAGTAAAACCAAGCACAAGAAGAGGAAGCAGCGGAGCAAACACAAAAAAATATACACTTTTCGTACACCGAAAATGTCTGAAATGGTGTAACAAACATTTTGATTAAGCAATTAATTGAGGCAAAGTGCAAGAGTGCAGTGGGTGGGAAATGTTTTAGATTGGCTGCGCCAACGGGTGATACGGGGACGGGGGGCGGTGAAAAGCGCGTAAAGAAAAGTAAGTGCCAGAAATTTGTGTATTAAAATAAATCAAATAACCAACTAAACGATGCATACACACAAGCACAGAGATAAGTGTATGCATACATATGACGCTCAGTGTTAAATGGCATATGCAAAAACGTAAAAAAAGGAACGAAAGAAAAGCGAATCGCGTACAATCTTTATTAAACGGAATGTTTGACAAATTAATTGCTATTGAAAAATTTGAAAATTCTACGCGACAAATGCGACAAAATGTCGAACGACAGAAATTCAAAATATATATATACAATTTATTTTTAGCGTTGTGAAAATGGAAGAAAAAAAAACAGCGTAAAGCGATTGAAAATATTTTGATATCCAATAAATACTTAAATAAAAAAAAAAGAACGAGCATCTATAGAGATTTTATGTGGTGGTCGGAAGCACAGGGGACGAGGGGGCAAGCGTGTACACAATTTGACCCAGACCAACCAGTCAACCAACCAACCAACCAACCAACCACCCACCCAGGCAGGCGGCCACTTGATTAACGCCAATGCCAATTCAAACGCAGAAAATCTCTATAAAACTTTTCACCCAGAGAGCAGGCAGTGCTGAGCTTTTGCTCTCTCGCGAATGGGTGCTCTCTCTTTGAAACGTTACACAGGATAATCAAGACCAAGCATTTCTACTTTTTTATTTGTTTTTGTCATTGACCTGTTGTGGGTAAGTGAAAGAAACTTTAATGTACCAAAATTTTCAATGAAAACTTAAATTCTGACAGTGTTCAAAGTTATCCTTAAGGAAACTGTTTCCAATTGAGTTGTGTCCTTTTTTTGTGTACCCATCCATTAAATTTCCAAAAGAAGGCATTTTCAAGTACCACAGACCCCCCGCATAGGCTAACATTTAATCGATATGTGAAAAACGTTAACATATTTAACGGTGTATACGAAATAAGAAAAAGGATACCCCGAAAAGTGCCATCACGCGGTGTTCGAACATATGCAACAACTGTGAAACTTGGAAAACGAATCTAACTACAAAAAGTACGAGAAGTGGCAAGGACTTTATTTCTTAATTTAAGAAACAAGTTCACTAGTTTTTGTTTCGATTCTTTTGAATTTAAGAATATAATTTACACTTACAAACATATTGGCGCTTTTAACCAAGGTGCAGAGCATCAAGACATGCTTTCTATGGCTTTCAATAGCTTCTTTAGGGGTTAAACAAGTTTTGTCATAGCAATTTATTTGTAGTGTGCTGAAACCTAAAGAAGTCATTAAGTTCCAAGTATGATTACGAAGATGTTTTGAGGGTCCCTTTGGAATCTTTTGTGTTTTGAAAACACACATATAGATGCACCATTTCAACTGCAGTTTTCATTCCCTTTGCTCGTGGAGTAAAAAGGGTATACTAATCATTTTCGACCCCATAAGGCATATATATTTTTCATTAGCATCAATATACACTTAGATCTCAGAGACCATAGGAGCTAGAGCAAGAGCAACAGGGACCGTAACAGTTTTAAGTTTTATCAAACAAGTCATTATTTACCAGTTATATTTTGCGTTTTATAATAAAACTCTGGAATTGACAATAATTTTTTGATGTATATTTTAAAACTCCGGAAATTCCAATTATTTTGTGATTTTGTGATTTTTTACTCTGCTCATTACTATTATTTTTGATTTTTATAAATTTTCTTCACATGATAACAGTTATAGATGACTTTTATTTATAAAAGGGTTTAATAAAAATTATTCAGAGACTTTTATTTTTTAAGGCATTGCATAAAAGTCATTTGCATATATCACATTGAAAGAGCCATTAAAGACCAAACTGTAAACATATTCTTGATCAGCTCGACAAGAGTAATCAATAAAGCCCAATGTTTTGTAAGTAAGTTTAGCGTACGGTTTCTGTGGAATTTTGTAGCTGAGTAGTCAAGTCTAGCGAGGTTGTCGGCCATCCCGTTGGCATCTACAGTGTCAGCTTGGCTATCTGAGAATATGAATAAGTCAGTCTCTCCAATTTCTCTACCCACAAGATCTAGAGGCATTGGGTATAGCATTATGTTAAGGGCATCCGTTGGTGTTGTACGCGATGCACTGGTCATATATAATGCAGCGCTACGTTGAACTTTGTGTATGGTCCTTAAAAAGGACAGAATCAGTTTTAACTAAATATTGTGATCAAAAAATTCTCCCTTAATTATAAAAATGTTATTATAAAAATTATAACAAATGAAGTTTCTTAACTGTTTTCAAATTTCGCAATCAAATTTTGAAATATTATTTTCAATTTTAAAAGTTTTTGTTTTAATATATAGAAAAATGTAATGTAAGGGAAAGTTAAGGCAGATTTTATGTTTCCAACTGTTTTAGAGTGTTTTTAGAGTATTTTACCAGCATATTATGGGCTTTATTGGAGCGTAGTCTTATAAATAGTATGGGTTTAAATTACGATTGGAGTCATAACGGGCTTAAATGGCCTGTCATAGCTTTAGGGATAATAAAGAGATAGAAAGCATCCAACATCTTCTATGCGACTGCCCTACACTTCTTAGAAATCGCACCCAGTACCTGATAAAACCATACTATGAAGATCTGATTTGTCATTTGCCCCTAGGGGACCTGGGGATCGGAACCGAAAACCGAAATAATCTGAAAATCGAATTAGAACCTTTAACCGTTACCGGAACTTATATACGTTTTGGGATTAATCCCTGTTAAAAATGTAAACAATCTTCTTTAAACAAACGCTTATCCAAATGCCTCCTAAAGAAGAGGATCTGGAGTAAACCGGATAGCTGATTCGCCGCCCATTTGTGTATTTCGCATTGGCGAATACTGTGTGTGTGTTCGTATGCACAACCTAAGCTTTACATAAACAATTGCACAGTCAGTACATAGGGCTTGGGCACCTCTGCTTTGGGTTATCTTATTTGTAGCTGTGAGCTTTCTGCTGTCCAATGCTTAATTGAAATTAAGCACTCATCTTTTCTAAGCCTTTCCTCAAATCCTTCCAAATAACCAAGCGAGAAGGTTAATGGGCAGCCTATTGAAAAAGCCAAAAGGACAATACTAAGAGACCTCCACCCACCTTTATCCTCTATTGCAGGACATCAATAGTCAATTTTAATTTAAACAACTAGAGGAAGGCGACATCAGTCGGCAACGTTCAAGCATGGGCAATGTGTGCAGTTCCGGTCAAAAGAAGAAGAAGGACAAGGACAGTGCGTCCGAGAAATCAGATGAGTGAGTGACCATCAACCCTCCATAGCTTGATTACATTGACGGAATTGAATTATTATGACAGCTCCCCACCTTATCAAGAATCGAGCGCCGACAAAAAGGATGCTTTGATCTCGAATGAGACAAGTGCGGGCGATGGTAAACGAGCACCGTTGGCGTCTGTGGAAGCCATACCGGAGAACACACAGGGTACACAGGAGACGAATGGTAATGAACAGCAGCAGCTGCAGCATCAGCAGCAGAATACACATCCGACACAGGCTAAAACCAATAATGCAGGAGAAAAGGGTGAGTTGCACTGCTTGGGATGGCAAAAAAAAAATAATGCTGGCCACTTCTCTTACAGACTCCACCACCACCACACCGCAGGGGGCGCAGGCGCCTAGCGATGTGGCCAATGCCAATCCGGCCATGGGTAATCTAAGCATGCTACAGGGTAAACCTCCGCCTGGTCGCAAGATTGAGCGGGATAAGAAAATTGTCATCTATATTCTGGCCGACAATAGTACGGAGTACAAGAAGCACAAGCGAGTCATCTATAGCCTTTATAAACATTTCAAGAGCAAGTGCCAAAGTAAGGGATTCGATTTCATCATAGCCGATGTCCATGATAGTGAGGAGCAGCTGGAACAGGCCAATAATGGCAATGCCAAGAAGGACTTCTCACGCCTGCAGGAGGTAAAGCGCTGGACTCAAACGCCCTTGGAGGCACAGGGCGGTCATGAGGAGGCGGCCAATTGTCTGTGTGAGATCACACGCCATGCGGCTGGGGCCTACATCATACCCGTACTGTTCTTGGGCTCCACTTTGGGTACACCCATGCTGCCACTGACCATCGAGAGTCAGGATTTCACTTCGGTGCTGAGTGCCGCCAGTGACGCGGAGAAATTGTTACTGGAGAAATGGTATACCATCGACAATTCCTACCAACCCATGTGCCATCGCTTGTATACCCAGCAAATAGATCCGTACTCCACCCAAGTCAATGGTGAACTCAATGAATTGCTCTCGGTGTTGCTACGCCTGTTCTCCGACGATGTCAAGGACTCGTATCTTACCACTGTGGTGGAGCAGGAGATTAACAATACGGTTCTGATGAGTCAGGAGTTGGCCAAACGTTGCATTTGGATACAAACCGGAGCCCAATATTCTAGGGCACCGGATAATGCCAGCCAACTGGAACTGGAGGTCCTACGACGCATCACTCGCATCTATGCGGAGCTCAAGAATCAGTTGTGCGAAAAGAATCTCATTCGCCTCTTGCCCACCATGAATATCCTGGATGAAGAACTGTCGGCGGTTATTGAAAGTCTGCTGGATAAGTCCCTGGCGGGCATATTCGAGGAGCATCAGCAAAAGAGCAGCATACCGTTTAACACGCTGGGCGTGGATCGGGTTTTGCTTGAGGAACTGCAACTGATTGGTCACTACTCGAAGGTACTTGCTCAGAATTCGGCCAATTTTGATATAATGAACGATGTGAAGCGCTATATAAGGGATGGGACATCACAACCCCTGGTGATATCCGGCGCCCGGGGGAGTGGTAAAAGTGTATTGGTATCCAAGATTATGGAGAATGTACATCGCTGGAAACCGGAGGCGCAGCTAATACTGAGGTAAGTGATCCAACTTAGTTGCTAAAGGGACTAAAAGGCAGAACAGTCAACTCTCAGCTAGGGGAGACATACAAAGGGGCACTTCTCAAAGAGGTGGACTCTCCTCGCTTCTTTATGTAAATGCCTCGTTTAATAACATCATCATTCATCCTACACTCTGAAAAAAAACGGCTGCCAGCGTTCTAGAACGAACGGGATAGAATTTATACCGTTTTGTACTTAAAATTTCAAGTATGATTCGTACTTTGTTGGTTCTAAAACTAAGTACGAATCAGTCTAAGGTTATAAATTAACCCAAAATGTTCCTAAAATTAGAACAAAATTCTTAACTCAAGTACGAAATACTTAAATCAAGAATTTTTTGTACTCAAACGAACGGGATAGAATTTATACTATAATTAATCAGGGCTGCAAACCGGTTTTGAACCAAACCGGTTCGAACTTGGAATTCCAACTTTTCTATTTACTTGAACCAAACCTCTGGTGAGAAAAATAGATGAACCTGAACCTGTTTCAAAACAAAATTTTCGGTTCGGTTGAACAAAAGATACAAGTCTTAGTAAAGCGGGCATTTTACTGATTAAAGAAGCAACACAGGCCAACAATTGCTCGAAGAAATAATACTTATAAATTTAAATTGGAAATAATGGAATTCGCTTGTTCACACCCCAAAAAAAAGTAATCACCAAAATGACACAATTTAGTCATCAATTTGAAACTATTGAGTATTGAATTATCTTTAATTCTCCAAGTATCAACTTGATATTTCGATAGTATCAAAATGATATTTTCGATGTTATCAAAATTACACTAATTTGTATCAGAATTACATTTTTATACACTTGAAAAGTGTATATTAAAAGTGTAATGCCCAGAAGTTTGTAACGCATAGAAATATTCATTTTCGACCCCATAAACTATATATATTCTTGATCAGGACGACGAGCTGAGTTCATTTCCGCTTGTCCGTCCGTCCGTCTGTCTGTTTCTACGCGAACTAGTCTCTCAGTTTTAAAGCTATCGAGCTGAAATTTTGCACAGAGTCTTCTTTTTACTGCACGCAACTAATATGTCGGAACCGGCCGGATCGGATGACTATATCATATAGCTGCCATAGGAACGATCGGTCTAAGAACAAGTTCTAGTTAGAAAAACTTTTTTGTTTTAAATCGTAGCGTCCCCAATCTTGGTATATGTTAGTTTTATATGCTTCCACATAATTCTGGAAAAATGTATCAAAATCGGATCACTATAGCATATAGCTGCCATAGGAACGATCGGTCGAAAAATAAGTCGCTGTGAGAAAAACTTTTTTGATTTTCATCGTAGCGTCTTCAATCGTAGTATATATTTGTTTTATATGTTTCCACACAATTCTGAAAAAATTTATCAAAATCGGATGACTATAGCATATAGCTGCCATATAAACGGTCGGTCAAAAAACCACTTTTAGTGAGAAAAACTTTTTTGTTTTTTATCGTAGCGTCCCCAATCTTGGTATATATTAGTTTTATATGCTTTCACATAATTTTGAAAAAAAAATATCAAAATGGGATGACTATAGCATATAGCTGCCATAGGACCGATCGGTCGGAAAATGTGTTTTACTAAGAAAAGTTTTTTTTTATGGTATCAAATTTTTATTATCAATGATTTCATAATTTTAAATATCTGATATCTATATCCTATATATATTTTACCGGTTAAATCAGTTGAAGTAAAGTTTTTCAAGTGTATTAAAACTTCGGCACAGTCGAAGTTAGCTTTGCCTTCTCGTTTAGTATTAATTTAATACTAGATCTTATCACTTTGTCAAATTTTCAAATTTTTTGTATCATTTTGATGCTAGCTTTTAATAGTTTTATTATAAATAAAAAAGTCATAACATTTTTTTAATCTGAATTTTTGTTGTTGGTAAAAACATACTCGAATTGAAGGGTGTATTTTTAAACTGTTTAATCAATCGCAAGACGGCAAAAATTGGTAAGGGTTACACACAGATTGTTTCAAGTTTGCCAAATCTCTCATTAGACTCCTTCTTGCTGCTGCGCCTTTGCCTCTCACTATCAAGTGCCCTATTTATATTATCAATGAGCAGAATAACAATTTGAGAATTACAAGTTGCAGCATTTATGCTATTTGCTAAATAGATACTATCTTGTATTATATTGATACAAAAAAAAAATGGTACTCGTTGTAGTTTCAATTTGGGACAACGCTTATTAAATTGATATTGATATGAATTTTTTTGTGTGCACGTATACAAAAATTTAGTTATTAACTAGTTTAGTTTAGTTACTAGACTATGTCATGTACAAATTTATGTAACAGACAGAAGGAAGCATCTCCGACCCCATAAAGTATATATATTCTTGATCAGCATCAATAGCCGCAATTTGGAAAAAACCTCATACCTCTCACAATTTTGAAGAAGTCTATCTTCGAACCTTCCAGACATATCGATACAATTTAAACCGTTTCCCGATCAGATTAACTTTAGTCAATTTAAAGCAACAGAAATAATTACGCTGGTCATTTTGAGATTTAATAATATATTTTTAAATAAACCATTCCCTGAGTAAAGGGTATATCGAAGTCGAGCAGGGCCGACTTCAACTTACGCTCTCGTTTCTGTGCACGAATTGGGATTGGTTCAAGACCATTTTGTTCTGAAGATAAGATTTTAAAAACCTTGGAATTGCCCAAAATGTACTTAATGTATCCCAAAACGGTTTGAAATCAAGTATTTCGCGATGGAAAAAAACGTACTTCAACTAAATATTTTGTACTTGTATCAAGTATTTTCGTACTTATCGTACTATTGACACCATTTGTAATTGATTTAAGTACAAAGATCTAGTTTTTTTCTGAGTGTAAATTCAGAATTTGAGTAAGATCAGTTCACTAGCCGGTATTAAAAACAAATTTTTAAATTGATTTTTTTACTTTTTAAACCCATATAACTCCTTAAGAAAATAATTGTTTTTGGGATAAAAAAACTATCACCATCAAACTAAAACTAAAAAATAAGGACTAAAAATCGACCAACTCAAAACAACTTTAGTTGGTTAAACACGCAATTAATACATTTCAAAGGACCTTACAAATTTTTTTTAAAATTTAAACATTACCTTTTTTTTATTTGTATATCAAATTTGTTGTTTTTTTATTTGAACTCCATAGTTGAAATGACAATGAAATAAACAAAAAAAAATTTGCAAATCTGGTTTCTTGCTGTGGAAGCTTCGAATGCAGTAGCTAAATCTATTATTAAGTTGAAATTAAAATTTTTAAATAAGTTACTGTAAACTCCTGTTAAATTCCTGTTTTCCTTCGACGTATCATCATTTGGACGAGCTTCAATTCATCTGGCTTCCAACTATTCCATTCAATTGAACCAAAGCCTTTTTTAAAACTGAACCCGTTTAGTTCGCTGAAAAAGTTAAAAAATCAGAGCGTTTGAAAAATAAGTAAATAATATTTTATTTATTTTACCCACCTCAGTCCACATCCACCATCTCGTATATACCACCAAGGCCCCCACACTTTAGCGCATCCTTCATCATTACGATCACTGGTTTCGAATATGAATGATACATGGTGGCTAAGCGAATCTCCAGCAGTTCCTGTATAATTGCCAAGGGTTTTTAGTTTATAGGATTCCTCGTCACTGCCCACGATAAAGTCATCATAGCGGGCATATCTAGTTTCTCCTTCAACACTCTGAAGATGGACGTACAACTCATAATGTTGCGCATGGGTCATTAAATGCAACTTCTCCAAGCCAATAAAGTAGTTTCTTTGATTTTCACCAAACCCAGTTTGATAGTCCAGCCATGTCCGGTTAAATGAAACACTGTCATCAATGCGTCTTTGTATTACAATCCAGCCAGATCCGTTTATACTTGAGTCGCAATCAGCCAAAAATGGCTTTGGAACGCCCAAAACTTTGATTAAATGAATGGCGTTCGTTGTTTCAATGGGACAATTAGGGAGGGGCTGATACTCCTTACACTTAGCAATTTGATCATTTTGATCCTTAATCAATGCAGACTCCGATATATTTTTCAACTTGAGATTCTCGATTTCTTTCTCCTTCTCCAGAATGGTGACTTTAGTTTCTTCAATCAATTTTTGATTCGATTTTAATTGAGTGTCCTTGTCTTTGAGTTGAGTCTCACATTCTTTAATTTGCTCATCGTTTTTTAATTTTAGTTTATCAATTTCCATCTCTTTCTCCTGAATACTGACACCATTAGCTTTTATTAATTTTTCATTTTCCTGAATTGTAGATACAAGTTTATTTTCCGGTTCCGACTTTGAATTCAGTTGTAATTGCAAATTTGTATTGTTTTGTTTGAGCTCTCGTATTAAGGATTCTTTGCTTTCCAATTGTTGTTTGTATGATGTCATTTGTTTGTCGTTATCATTTATAATTGATTGTAGCTTAAAATTGTATTGAATATTGGGAGAAGCATTTAAAATTTCCTTGATCAAGCTATCGAGTTGTTTAATTTGGCTCTTTAAACTGACAATGATATCGTCTTGATCTCTGGAGCGTTGTTCATCCTTTTGTAGGCAAGGTTTGGCATATTGAAGAATCGGCTTTACGATTGTAAAGCAATAAGAGCTACATGCCTGCTCCATTTCATCACGAAAACCGCAATGCTAAACATAACATAGCAACAAAAATACCAGAATTAGAATTATTAATTAAACGTTAGCTTATTGTATAGTTACGTTATCATACCGAATTATCCCAAATACTGTCAGTGGCTATAGTCGCCGATAAGCTGATCTTCAAAGAATGAAAGAACACCATTAACATAATTGAATATTTCCACATATTTATTATTTTTCGGGAAATTTTGCATCCGCCGCGCAATTGAAATATACTTCAACTAACTCTGTCAAATCAACAGACCCAAAAAATTTCTATTCTGCGGTAAGGCAAGACTGACTTTTGATAAGCGAAGCTCAAAGAGCACCAATGATAAGAAAGAATCTATACATATGTATATTTATACCAAAGTTTCCCACCCATTGCCTCGGTCCTATAAAAGTGCGCGCGTGACGTGAATTAAATCGGGTTACGGTGTGTCACAAACTAATCGTGACATAACACAGACTAAACAGTCTGTGACGGAAAGTAGGCAACGAAATGTCTAGCAACATCCTGTTAGCAACAAATGAAGCTCACCTCTCTAACCTAGATTTAAACAGAATAAGTTCTCTGTTCACCTTAGCGTTTAGTCTGAAATAACCTATGAAAGGAAGCACACTCATTAAAGTCATTGAAGTTAAAAAGTGAACAAGTTACTTTTTTATTTGCGAAATTTTAGATTTCTTTTACATTTAGAAATTAAGGGTATTCCTAAAACTTATAAAATTGTTTAACTTTTTACACATATAGCACTGGAATTAAATATCCAATTTGAACAAGCTTTAAAATCTCTGAAAAAAATCGCAGAATTGTTTGGGATAATTTATTTTAAAGTTAAACCATATTACTTTACGATTATATCAAGGGGGTCAAAACAAACTTATAGGTTGCCCACAATACATGCCTTTTTACCTACTTAAAGCTCAAATTACCAAAAGTTCTAAACACGGTGTCAAACCGGAACCCGAACCGGAACCGTATACCGAAAAGAACCGATTAAAACTCAGAGCCCGAACCGTAACCGGAACCGTTATTATTTATTTTTTGAGAACCGGTATTTCGGAACCTTTATTTTTTGGAACCGAAAAGAACCGGAACATTGTACCGGTGCAGTTTCGGTTCTACACCGAGAAAAAATCCGTTCTAAAAGTACCAAAATCATGAACATCCGTTGACGAAAGTCTATCATGCACGTTTGTTCTCAAATCATGAACATTTGGGTACGATTTTCATGAACATTTTGTTCTCACTTTGGATTTTTTGGGCTTGTTTCGTGAACATTTTGTGCTTGTTGTATGAACTGTTTGGGCATGTTTCATGAACATTTTGTTCTTATTTAAAAAAAAAAATTAGCTTAATTTAGTAACACAGCAATCATCGGGAAAGGTATGATATGGATGATATGATATTGGTTGTATAAGCGTTCCCGCCGCATTAGCCGCCCTCACCATCGCACCTTATGTTGCTACTGTCTAAGATGCTACTTATATTTGTTGACGATGGTTGAGTTGAGTTAAAATTCATGAACGGAAAAATAGAACGAATCATGAACTTTGTCTGATTTTAGAACGTCTATTTTTCTCTGTTTACACTCGAGAGATTTCGTGTCAAAAGTTCGGCAAGACAGAAATTCTTGGATTTAAGAAGAAAATACGAAATCAAGCATGCATTTTCAAGCTCGATTTTTTCGTTTGCTCTCCGCAATGCGAACGCCTCACCTCCCCTGCCACCAAACTCAAAATCGAGCGCACAAATCTTCTCGATTTCAAGCAGATTTCTTCCTAAAAATTCAAGACGAAAAAAATTTTAATTGAAGCCGATTTCAGTCTTGCCTAATCGTGCTAGATTTCTCTGGGTGTTTTTTGGTTAATATTTTAGTTTTATTGCTTCAATCAGGGATTTTCTCAGGGTAAAACGCAGGGTAAACGTTAGCAAAAACTTACAAATGTTAGGATTACGGACCATCTAGTATATACTAAAATTTTCAATAAAAATATCAATTTCATCTTATTTCTTTGCATCTATTTAGGATCAATAGTTTCCAAAAATTATTAATTAAACCTTTATTTATGCATTTACAAAGTAAACGAATTAATAATTCGATCAAATGCTGTTAGGAAACAGCAGGGTTAAATTTTGATCGGTAACGTTATCTGCATACAGTGTATTTAACATTCCATCAGATATCAAAAGTTCTTCGTGCTCTTCCAGTTACACAAGTATTATACGGACATTTGTTTTCTCGGGCAAAGTTAATTATTTTTAATTTTCCTTCTTTATAACTACTTTCTGTTCTATTATATCTTCAGATTAAGGGATTTTTAAATTATACCGGTACATACCGGTACGTACCGGTATACCGAAATAAAAACCAAGGTACCGATACGGAACCGAATACCGAAATAAACTAGAACCTAAATAGAACCTTTTACCGAAATATTAGTTTTGGTACGTACCAGAACCGGAACCGAAATTCGATTCGGCTTGATTCCCTGGTTCTAACGTCATGGATCATTTATCCAAAAAGATTTATGTTTTCCACACGAAAATCATTTAAAATCACCACCTTTTCAGATGAAATTAAATTTCATTTCGGCACTATGCTTCATATTAATAAGACAGCTTTTCAAAAGCATACAGCATTTAGAGCAAAAGTGTATTCATTTGAAGTATTGTGCCGAAATAAATTTTTATTTCATCTGGAAAGGGGCCTATAAACTGAACCATGTTGCATAGTTCATGTTTGTTATGAAAGAGAATGAAGCAGAAACAATGCAGCTCCCAAAATGCTGCATGATATGGTTTTAGCCATATGATTTTGCGGAATTTTTCAGCATAATCTAAACACTTGTAAAAAACGAAGCAAAATGAGAGTGAACAGCACCAGTTGAGTAGGAAAGTCCCTTCGTTTACAGTTTACAAATTAGATTTAGGATTATATGGTGTGGGCCTTAGCAGCATTTCCCTTCAATAATATTTAACAATTGCAAAAAATATTCTTCCTTGACAGATATGCCAATTTGAGTGCACGTTCCTCAGATCTAACCTTTCTTTTGGGATCGATGGCCAATCAAATGTCCGTCCTGGAGACGGGTCAACAATGCCAAGTGCCGCATGTAAGTAACTAATATCCAACTGTGACTCACTTACCCCCTCTTTAATTACGTTTCCTTACAGACTCTAGAGGCCTATGCGAATGTAATACGTGACATCCTTGGACGTCAACAACGTTTCTTTGTGCTCATTATTGATGGTGTGGATGAACTGCAACGTAATGCCGCCTTGGACTGGCTGCCCCAACAGTTGGGCAGCATGGGTAAACTCATTTTGACCGTTAGTGAGCTGGAAGAGGGTGGAGAGGATAACCCCAATGCCGAAGCTGGTGGTGATTCCTTTGATATGCTCGCCGCGCTGGCGCAGTTGGGCATTCCACAACGTTGCTTCTTGCGTTTGCGTCAGTTCACCGAACGTCAGTGGCACGATATACTCAGCTCGGGTGGCGGTGACTTTTATGCTGCCAATGGAGCCCTGAAGCTGCCCGACGATTGGAAATCTCTGCATGGCAAGACGCCGTATCATGCCAAATCGCTATGGTGGCTCGCCTGGCTGGGACATGTGGCGCAGCCCATCAGCGAGATTGGAGATATCTCCAGCAAGATATTGCAGGTGCTGGAGACAAAATTCGCCACCGATCAGGTGGAGCTATTGCTGCTCATTGTCCGACTGTCGCCATGGGGCATCCGCGAGAGCGACTGCTTGGGCGTTTTTCAAAAGATGACACAATTGGAGGCGCAGGTCGCCTTCAAGGTGTGGTCCAAGTTTTGCTGGCTGATGGGACCAATGCTATTAGGTCTTAAGAATATTAGAATAGCGGACAGAAGCTTTGGACGTGCCGTCCTGGCGAGGTATGCGCAGAAGCAGTGGCTGGTACATGAAGCGCTGCGGGACTACTTCGATCGGCAGGATAGCGAGTTCAAGGGTAGCCAAGGAGCTAACACGTAAGTTGTGGTACAAGTTAATAAAGTATATTTAACCATTCCACATTTTACAACATAATACGATATTTCGGTAACCATTTTTACATATGTACTGAAATGTACGAAATGGATTTCAATAATTTAAACACAACTAGGATAGGCAGGTATTATTGACTATTCAATATTCTATAATTGAAAAAGGTCGCTAACTTTACGATGTTCGCATAAGTATGCTATAATTATAGTTTACAGCAGTGAATCAAATCGAATCGGACTTCGGTTCCGGTTCTGGTACGTACCAAAACATTTTTTTCGTTTTTCCGGTATGTACTGGTAAAATCAAAATATCCTTTAAAACTAAAGGCAACCTACACATATTGGTCATTCCATGTGATCTCAGCCACCCAAATTTGTTTGTGTTTTAAACAAATCACTATCAGTGGTTTAAGCAACTACACATCGAGAATATAATCCTATTTTTGGACATCGCCAAAACTAGCAGTTCGCGAGATAAACGACAAAGAACATAAAACTAAAAAATATTATAGCATCGTAACGGTGCATTCGAATTAAGCGACCCAAAATGTGATTCTTCTATTTTCATGACCAAGCTCTTGTACACATCTCTCGTGAGGCCGATATTAGAGTTCGGATCCTGTATTTGGAATCCCCAAACGGATATTCTTCGTAAACGGATCGAATCAGTCCAGAAGCAGTTTCTCTTGTTTGCTCTGCGTAACCTTGGCTGGGACCCAGTTTTGAGACTCCCCCCGTATAAATCCAGACTAAAACTTATAGACTTACCAACACTTGAACATAGACGCACTATGTTGGGTATTTTGTTCATGCACAAGCTTATAAAGGGTAATATAGATGCAGAGAACCTACTTAGTAGTGTGAACTTTTTTGTCCCAGCAAAACATACAAGGAATTTTACACCCTTGTGGCTTCCGATTGCGTCTTCGTCATATGCCTCGAACTGTCCATTTCGTATTCTGTGCAGGAATTACAATAAGTTCTATCCTCTTCTCAGTGGTAACATCTCTGACGAGATGTCTCTCACTTATCCTACACAATCTTGCTCTTGCATAGCTATCCTACTCTACATCTTAGGAACTCTTTCGATCATATATGCTGCGAGCAGGGGCGTAGCTGGTCATTGAGACTAACTAAAGTACCTCCACCGGATCGAAAGGTGTTTCTTTTCCTCTTCTGTTTTCTCTTTTCTCATAATGTTTTATATATCCTACTCTTTCTCTCTGTTTTTCATGTATATATCATGTAAATATTATATTATATGGTAACTGTGTCTGAAAGACGAAGTTACTTTTAAACGAAATAAAAAATAAAAAATGTCTTCTATCCGAGGAACATAAGAAATTCAAAAAAGTCTGTTCTTAATTAGGATTTTAGCGAAATTTAATGTTTTTTTTTATCTTTTTTTCAAGGAAGGCCAACCGATATTTTTATAAAATAATATTTTTCTGGTTAAGGATATCCGTATACATATTTTATAAAAATCCTCACGATGGGACAATCAATTAATGCGCGAGGAAAAATATTTTTCTTATAAAACATTATTTTAAATGTTTTTGGGACTCCCAATTTTAATTATCTAAAATGAAGATGAAGTATTTTTAAAGCAACATTTTATTATTCGCCGTGGTTGAAAATATCTTACACGCGTTTTTTCAATCAATTGTATTTACTTTATTTTAGGAAAACATTTTTCCACGCGCATTAGTTGATGGGATATTCGCGAGATTTGTTGTAAAATATGTATACAATTATCCTTAACGAGAAAAAAATATTTCATGAAAATATCCATTAAAGATCGCTAAAACCCTTCTTCATAATTTATGTTTTTTATTTATTTCTTATTTTTTCGGATTAAAGACATGGTAATAGCAAATTCTCAATTTGTTTCGCTTAAGTCGGATCCACTTGAGAAGTGTAAATTAATTTTGCCCAGAAGTTTGTAACGCATAGAAATATTCATTTCCGACCCTATAAACTATATATATTCTTGATCAGGACGACGAGCTGAGTTCAATTCCGTCTGTCCGTCCGTCTGTCTGTCTGTTTCTACTCGAACTAGTCCCTCAGTTTTAAAGCTATCAAGCTGAAATTTTGCACAGAGTCTTCTTTTTACTGGACGCAACTAATATGTCGGAGCCGGCTGGATCGGATGACTATATCTTATAGCTTTCAAAGGAACGATCGGTCGGAAAATAAGTCTTAGTGAGAAAAACTTTTTTGTTTTCCATTGTAGCGTCACCAATCGTGGTATAAATTAGTTTTATATGTTTCTACACAATTCTGGAAAAATTTATCAAAATTGGATGACTACATCATATAGCTGCCATCAAAAGCGGTCGGTCAAAAAACTACGGTTGTGAGAAAACTTGTTTGTTTTCTATCGTAGCGTCCCCAATCTTGGTATATATTAGTTTTATATTCTTTCACATAAGTTTGAAAAAATGTATCAAGATCGGATGACTATAGCATATAGCTGCCTTAGGACCGATCGGTCGAAAAATGTGTTTTACTAAGAAAATTTTTTTTATGGTATCGAATTTTTATTATCAATAATTTAAAAATTTTAGATATTTGATATTTATATCCTTTATAATGTTGTTGTTTTTAGTCTTTATATATTTTAACGGTTAAATCAGTTGGAGTAAACTTTTTCAAGTGTATTAAAACATCGCCACAGTCGAAGTTATCTGTAAAGAGAGACCGTGTGCCGTTGCAATATTCTAAGATTTGATTTCCGAAACCATCTTGCAACATTCCATATTTTTTTAAATAAATATCACAGTTAATGATATCGCATGATACCATTGAAAAAGTAAAATATTCAACTTGTTTTAAAATTTTTACAAAATGTTACAAATGTTACAAAACGATATTTGAAATTATTTATAATACTCAGAATCAGGGAATAATACCAGAACCGTTAATCGAAATGAACCGATTGATAACACGTACAGATAAATATTTTTCAAGAACCGAAAACAGTTTACTGTTTTTATTGAACCGAAACAATCGGAACCATATCAATTACCGTAGTACCGGAAATTTTGAAGTTTTTATTATTTATCTTACTTATTAATAATTATTACAAACTTATATTTGACTGGTGAGATTGTTATCTCATATGTTACATATATATTTACATGAGATTTTTAGCATACACTCAAAAAAAAACTTAAATTTTAAATTTAAACTTGATATGAAATGTTTAAAAAACTTATTTAAAAAAATGTTCAAGCCCTTTTTTAATAATAGTCACTTCATTAAATGGATAGAATTCTAGTCATAAAAAACTCTTTCTTATATACAGAAATTTGAGACAATTTCAAACTAAATTTTAGAAATGAATGAAGCAAATTTTTCATGCTACGCACGAACACTAGGTCATTATTTAAAAAACATTACGATATAAACCATATTTTTTCCAATTTCTAATTTTTGAACTTTAATAACAACACTAGTTTACAAAAAAAAATAAAAATAAAGACCCATTGAAGCTGTTATTTTTTTATGATGTACTTTGAAATGCTGAACTCAAAAATGAAATTCAAAAATTTTTGTATGGATACGTTTTTGAGTTAGAATTTTTTCAGTTTTTTCGGTAGGTACCCTTACATTTTATGACACATCTCGAGATAGAAACTTTAGATGTCGTCAAGCAAGGTATTAATCTAAAGAGTATGCAATTTTCAAATTTTGCAAATCAAATTTTTCACGTTTTCGAGGAAAAAATCATTTTTTTCTAAATATTTTTGCTTCTTACTTTTAAACTACTAAACCGATTGGAAAATGTTCTTTGACTAGATTATTGGGAATTGCATAACCTTTTGATTAATCTCTTGTTTGACTTCATCTAAAGTTTGTAACCCGAGATATGGCTTAAAAGGTATGGGTACCTACCGAAAAACTAAAAAAAAATTCTAACTCAAAAACGTATCCATACAAAATTTTTTTAAATTCATTTTTGAGTTCAGCATTCCAAAATACATCATTAAAAAATAATGGCTTCAATGGGTCTTTTTCGCTGTAAACTAGTGTAATCAGCCACGAATAATTAGGGTATTCAAACTTGACCAAATATATTTTGATTATATATATCCATTCCATTTGAACTGGATATCTCATGTTTGTGGTTATTAATATATTCGTAAATTTTAATTCAAATTACAACGTAAATACAGAGTTTTTACTTACTTTTTTCCTCCTTCCCAATCTCTCGCTGTCTCTTAGCTACAACTACCAGAAGTACTTAAAACTGCCTTATCATCACTTCTGTGCGGTTATCGAGGACAAACCAGCGTCACATAAAATCGACATACTCTTCAATTGCTTCTACTTTACGGATTTGCAATGGATTGCCAATAAAGTTCACGCCACGGGGCCGGATCATCTGATGCACGATATACTTCATGCCGAACGATTGGCCGCCTCTGAGGGATCCAATGGCTATGTGCATATCAATTTCCTGAAACAATTTCTGGTTCAATATCTGCATGAGTTGAGCTACGATGGCCAACAGTTCTATACGCTTATGAAATATTATTTAAAGACCCGATTTAAAGAGTCCTCAACACTGAAGGATGATGAGAAAATTCGGTCCTGGTGGGAGTACACCAATGAGCTGGAATTTGCCTTTCTTGAGATACTCAATGCGGATTTGGATGCAGAGAATGGAAATCGACCGGATGAGTCGAAGGATGCTGTTCGGGGTTATGATGTTCTAATGAATCTGCCACAGCCGGGATGTTATGTGGCTTCACTGTGCACCGAACGGGCAGAGATTTGCATATGGGATGTGAAGAATTGTTGCCGCATACGAGAGTTGCAGGGCATCCAGCAGCCCACGGCCATGTGTCCGGTGGGTAGCTATGAGGCGGCGGTGCTTTGTCGTCGAGAGATACGGGTGATCAATTTGGATGAGGGGAAGTTTAAGGTGAGTTAAGAAAAAGAATGGATGTGTATCATTTTATCTCTCTCTGTTTTACAGGTCACACTCAAGGGAGTGATGAACCAAAAGATGCCCTACTTTGGTCTTCATGATCAGAATCATTTAGTTTGCCTCTCACGTAATCGCATGTATGTTAATCTCATGAATTTGGAATCGGGCGATTGTGTGACCACTTTCAAGGCAGGCGAAGATCGTTTCCTTAACTCCCTGCTGGTCTCGGGTGATGGACGGTGAGTAGTTGCTCACTTGTGCATTTTTGCTCAGTTGCATGAACAACTGAACAAAGAGAACAATGGAAAAAGAACATGTTTACTTGCTCAGTTTAGGGAGAAACACATTTGTGTTTAAAATATAATTAAGTTTGAACAACATTCCCTCCCTTCCAGCATTCTCGTCTGCGGCGATGAGACACAGAAACCCTTCCCACTGCTCGTCTGGCATCTCTCTCAGCGTAAACTACTCTACGATCTGCGCATTCCGCATCATGACTTCATCACCTCATTGTCGGCCATTACCCATGAGGGTTCCTATGTGTGTGTGGTGGCCAAAGAGCTGAATGAGCCCACCACACCCAATTTCATAGTGGTCTATGATCTTCAGAGTGGCACTCTGTTCAAGAAATGGAAGCCCAGCTGTAATACCGTTTCCCTGGCCATATCTCAAGTGAATGCCTGTGTCATAGCCGGCTTGGAGGATGCCAAAATCTTGATCTGGGATCTGGTGACGGGCAACTGCAAGAGCACCTTGGTGGGACACAATGCTCCGGTGACTTTTCTGAAATTGGATCCCTTGGGTAAAGTTTTACTGTCGTATGACAAGGAAGGACGCGACGGTGCCATACGCATGTGGGAACTTAACTCAGGTGAGAAGAGGAGTTCTTGAATCTAAGTTGTTTTTACATCCTTTTCCCATTTTGTAGCCAAATCCTTGGCTGTGTTCAAGCCACCCGCTCAAGTCAGCACCTGCGAGATTCTGCCGAATGGCGCTTTTGTGGTCCTGGCCCTCAAAGATCGCAATGCCTTGTTGACTTTGGCCCTGAAAAATTATGGCGGCGGTTCTGGCGATGCTCTGGAGGATGACTGTGGCACACTGTATGGCAATCCCGATAACCAGCACAAAGTTTTTGACTTGAGTAATTAAAAATCAATTAAAACGTTAGTTATCATTATTCAAATTATATTATGAAAAACAAAAAAAATGAATTATTATAAATATGACAAAAAAAACCACACACACACGCACACACACAATGCAACAAATTTCTCATGCATAATTCATTAGTTGTATGTAAAATTCTTTAAAAAAAATACAAGAACTTACCAAATGTACAAACAAAGCAAAGAAAACCAAAAACAAAACAATTATGAATTAAAAACAAATCCATTAAGTCCAACATTGAGAATTTATTTTTATTTTTTTTTGTCAGTAAGTTTAACAATGTTCAGTTAAACATATTATCATGATTATTTTTCTTCCCTCGTGTTCTCGTCGATTAAAGAATTTCTAGGTACGTGTACCACACGTAATATTGAGCCGAAAATTGCAATGAAAATTAAAGACAAATTTGGTAAAATAATTTAAATATTGCAGAATGGGCGTCGAAAATTGTCCAACACAAGGTTTTGGATTAGAAAAGACAGTCAAATTTTCTTATGTATTTTTGCGTCCTGAGTTCAAAAGATATTTGGATAAACGAAAATAAAAAGAGATATGATAATACATTTTTTTTATTGCTCCAAAATCTCAAGTGGTTGCAAAAAGATACAACAAATTCTTAGCAAATTGTATAATCTCTGTGCCGCCCAATTTGGAGGTTCCATATATACGATCCACAAATGTAATGGGTACCTCGGCAATACTAAAACCGTGCTGACGTGCTCTCACCAACATTTCCATTTGAAAGACATAACCCTTGGACACACAACTGGCAATGCACTTTTGCAGAACATTCTTCTTGTAGAGACGAAAGGATCCAGTCAAATCACTGGCATTGGGTCGCAGCAACACCTGAGACAAGTAGTTGGCACCACGTGAGATAAGCTTGCGTTTGAAATCCCAGCCAAAGACTCCACCATCACCAGCATAGCGAGTGCCCGAGACTATATCATAGTCGCCCTCCTGCTGTAATTTGATGAATTCCGGAATGAACTTGGGCTGCAAAGCAGATACAAAAACATAATCAGTACACGTCAATATTTATCTATGCGACGGCTCACATGATGACTCAAATCGGCATCGATTATAATGATAAAATCTCCCGTGGCATGTTGCATGCCATGTATATAGGCTGTGCCCAGTCCCAACTTGGCCTTCCGTGGACGTAAAACAATTCTGTCCTCGCCATAGATCTTTTGCAAATCCTGGGCCACCTCCAGAGTGCCGTCCGGGCTGCCATCGTCTATAACAATCACCTCGTACTCATGGCCGCTGGCAAGGGGAGAGATTTGGTTAAGGCTTTTATTGCATGTCCGGTAAGGGAAACCCACCTGGTGTTCATGTATTTCACAATTAGCCATATTATAATGGGCAAATTGTCCTTCTCATTGTATGTGGGCAGCAGTATGCTGTATTTGTGGGTGTTTGTTGGCATTTTCTTTTTTTTTTTCAAATTTATAAATTAATTAGTGATGTGACATGTCTTATCAATTAGAGATGAGCATAAACACGAAAACAAAAGAGCTAAATTAACTCAGCTTTTAACTTAAAAAAACTTGCACATAAACTTTTCTTTTATTACTTAATATATTCTGATATGGACCAAATTTGTTCTTCCAAAGTTCCAAAAACCCCAATAAAAAAAAATAAATTTTTTATCAGAAAATTAAACAGAGGTCGCAAAAACCATTGAGTGCCAAAATTGTTTGAACAACAAACAATTTTAGTTAAGTTCCTCTGTGAAAAGTGTCCTGTTAAATGGTTTCTGTAAGACAGATCAGTGATCAGTTTTGCTCAACCAAAGCCAGTGTTGACAAACAGTAAATTACCATGACCTGTTCGACTTCATTTTCTGTTTTTTTGATGTGCAGAGTACTGAATAAAAATATGTGTTGACTGTAA
The DNA here is from genome assembly GCA_018904225.1 of Lordiphosa mommai. Lineage (NCBI taxonomy): Eukaryota > Metazoa > Arthropoda > Insecta > Diptera > Drosophilidae > Lordiphosa > Lordiphosa mommai. Next base: position 82,942 of record JAEIFT010000185.1, read on the forward strand.
ATTGCGTCCTCTGAGTTTGAATCATTGTTAAAAATGATTAGAAATGGCAAAATTTTATCCAAAATGCGTAAAAATGTCAAATAATATTTTTAAAATAACTGAAAATTCTGGCTTCGGCAAAACCGAATAGTATAATATTTCGAATATTCTCGGTCAACAATAATTATCAAATATTTTTTAATTATAATATTAGTATTTAACGTTATAACTAACGGTTACTTTATCAATGGTTGCTTTGTTTTGAAAAATTCCAGATAAGTAAAATAATAGGCATGTATTTTAGAATTACAATATAAAAATAATAGCATTTCTGCTTAATCCGGATAAAGTCGGGAACGTATCTCTGATAAAAGCATACCCGCCATATATATTTCAAATTTATTACAAAACTATCTGAAACGACTACTATGCTATATTTTCACCCAATAACGGTTATAACTTACTGTTATCAAGAATAACGACGATATTTAATTATAACTGTTACTAAATAACAGTTATTGAATATTTCGCCCATCCATATTAGTTAATAATGTCGTTAAAATAAAGTAGAATTTCCAACTTCAACAACTACCTCACAGAAACAATCACAGATATTTAAAAAAGTAACAGTCACGGTTGTGACTGACTCTCTCATCTCTGAAACTATCGAGCGTCTATCGATACTTTCTCTTGAGTAATGGAATGTGTTGGTCTTGCTTCACCAGCTGATAGTTCTGCGTTGACTACCTCTGGTCACACTGCTCCATCCCAGCTTCAAAGACAACAACAACAATGGGCAATGAAGGCAGCAAATTAAAAGGATTAATATTAGAAAAAAATGCTGTGGAGGCGAATGACTTTTGGGCCCTGTACAATGCCGAATCGCCCACCACATCCACCGAAGAGGGCGTGCACGGAGGGCAACTCTTATCCATATTTCAGGGCGAAAGGCCAGAGGGGCCCATGGAGAGAGCCATCAAGGTGATGTGTACAATTTTTGGTTGTATGTGAAAACTCTACTAATTCGTGTTTCCCACAAGCAGAACCTAAGAATCTATCGCCATCCGTATATATTGAAATATGTGGCCACCTGGGAGCAATCGGGAAAGAAGCAGTTGGCCACAGAACGTGTGAGACCCTTGAGTCTTGTGCTAGGCGAACAAAGTGAAATACAGATGTGCCTAGGATTGAGGACCATACTCTGCAGCCTGATATTCCTGGTGGAAAAGGCTCTGGCCAGGCACCTGAACATCAGCATTCAATCTATTTATGTCACCGACAATGGCAGCTGGCGTCTGGCTGGCTTTGAGTATGTCTGGAAGACCAAGGAGCTGAACAAGCAGCTGCTGGACTCGGTGCGGACATTTCGGCAAGATTTGGATGTTGCAAATTGTGAAAATTTCGAGCAATTTGCCTTTGCCGCGCTGTGTGAGCAAATACTGGATAAATCCGGTGGCGAGGGCGGACTGCATGTGCAGGAATTTCGAGAATATTGCGCCAACCATCTGAAACACCAGAACACAGAGCTGAGGCCTAAGCTTTCGGCTGTGCTATTGCATCCGTATTTCAATCATGAATTTGTCTTGATACATTCCTTTCTGTTTGAGCTGCCCCTGAAATCGGTGCAGGAGCGACAGCAATTTTTCAGTTCGTTAATCGAGCGACTTCTGTGTTTCGAGGAACAAATGGTGGCCAGTCAGCTGGCCAGTGATTTACTTTCACGCATGGTTCTGCTAGATCCCACCGCTCAACACTGTGTTACACCTTTTGTGCTAAGAACCAAGACCACAGAGGGTGCCAGCTCTGCATTGTTCAGTCCTCAGACTTATGTTCAGTATTTATTGCCTCATATTTTGAAAATGTTTCGTCTGAAGGATGCTCAGATACGAATGATACTTTTGGATTACTTTATGGACTATGTGCGTCTGCTAAGCGACGAACAGCTAAAAAGTGACATCTTGCCGCATTTGCAGCTGGGCATGAGCGATACCAATGATGTTTTGGTGGCCAAAACGTTGAGATGTATGGCTGACCTTGTGGGCATTTTGGGTGCATCTACGGTTTTGGGAGGCGAGCGACGACGCTGGTTCTCCGATGGCCGCCCTCATTTGAATCCTCAGCTCTGGTCCGAACCTCGCTCGATTACGCCCCTAATGAATGGCAGCTCTCTGGACTTGGAGGATAATGATTTTATGGTCTCGGGTAGCCCTTTGCCAGTGGAGAATGCAGCTCCCTTGGCTTTACGCCTGAGTCCCGACGGGGGTGAGGACGAAATTGAAAAATGTGCGGACGGCAGCAAAACCCTAGAAATAAGCAGCGAGGAAAGTAACAATTCCCAAACACAAGAACAAACTTTAGTGAATTTAACAGCCCAGGGAGAAGAGGAGGAGGAAGCCTGGTCGGATTGGGATACCAACGATGAACTGCAGCGTTTGAATAACCAAACACAAGCGGGAGCAGAGATCACGCCCGATCATTTGCTAGAGACGAACAGCAGTGCCTCCACCCAAGCCACTCAAGAATCCTATCGCACCGCCTGCTCTTCTTTGACCAACAAATCAGTGCCGCCACCCCTGCCGCCTTCTGCCACCAATAGTCGTCAAGTCATCGATGATCTCAGCTCGTTGGATATACAAGTACAGCTCACCACGCCAGCCGGGGCAGCTAAGGTGGCAGAATTCGATTTCTTTAAGGATATGGAACCTGTTATAAAAAAATCAGCCACCAGCAGTGAGACGACGGAGGTAATACAAGTGGATGCCAGTCGATTTGCCGCCTCCAATGGCTTGGATCTGGCTGGCGAGTCGGATCTGGGGGGCTGGGGCCATGATGAGCAGGACGAAGATGATGATGTGGTTTGGGGCACAGCCTAGTAGACTAGTTTAGTGTTTTGTATGTACGATATTGTAATATTTCATTCCTAGGTTCTAGTTTTTCTGTCGTCAAATTCCGAATGTAAAACAACAAAACTTGTACAATAAAGTCCATGATAATTGTATGTTATGTATATATATTGATGCATTTTTCATTAAGTTTCTTTTAAAAGGATTTTCGATTTTTTCAGTTTTTTATTTTTTTGCATGCGTTTTTTTTTTTAAAACTAATTTTGTAAAATCGTTAAATATGTTCTTGATGTTAGCAAAAATGCTATATTTACGCAAAAACATTCTAAAATGCATTTGGAATGGTTTTTGTTTGGTTTATCATTTGACTATTTAATATTAACATTGTTGATAACAAACCAAAAATTTAAGATAAGAAAATCAAAAGTCGAAGATGTTCCAGTTACAAGAGTTTTGACCTAAAAAATTGTTGATATTCTTACTCTGGATTCTTGTAATATTTCAGACAAAATAACTCACATTTTATAATTTTATACTGTTCAGTTTTGAGAACTTATTATATCGGAGGAACAAATGGCAAATTTTCAATATTTAGATACAAGATACAATTTTTAAGTTTTTTGCATTACTAAACATAATGAACTTAATTAGAAAGCATAAAAATGGATACCATTACCATTAAAAAAAAAGGTTGAAATATAACTAATTGCGTTTTAAGTTTTTTAGAACAAATCTTCAGCAGATTTAATGGCAGTATACATAGAAAAATGCACATATCGCACACATTAAACTAAAGAGGCACTTCCCCAATTTGGATGGACAAACTCAATACACTTTGATGTGAAACATGTTTTTTATGTAATTTTAAAAGGAACAAAGATTTGAATTGCACCTTAAGAATCATTTGAACCAGGGAATAATACCGGAACCGAAACCGTTAACCGAAATAAACCGTTTAAAGGCAGGTACCGGTATCGAAACCGGAACCGATATTCAAATTTTGTTGAGAACCGTTAACCGTTATAATACGCACCGAAAAATTCGGAACCATACCGAAACGCAAATACCGGTATTGTTTCGGTTTCTTATCATTTATTTTATTGATTTATAACTTTTTCAAATATATATTTCTACTGGTAACATAGCAATATATACACTCAGATCAGAGTCTCACAAGAATATACAGAATCATATTCGCTTTTTAAGATATATAAGATATAGAAAAAAATTTATAAAAAGCAGAAAAACTTTTCTTTGGTTAATAATATGCCTCTAATTAAATGTAAAGGATTTCTAAGTCTTCAGAAAATCGGGCCTTGAATATAGAAATGTTAGAAAAATGATACTATAAATTTAAGAAATGAAGTTTGTGGATTTTAATTAAATATCGCCCTTAATAAACTCTGTTTTAATATTTCAAAAAATGTAATGTATGGAAAAGCTAACGCAGATTTTATGTTTCACTCTGTTTTTGTGTTTTTTAAAACTGACTTAACCCTTTGAGTATTTTACCAGCGTATTATGAGCTATATTGGACCGTAGTCTTAAAGTATAGGTTCAAATCTATTCGAATCGCTAAAGATCTCTATTCCTAACGGAGATACGACAGAATTTAAAACGGCTTATTTCGAACCATTATTAAGAAATATTTGTCAGCTTTATGAGAAATAGCCCTAATTCGAGTCTGTTTAAATTCCTTAATTCTAGATTTTATTTTTCTGAGTGTAGGAATACCACTGGAAGCGTCGACAGGAGCGAAATTGTTCGTCCAAAAATAAAAAAGGATAGAAATCGGAAAATTTAACAAAAAAAAGTTTTTTTAATGGCATAATTTAAGAAAACAATTTTTTAGTTCTATAGCATCCATTAATTTTTAAGATATCTCGAAATAATAAGAAATGTATAATATTAAAAAAATTATACTTGTACCGGTACGTACCGGTATACCGAAATAAAAATCTGAGTACCGTATCTGAAACGAAAACTGAAATAAATTGAAAATCCAAATAGAACCTTTAACCGATATTCTCATTTGGGTACGTACCGGAACCGATATTCGTTTCGGTATTAATCCCTGATTTGAACAAAATACACAAAACGTATTCATTTTCCAGACTATTGGTCGATAGCTATCATACAAGAGTTGAGTCATATAGCTCTTATTCTAGACCTCATACACGAATTGCTAGCACATTGTTGTATACAACTTGGAAAATCAAATAAAGTGTGTGTGTGTGTTAGTACATAGTTAAGGATTCATTAAACTCATCTTAAGTTTTGGTACCGAATTGAACTATAAGTTATCGAAATAATTTTCAATTTTAAGTAAGTTTTGTTCTAATATTTAGAAAAATTTTAAATAAAGATTTTTTGTTTGTAATTGATTTAGATCGATTTTAGCGCCGTTATCTTGCTTATAATATTGAAGGCTACCTTAAACTTGCCGCTAAAATAAATTTCGTTGTCCCAGGTAAACTTTAGCTTGTGAATGGGTGCTAACTTAGAGGGCAGATTATCTTGCCTTCAAGTTATTGTCACCAAGTTAACTTTCTACATTTTTAAAAATAAAGAAAAAAGCATTGTATTTGAAGTTCCAAGGTGGAGACCTCCAAGACCAGGCCTCCCGCACTGAAGGCAAATATTCTATCCATTGCACCACAACCGACCACTACTTACTACTTTGTATACATTGGCAACATTTTCTGCTCGCTCAAAAGCTCTTCCATGGTGTTGCTACTTTTTCACAAAAGCTTAGTATTTTGTTAACATCAAGATATGAAAGCAAATTGTCTTAAGTCCTGCATTTATTATAAAGCCTTCTGCTGAAGTAGACTGTATCGTCAAGATATGAAAACGGCCCTAAGTATTTTACGAACATATTTAGGGCCATATTTTAACGTTGTCTTACAATACAGTTTCAAAATCTATCCAAAACGCAAAATATTATAAACAAAGCTATTCTATTCCACTATTTCGTAGGGATAACATTGTCCAGCAGCGTTCATCGAAATTATTTGTCAACAAATAAGGAAAGTATCGAGGATCAGTATTTTTGAAACAACGCGTGAAAAATATTTTAAAATTTGATTATTTTTTTATTAATTTGTTGGATATCTTAAAGTAATTTAATTGTTTAAATACCGGTAAACCGAGAAAAACACGGGTACTGTATTGGAACCGAAACTCGAAATAAATTTAAAACCGAAATACTGGTACCGAAATTCGTTTTGGGATTAATCCCTGCATTTTCATGTTCAATAGAATATGTATAAGGATATCCTTTAACAGAAAAAAATATTATATAAAATATCGGTTGGCCCTCCTTGAAAAAAAGACAAAATGAAGTAAGACTTAAGAAAATACTTTTTGGAACCTTTTATTTTTTCTCGGATAGAAGTCATAAAAATGTAGAATCACAATTTGGGTCGCTTAAATCGGATGCACAGTTACGATGCTATAATTATACTCTGTACCGAAGGTACAAAGAGTATATTGGGTTTGTGCAAATGTATCTAACAGCCAGAAGGAAGCATCTCCGACCCTATAAAGTATATATATTATTGATCAGCATCAACAGCCGAGTCGACATAGCCATGTCCGTCTGTCCGTATGAACAAAAAGATCTCAGAGATGGTAAAGAGCTAGAGGTTTAAAGTTAAAATTGTCTGTTACAACCATTTGAAAAAAACTTCTAGACATAATTACTTATCGAGCCCCCATACATCGTTTTAAAATCAGAAGAACGAGTGTAGAGTTGCCACCCACACCATTTAAAAACAATTCAAAACATTGTATTGGAGTAATCAAACGCAAGTTTCAGTTGAAGTGCGTTTTTGAAGCATTGAAAAAAAATTTGTTTGAATCCGGGCTAGTCCGTGGTTTGTCTTTTAAACTGGTCCATTGTCAATACACCTATATGTGTTATGCGGTTTTTACAAGCAAAGTCGGTTTGTGAAATATTTTGATATTTGATCACCGAATATAAAGTGAAGAAGAGATTTAAGAGCTTACCAAGAAAATGGAAGACTTTGTCGACCGTTTGGTAGAGAGATGGAGTACGAATAGTAGAATATATTGCGTCTTTAATGAACGAAATAGCGAGTGGTTGAATAGGGAACTCATTTTACCTGTGCCAAAAACAGAGACCAACGCTGAACGACCGCTGAAGGAGCGGAATCTCAATTTAGAAAAAATATTTTCCATTTTTGAGAAAACACCAGGCACGAAACTGATGTTTACAACACATTCTAGCCTTCATAAGTCCGTCCGTCTGTTTCTATCCCATCTCCTCCCTCAGTTTTAAAGCTATATTAACTAAACTTTGCGAAAAGTCTTTAAATACACATAGGCTGCACATTTGTCGGAATCGGCCGGAGCGGATGACTATATCATATAGCTGCCATATAAACGGTCGGTCTAAAAATTAGTTCTAGTGAGAAAAACTTTTTTGTCTTTGTACTTTGAACCGAACCACATGTGAAGAATAAACAGATCCTAAACCTGTTCCGAACCTACACTTTCGGTTCGGATTATCAAAAACTAAAGACATTCAAAAATTTTACATATTGCCCAAGTTCTTTTGTGTGATCTTGTCTTATGAAAAGTTCTAGAAAGACTAATAAAGTTAGTAATAAAATCGCTACCCAAAGTAGCCTATGTTTTTAAGATCCTTTATTCAAAAGTTTATTGAATGATTCACAAATGCCAAAAAGCTTAACGAGATGTATTTGTAGTGGGGGGAAATACAATGCTACAAGTCTTAATCTATTGTGCCCCAATGCTTTCCTAGCAACATAATTTCTGGTACAAATGTGAGGATTTTCGTATGGTCAAAGAGTTCCTTATGTTCCCTAAAGATGTTGCATAATTGCAAATTAGTTATTCCCATCTTGTACAAGTAGCTCTGCAGTGAACCGTGGAGAGCCCTGCCAGGATCCTGGGGCCATTTTTTACGTATTGAATATTTTTCTGAACCTTGGTACTTACACAAGAAGCTGTTCTAAGCCTATACTCTTCAGTTTCGAAGAGTTCTCTGATCTGATCATCGACCTTTCATCTTTTCTTAGTCTGATCAAAGAAGAAAAACAAACAATTTATCGAAAACATTATCCTTTTAAATTGAAACTAAATAATACGATTAAGTTAACAATAATTAAGGAAATCGGTATATTATATTGTGCTTAAAGCAATTTAACTGGTTTTCTTTTCTTCTAAATGGGCTAAACCAAAGTTCGAACCAAAACCTTTGCCGAAAAACCTGTAACCTCTCTTTTTTCGAACATTAACCTACGGATGAGTTTAGATCCAATTCGCGAACAGGATTTGGGTTTGCATCCCTTTTAAAACAGAATCTTATGTTGTGAAGAAAGCTTTTTTCCTAAATTCTTAGTCCGTGCTAAGACGACAAAGTTTGCTTCATGATTCTCTGCGATTTCGTTTTCGAGCATCTTCCTGCATCAACCCTGCTTCAGATCAATCGGAACCAAGCAAAGGAGAATTATAAAAAAACTTCATGCCTCAGCTAGGTCATGAAGTTGTTAAAGCTTCGACTGCCCTCTTCGCCTCTTCTCTACAAACAAATCATTTCATGAAGAAAACTTTGTCATGTAAATACGAAATTGCACGTTAATGAGTAGACAGCGGATTTTGCATATTTCAAGTGCAATTTAATCCTAGTAGGCCAGGGTAAAGGTATTGAAGAGGCCGAAAAAAAACACAAAATGACCAGCTCAAATCACAAAAAGGTTCGTTAAAAAAAAATGTTTACCCTGGCCTACTAGAATAATAATCTACTTGAAAATATGCAATATTCGCTGTCTATAAATGAGACAGGGAGCAAAACGTCGACATGCTAATACATATATCATTTTTTAGTCAATTAGGTTGTAAACCATAAATAATAAATAAAAAATAGTTTAAAAAAAGTCTTTCAAAAACTTAACTTGTATGACCTCGAGCCGGCTAAAACTTGTAAGTTTGAATATTATAAAGGTCGTTAAAAAAATATACAGGTGTGTCCTGGAAATCTCTAGAGATTTTCTTATAAACTCCCGCATTTAGAACCAAACTTGAATGACTTTATATGTGAAAAGAAAATAATTCATAAGCTTACTGGATTTAGTAAGAGAAAAACCATACGAACTAAATCTACTTGACTTTTATTTTTTTCTTTTTTTTTCTTTCTATATGCAGTCAAACAGTATTAGTTCAAAGTGCAATCGAAGTGAAAGATCTCTAGAGATTTCCAGGACTTCCACGATTATATTAAAAAATAACTTTTTAAATTTATCTGCATAAATCAAGATCGGACATTTGTTTACATAGTTATTAAAAAATCTGAGTACCACTTAGCTTTAGTTCTTAAAAATGTTTTTTTCTGTTTATTTCTCTGCTCTTTTTTCTTATTTGTTCTTTTGGCTTAGCTAAGATGTTTCTTTTCACTACATTTTTTTTTGTTCGTCCAGCACTGATATCAACAATTACTTATTTTCTAAGTACGGATCTCAAATACGTCTCGAACCAGAACATCCCCTTAAAATAAATAGAACTCAAATAAATTAAATACTAAACAAGTTTCAACTATTTACTCACGTTTTTTATTTTTTGCTTACATTTAAAAAAAAGGTTTTTTGTATTTACTCATTAATTTGTTTGTTTTTGTTTTGTTTGCCTTTCAGCACATCATCATGCTCAACTTAATCAATGATCTTAGTAACCGTAATTACATTATTAAATTTAAATAAGATCAGCTGAAATTTGTTTTATCGCGTTTCTCACTAACGCAAAACGCATACAAATCGGTGCGCTAAATGTGTTTGTTTTTATGTATAATTAAAAAGTATGTACTGCACTTTGCTGCGATTTTTATACAATATGCAAAATTGGGAGGGCGCGGTAAGTGGCTTTGAATGGAAAGAACGCTAAGCGATATGGATATGGGTGAGGGTGGAGGGGGGGGTGCCAGAAATTTCAAAATGTGTGGGAAAAGTATTTCTTAAAAAAAAAACGTAATAATAAACAATAAAACATTTATATAAAAAAAAGCATATGTTTTTTTACATGCATTTTCCGAACAAGTATCATACTTCATTTTTTCCTTTTTACTTATGCTTACGGCTTTGCTTTATCGTTTTTCCTTTTCTCTTTTTTTTTTTTAGATTTGCTTTACTTGATTCTGTGTGGTTTTTGTGTGTTTTATGGGTTGTGTGTGATTTTGTATGTAAATGGTATTGATTCTTTATTGTTTTAATGGATTGGTTTTTTTGTTTTGTTTCTTGTTTTCTTTTTCTTTCTTATAGACAGACGAAGCAACACGACTACACAGCATTCATTCAATTCAGCTCCTTGTCCTCTAAGTACTTGTATTCAAAGGTGAATCCCTCCTTCTTGCGCTGACTCCATTTCTCATAATCAAAATAGATGTACGTACCCTGTAAAGAATTTACATAGAAGAAGAAAAAATGAGTTAGATTAAAAAAAATATTTACTGAATAGGTATTTCCATAGAGTCGAGGAATAATCTGCACACCGATTGATGTATCTAACTCGATTAAGGACTGACAAACTAAATTAATTTCACTTCACCCATGAGTGAACCTCCCAAGTTTTTGAATTTTAAGGTCACATTTTCAGTCCCCTTAAATCGTTTCTTTGTTTATAAAGAGTAGGAGGTTATTTACTTCAAATTTCAATTCAATTTAAACGAACAAAAATACATTGAATTATTCTCACTTTAAATTAATTAGAACCCCCTTTCCGCTGGCAAATATTCACGAATGTTTCTTTGTTCCACTGACTAATGTTGATCACGTCAACACGCGAATGGTCAAAGCGACACTAACGCAATGGTTGTTTGTTTTGATATGCAATGGGAAATCAAAGATACTTTATTTTACTAACAATTCTTATTAGGACTAATATTATTGATTTTTTAAATTATTAGAAATGAAAAAAATTATCAAAAATATTCATCACGTTAGAATAATACAAATAAAACTCTGGATAAAACACCATCAAGGATTTGTACAAATATGACTCGACAAATAACTTTTGTTTTAAATTTATCTGAATACAAATAATGGGTCAAAATTAATATGAACGAAATTAAAAATCCTTAATATATATTTGATTGAGAATTAAACAAAATTTTAATTTAAAAATGTTTGTATACAGATTTTAATAGTAAGAGAAGTGATTCGAACAAATCACAGAACAAACCCTGGTTGTAAGACATTTATTTTTTGCTTAGAACTGTAGATTATCATTTAACATGTAATCATTTTGCTTTGAACACGAATTCCATCTTTTCTCTTAATGTAAACCAAACCCTAAACCGAAGAGTGAACGATATAATTCCGCCAGGAAATAACTCCATAATATCGCTCCGAATTCAACATAATTGCGCTCTGAATTAGGTCGATTTAAAACGACACAATTATAACAGCAAATCATTTTAAATCCGTTAGGGAAAAAAGACATAGTTCGTTCGTTTTAAAACGACATAATTTCGACATCATTTCACGTACAATTATGTCGTTCCTAAAACGACATAAGAGTCAATCTTTTTCAAACCAAACGGCCTTTTATTCTTTTTATTTTTGATTTTAATAAAAAAAAAAGTACATCGAAATAAACTCCGGTTTTGCCAAAAAAAAATTGTGGATTTGATAAACAATTTAAAAAATAGAAGGCTAACATCGGCTACGCCGATGTTTTAAATACCCTTGCAGTTTTTGAAAGGCGCTACCATTGATAACAAAAAAGTTTTTCTAATTAGAATTAGTTTTTAGACCGATCGATCCTATGGCAGCTATATTGCTATAGTCCTCCAAATTCGATAAATTTTTCCAGAATTGTGTGGGAGTATATGAAACTAATATATACCACGATTGGTGATGCTACGATGGAAAACAAAAAAGTTTTTCTTACTGGAACTAGTTTTTGCACCGACCGTTTATATGGCAGCTATATGCTATAGTCATTCGATTTTGATAAATTTTTCCAGAATTGTGTGGAAGCATATAAAACTAATATATACCACGATTGGAGCAGCTAAGATGGAAAATAAAAAAGTTTTTCTCACAAGAACTAGTTTTTGGACCGATCGTTCCTATGGCAGCTATATGATATAGTCATCCGATCCGGCCGGTTCCGACAAATGTGCAGCGTATTTGTATTTAAAGACTTTTTGCAAAGTTTGGTCAAGATAGCTTTAAAACTGAGGGAGGAGATAGCATAGAAACAGACGGACAGACGGACGGACGGACAGACGGACAAACGGAAATGAACCCAGCTCGTCACGCTGATCAAGAATATATATACTTTATGTGGTCGGAAATGCTTCCTTCTATGCGTTAAAAAGATCGTGACAATTTTAATATACCCTCTGCAAGGGTATAAAAATTCAAACGGAAAAAGCGTTTTTAACAGATCCGTAAATAACGATTATTTTTTCATCAAAAAATCATTCACCTATAATTACTCTATGAGAGTGAGAAATACACCAGTCAAATCCCAGAGGGCTTATCCGTCCATTTGCACCATAATTTACAAATCTTCGATCCATTTTGATAACTCTCAAAAATAACGATTAATTTTAAACATTATTTTTGAAAACTTAAGAAATAACTATTATTTTTTGAGCATATAAATAAAAATCTTAAATAAGATATTAAGCTTACTCAAACCCAATTAATTTTTGAGTAAAAAAATTAAAATCTCATATAAGAGTTATTTAATGATTTTCAAATAAAATTAAATAGTTAAAAATCCTTTAAAAACTCTCATTTAGGATTTTTATTTTTTTATCCATTATAATTCGGTATTTCTTGAGTTTTATTTATAAATCTATAAAAAAAAACTCTTATTTTAGATTTTTATTTTTATACTCAAAAAATAATCCTTATTTCTTGAGTTCTTAAATTAATGCTAAACATGAATAGTTATTTGCTGAACAATTGGAAAAAATCAAGAAATAATTATTATCAAGGTATGTATACGATATAAATTATAATCGTTACGGTGCCCGATTTTTAAAACGAATTTATAACCAGGCTCTGTTTATCGGAAAAAGCTCTTGTTAATTGTTCTGAATAGAATTTCGTTGTGGCTATTAAAATTTTTAATTAAACAATTTACTTAATAATATATATTATTGCTTAAGTTTATGTATAATTTTTTCAGAGTGTTAACCACGATGATAACGCTTCTAAAAATATTCAAGTTATTGCAGTAATTTATGGTACTTTCCAAAGGAAGGAGACTTTCAAGTTTAAAAGATATTAAGTTTTTAAGTTATTTACAAATAAAAATATGCTCTAAAAGAAAACTTCGCCACGCAGTCAGTTTCAAAGAAATTTTAACGAAACTTGGCCAGCGTGTGTTGTGTTATTTAATAAGATTCACAAAAATGTCAACATCAACCTGATCGGACAGCTATATCATATAGCTGTCAACGAAATTATGACTTCAATTGCATTTGGTTTGGTTGTAGGGTAAACATATTTTGGGTAAAAAATTTACCATAATTTTAAGTTTAGATCAATTTTTCTAACCAAATTCAATACCGCTGGCCTTATGTGATGTCCCATATTCATTTTTAACTTAACTTTACCAATAAAGGAATCTTTTTTACGTAGCTAACATTTTGTAGTCGATTTTGGTTTGGCGCTCCATTTAAAGTTGAAAACTGACACAAGGAATGAATGGCTGCGCGATAATTCTTGAAGAAAGATCAGCTGTTCAATATAATCCACACAATCTTTTTTTTGTGTATTACTTTGGTTTCTCAGTACTCAACTGATAAATGAGGCAAGGAATAATTCCTTAAGGCCTGAACTCAGATGAGATAAAAATTTAGTTTGGCACAATACTTCATATACATAAGGAAGCTATTCAAAAGCTTTTAGCTTTCAAAGCTGCTTGAAAGTGTTTCTATTAATATGAAGTATTGTGTCATACTGAATTTTTATCCCATCTGAGTAATAGGCCTTTAAGCTATTTTCTATATAGAATTTGACAGCTCATGGAAAATTTTTGTATAAAAACTAAAAAAATTGTTAAAAAAGTCAAAAAATTCAAATTTGTTGTTTTTTTTGTTTATTTTAACGTTTTTTAATTGTTTCAATAAAAAATACCGAATTTTAGTGACACTTTTACATGTTTGTAGGCCTATAAGTTTTTATATGAAGGAAAAATAGCAGTAAGTTTTTTTGTTCATACGTTTGGTTTATTTTAGTCTCAGCTACAACTTTGCTCTGTAGTGGGTGCTTGGCCAAATTTCGTAAAAACTCCAACTGGGATTAACATTTACCAAACAACAAACGAAGCTATCTTCGGTTCAGATTTTTCACATATATATCTTTGATTTGTGCCACAGACCCAATCATTTAAACCCAATATCCCACCATATTCATATTTAAAAAGATCGCAGTGCTGATTATTATCATAGTTATTGGGTTGCCCTTTAAACCATATATCCAGCGTTATGGGTTGTCCATTAGAAAACCAGATATGTTCTCCCTCCTTTGCCAAATCATTGCCAGAGGTCCAGTAAGTGCTGTTAATTTTCATTTCGTTCACAAATTCATTGATCAAATGCCATTCCTCAATTGTATCAAATGTAATTAGGTCAGCGCCCATTTGATGACAAGTCTGATGGGCATCAAACCAGTTTTTCGTTAAGTGAGTTTCGATATAATAATAACCGTGGCCAATCTTAAGGAAAGGAGCTGTCGTTATATTCGCACGATCAGGTAGTCCTACATATGAAAAAAAAACAATACATTGTGAAAAAAAACAATGCGTTTGATTTAGAAATACCGTTTGAATCTTACCATTTGTTATTATTGGTGTGATTTCATAAGCTGTGGCTAGGGCACAGAGGCCAAGGAATGCACTCAAATGAGCGTATCGCGCAAACATGTTTTTTAGTAGTGAACAGCTTACCAGTCACTTTTGTGCTATTTATGTCAAAACTTATCCCAACTATAGGTCTTTATTGACTCTAAAGTCATAAGAACATATTTGGCTTACTTATCTTAATAATTTGCAATCAAGATATTAATATAAACGAAAAAAGTTTAAGATGTCAAGTGTAATGACAACAGATAGCAAACAGTCGATATAGCCATGTCTGTGTCTGTTCGTTTAAACAAATAGATATGGAGAGGCAATAAATTTACTTTGTAGACGTTTTAAATTGCTTGCCCAGTGAGGAATGAGGGTTTCTCTCTGCTTATTGGTCTTCCTTGAAACCATTTTTTTGTAATGTGCGCTCAACTCTCTCGCAGACACCTCGAAGAATTATCAATCATGTTTTATAATTCTCCGACCTCTTTGCGAGAATTTATCAGCTGTTTTTGAAAAACGAGTTGGCATGCCCGTGCGCATTCTCAGAGCGCATTTTCGACATTTGAGTAGGACTG
The DNA here is from genome assembly GCA_018904225.1 of Lordiphosa mommai. Classification (NCBI taxonomy): domain Eukaryota; kingdom Metazoa; phylum Arthropoda; class Insecta; order Diptera; family Drosophilidae; genus Lordiphosa; species Lordiphosa mommai. The sequence continues at coordinate 98,189 of JAEIFT010000185.1, forward strand.
AAACTACTGTATCCGTTCATACCTATCGGATTTTAATCAGCTGTTTTTGGCTGCGCCATGAGCATTAAGATGAAATGATGCAGAAATTAACACCCAGCAGAAAGACTAGTTAAAATTTTCCAACAGCATTTCGACAACTTTATTTATAGAATTAATACCCGTCAAAATTGATTAAGCTGAAGCGAGTACATTGCTTAAATATGGAGAACAAATCTGGAGGTATGTACAATATATTACTTTACAGCTGTAAAGGTGACTCAATGTGTGAAAGTTTTAAGGAAAAAACGGTGTTTAAGATGTTCCGAGACGAATGACGTATTTTAAACACTCACACCTCATGCACGGCCCTCATCATGCCACAAATAATTCCCAAACTTAGCCGTCTTGTCGGCTAAAGAAAGGAGAACCTCCACTTAAGTTCACTAAAATAACTATACATAATGAAAAAAATCGAGTTTCAGAGAACTAAAAAATGTTTGGTGTATTAAATTTCGCAATCGCTACGGTGTCAACGCAAAAAGCAAGCAAAAAGCAAAATCATTTCATGGATAACTTCAGTGTTTTTTAACCGATTTTATTGTGCGTTTTCAGAATAGTTAGATAATCATCCCAATATGGAATGGCTGATAATGTAATGCAATTTCGTAGCCTACTTCATCGATCATATTAAAATAAAATATCAGTGGATTTCGAAATTTCTTATTTTTGGTCGAATAATAATTGACCGTGTTCAGCAGAAGAGCTTGCTACCTGATCAATGATATATTTCTTGGTAATTTGCGTAGCCTACTTTTCCTCTTGTGTTTAATATGATATTTACATGAAGCTTTTTCAAATGTCAAGTTAACACAAGACCCCTTAAAAGTATGCTAAATAATAAGAGCAGTTTTATTAAGCTGATCAGTGATCAAATGTCTCGGCTGAACATGGCCATTGATGTTTCTTCAAGCTGATCAGTGATCAAGCGCCTTTTGTGAATGCGACAATTGTTCCTCTAAGTGATTTCATTTTCATTTCTTTTTTTCTAGTATTTTCCCTTTTATGCCCGTTGCTAGTTTACTATCCCTTCTTCATTTTAACCCCTTTTTAATAGTCTTTCCTTTTCGATCCTTCGTTTACATTCTTAAAAAACTTTTGACTTCCATCCCCCCTTTTCAATCTGACTCACCTGTTCGTAATCATCGTTGATAATTTTGGGCTCCTCGTGCCGCTGAAACCACATCATGTATTTGGTGTGGAATCGCCAGCTTTGCTTTTTCAGTGCCTTGGCAGCCAGATATTGGGCCTTGGAGCCCTCCATATAATAGAAAACAAAGAACAGTGTCTCCGTGGAGAGTCGTTGATAGAATTCAACGGTATCGTATATGGGCAGCTGTGACTGAATTAAATAAATAAATCAATATTATTTTAGGGATCTCATTCACATTTCCATTATCATTATTCATTACTTACCTGTGGATAGTGGGCTGGCGTTGGTACCGGAGCACGGTGGAAATACGTTTGCAGTTTCTCCGTATCCATGGGCTGTGGCAGGTGATAGAATGCGGCTTCCATCATTTGAAATTGCAGCTGATGTTCCTTTTGCAGTGGCGTTGGACCCAATGGCGTCACGCCCAGCAGTGGAGGAATGTGCGCCTCCGTGGTGGCCAGTTGTTGTTGTTGCTGTTGTTGTGGCGTTTTGCCATTGCCGCTGGTTGGCTGACCGGCAGCTGCATTGGCCAGATTCATAAGTCCACTGCCAGCTGTGGGTCCATTGCTGGCTGCTGCTGCAATGGCAGCCACAGCAGCGGCTGCAGCTGCATTTTGTTGTTGTTGCTGGGCTGCTGCTGCTGCCGCCGCCGCCGCAGCTGCTACTGCCGCCGCTGCTGCCGCCGCCTGCTGCTGCTGCTGTTGTTGTTGTTGTTGGTTGGCAGTTGATTCCGTGCTGAAATGCTGTTGGAGAAGCGATTGCTGCGGCGTTTGTTGTTGTTGCTGCTGCTGCTGTTGTTGTTGTTGTGGCTGTTGCTGCTGCTGTTGTCTCGTTTCTAGGTTAGTTGCTTGCTGCTGCTGGTTAAGGGAATTGGCATCGATCACGGATCGATTGATGGCTTCCTGTGCCATGGTTTTCAATGAAATTGAATCGACAGCATTGCTATTACTATTATCGCTGCTGCCTATGGAGACGGGCAGACCTGGGATGTATGGAAAATTTATAATAAGAAGTCAAATATTTGAAACAGTTTCACCACTTACCGTTTTGCATGTGTGAGGAATTCGTTTGAAGATTGGATAATTGCGTCGCCTGCTGCTGCTGCTGCTGTTGTTGTTGCTGCTGCTGTTGCTGCGACTGCGCTCCGGCTCCCACAATGGCCGCCACCGTGGGTGCCGTTGCCTGTGGCTGCTGCTGCTGCTGCTGCAGCACGGGACCATTTTCCAGTAGTGCTAAAACAGACAACCCAAACTTAAGTAAAGTCCACAAATGTTATTGCAATCCCCAATCCTACATGTATTGTGTTTTGCCACCGCCGCAAATGCAATTGTTGGTGTTGCTTGAATCACAGATTGGCCTTGAATGTTGCTGCTACTTGTGTTCGCTGCCGCTGCTGATGCGGCTACTGAGGCGGCCGCCGCAGCTGCTGCTGCTGCTGCAATACTAGCTGCATTTAGGCCAGGCGTTGGGGCATGCGGCTGCACGGCAGGATTATGACCACTGGCTGTAGATGCTCCCGCTCCAGCGCTGGAACTTTGCACGCTTCCACTACCACTTCCGCTCTGGCTCTGCGCTGAAATGGAGGAGGCGGCAACCACTGCAGCAGCTGTTGGCAGCTGCTGTTGTTGGGTTTTGCTGGGCGTTGAGCTGACAATCTTATTGACTTGAGCTAAGGGTAGGGAAGTGGATTCATTGAGATACGCAAATTTGTTGAGAGAGAGAGTAAAACTTACTATCACTACCCGCTGGCGCCTTGGCCGTTGCACGCACCGGCGTCGGCTTAATGAGCTGAGGTTGCTGCTGTTGGAAGCAAAAGGAAAAAGTTTTAATGTTAAGAAATGACAAACAATTTATATTTTAGCGTTCTTGCTTATAACGGAAGGGAAATACAACCGGAACAGCTTACCGAAAATAAACACAGAATTCTCAAAAGATCTTGGGTTATAAATCTATCGAAAAATCCGTCGGTGCCACAGAACTTCAAGAGATCCTAATTTCTTATTGGAAAATCTAGGTCTTACTTCTTTCATTCACAAATAATTTATACCAATTTTTATGCATAATTTTTGTTGATGTTTTTTAGGAGTTGGTAGAATATTTTACGTTTTTGATTATGGCTCATCCAAAATTACAACGATCCCATACACACAAGCCAGTGGGCTCAGAAATGGCCTCAAGACAACTCGAGCCATGACGTTACCTTTTTCATTTATCAGTTCTTGGGCTAAAACCATAAATAAAGTTCTCTGGGTTAAAGTGTCCATGACTCTATGGAGCAAAATTTCCTATTCAAAATTCAAAGCCTTGGTAGACTCAATTTGGACAAAACATGGCTTGTAGATAGATCAACAAAACCAATGTCACGGGCAGCAGGAACAGAAATCTGGTGTACCACCGGACAAAACACATTTTTACAGGCTGTTCGAATATGGTCCTAGGGGGTCAGAGCGACGGTATACTGCGAAATACAGTTTTCTTACAACTTTCTAAAAAACTGACAACGATTTCTTAATAATGATTCGAAATAATAAGCTCTAAAATCTGCAGTCTCCGTCAAAAATAGACATCTTTAGCGATTTGGATAGATTTTAACCAGGGTGTCAAACCGGAACCCGAACCGTATACCGAAAAGAACCCATTGAAACTCAGAACCGGAATCGTAACCGGAACCGTTATTATTTATTTTTTGGGAACCGGTATTTCGGAAGCTTTATTTTTGGAACCGAAATGACCGAAAAGAACCGAAACATTGTACCGGTAGAGCTTTGGTTCTACGATTTTTTTGGTATTTCAGTTTTATTGCTTTAATCAGGGGTTTCCTCAGGGTAAACGTTAGCAAAAACTTTTAAATGTTAGGTTAAGGGACTATCTAGTATATACTAAAATGTTCAATAAAAATAAGAGTTCCATCTTATTTGTTTGTATCTATTTTGGTTCAATAATTTTCAAATATTAATTTATCCTTTATTTTTGAATTTACAAAGGAAACGAATTAATAATTGGACCAAATGGACAGCAGGGTTATATTGTGATCGGTAAAGTTATTTCATACAGTGTATTTAACATTCCATCAAATATCAAAAGTTCTCCTTGCTCTTCCAGTTACACAAGTATTATTAGGACATCTGTTTTGGGGGGTAAAATTTATTATATTTAATTTTCCTTCTTTATAACTACATTCTGTTGTGTAGGTTGCTACTGGTTCTATTATATCTTCGGATTTAAGGATTTTTAAATTATGCCGGTACGTACCGGTATACCGAAATAAAAACCAAGGTACCGATACGGAACCGAATACCGAATTAAACTAGAACCTTAACAGAACCTTTTACCGAAACATTAGTTTTGGTACGTACCAGAACGGGAACCGAAATTCGATTCGGTTTGATTCCCTGATTCGGATCCAATAAAGTTTAAAATACTCTGATAAACTGCTAAAAGGGGTATATCAGCTCTAACAAACACAAAAACAGTTTGAAACATAAAAGCTGCATACATTTTAAATTTATTTAAATATTAAAACAGAATTTTTAGGGAAGAATTAGATTTAAATCATGAAACTTCATTTCTAAATTTTAAATTATCATTTTTCTAACATTTAAGGGGAGGATTTTTCTAAGACTAAGCAATTCTTAACATTTAATTAGAGGGTTTATATATTCATCAGCTTCTTAGACAATTTTTTATATATACCAAAATTTTGAAATTGGGTATTCTTCAAGGGCGAATTTTCAAAAATGAAAGACTATTTTCTGAGTGTATTTTTTGTTATTTTAACAGTTGAACGGTTTTCGGTTCTCAAAAAAATGTTAATATCGGTTCCGGTTTTGATACTTGAAATAAGCTTGAAATGGCTTATTTCTGTTAACGATTTCGGTATTATACCCTGATTGAAACACATCGGCAATACCCCCTGAATCGCTTCACTGGAAGAGACAGGCAAGAGGTTCCGCAAAAAAAAAAAATGATTGGCATTCGCAAAAATGATAAAGGGCCGGAACTTCGTACCTATTTGTTTCATTTTGTTTTGTGGAAATGTTATTTCCAATTCAATTTTTTTAAATAATCATAAATATTCTTTGAAAGTAGTCGAACTATTAATTTTTTTATTTTTAAATAGTTTTGATTATTTTGTAGTAATTTTAAATAATCCCAATTTCTTTCTGATTATTTATAATCGTAATCAAGTTGTAATCAGACATTCTTTTCCATTAAATTGGGCGTGTTCAGCAGATGAACTTGCTCCCTGATCAATAATATATTTCTTGGTTATTTAATAAGACCCCCTTAAAGTTGGCTAATACTAAGAGTAGTTTTGATAAGCTGATCAGTGATCAAGTGTCCCTGCTGAATTATCTAATAATCAATTATCTAATTGATTACAAATCGTAATCGAAATTTATCAGCTATGCTTTTTAGGTACTTTAATTTTATACAGGAAAATTTTTAAGCTAAGAGATTTTTTATATTCGTATTCGAAATATGTGGCAAAGCCAAAAATGCTCCGTAAGGTTTGTCATTTCACCATGAATAGACTAACAAACCGAACAGCGCTTGCAAATCATTTAATTTTACTATCCAAATTCGTGGCTGTTCAGGGGCTGTTCAAGAGCTGCCAATGCACTCTGAAAAATTCACTGTTTGGTGCGGTTTGTAGGCCGGCGGCATCATTGAACCGTACTTTATCAAAAATAATGAAAATGGCAACGTTACAGTTAATCAAGCAAGGTAACGTGCCAAATTTGTTTGGCCAAAATGTTAGAATTGGACTTGGTTGACATGTGGTTTTAGCAAAACGGTACCAAATGCCAAACGTCACGTTTTGGAACAGTCCATTGGCCGCCAAAATCTTGTGATTTGACCCCACTAGAATATTTTTTGTGGGGTTACGTAAAGTCAATAGTGTGCAGGGACAAGCCAGCCACAATTGCAGCCCAGGAAGACAACATTACAGCTGCCATTGGTGAGATTCCGGCCAAAATGCTGGATGCAACATTGGAGCTTACGGATGGACCGCAGGCAACATTTACATGAAATAATCTTTCAAAAGTAAATGGCAGGCATTGATGAATCCCTCCAAATAAATATTTCATTCACTATTACAAATTCTGTTTTTTTTGCCGTCCTTCCAGGAATTTTTAAAGCCTATTACCTTAAACTAGGTTGGGTTAGGTTAGATTATAGCGGTTGCTAGGGTTCACCTAGCACACTTAAGCCAAAATAATTAGGCCTCTTGTGATGTCTCATTCTGTACATTCCTCCTACTCTTCAGTCCAAATGTGTCTGAAAAGTGAGATTAAGTACGAGACATTTAGGAGGCTTGGATGAAACTAGGCATAGACTGAGCTAGATCCGACACTTCCATCAGAAACTTAGAGCCAATATGATTTTGTCTCCGGCGACTCAGGGCAGGGCAAAAACCAAAAAAGTGGGAGACGGACTCCTTATTTTCGTCTTCCAGCGACCAGCCAGAGCCCTTGGGCCCAGTGAGGTCTGTTAAGCGCTTTGTTGGTCATGTCTGCCCTGCGATTCTGCCATTTCGAAGATATTTCATAAAATGAGCCTACTCGTTGCCATAGGCATACGTACGTTCTTCCTATCGGGAAGGAAATTGGCGATAGTGTCCTGCCTCGCGAGTTTATCTGATTCGCAGTTGCCCTCGATATACCGGTGGTCTGGTGGAGGTGGATGTCGGACTGCTCTGACAATTGCAATCGTTTACTGATACAGAATAGCGGGATATCGAGCCAAGCGACTTCATTGCAGCCTGGTCCTCATTCGCGACTTAAACTAGGCAGATTTTAAACAAACTAATATTATTTTTAAGTGGGCCGAGGTTCGAACCAAAACCTGGGGTTCAGGGGAACCGGTCCGTGAACAGAACCCATAGATTTCTCACGATTGAGATATGAGATTTCTCACATTTAATTTTGGAGGTTTGCAACCTTGCAATTTGAGTCAAGATAAAACATAATAATCTGCACTATAAAGTTTATACAGCGATTGATCGTTACTTTGAGGAGCTCCGAAATTCTTAGTATAAACAGGACGACGTTTAGAAAAGTGATGCTAGAGAAATAAAGATATTTTTATTCAAATGGTCAGGAGTTTATTTGTTAGGTTAGATAGTTCTAGAAATAACTGATGGTGACTTCTTAAAAAATATCGTTAATCTTGAAACGAAAAGTAAGGTAAATCCAAAGATAATTCTGAAAAATATAGATTGGAGAAGTCTGTTTCTGTTTCGAAGTTATTGTTTCTAAAATATCGTTAAACTTAGCCGCAGGACATTTAGTTTGTGTCCTTTGGCAGACCCCAACACAAGCTAAGTAACGGTTAAATGTTCAATGATCTGAAAACTTACCGATTTAAAGTCAAAAAGTCTTAAAAAAAACGATTTAAGAAACATATTTATATATATAAAAACTAAATGTTTCAAACACTTTGACACTTTTTGCAAACTTTTTATGATCCTACAAAAAGTTACGAAAAAAATTCGGTTGTGTTTGAAAGTGAAATCAACACAGAAAAAATACTATGAAACGGGGTTTCAGTTTCTGAAATTCAACTTTCCTATGCTTAAGCAAAGGATTATAGGGGAGCTAGTCTGGAACTAGTCTTTTCACTAGCTCTTGTTACAACGAAATAATAATTTCCCTTACCTTGGCTTTGCTGTTGGCATTGCTTTCGCTGCTTTTGTTGCGTTTTTCGCACCCTCCACTTCCCGCAGCCGTACTGCCCGCCGCATCTGTTGACGTGGTGGCGGAGGATGATGCTGCGCTCGTGTCGCTCGCATAGCCCACATTATTACCATTCGATTGGGCTGCTGCCGCCGCTGCTGCTGCTGCCTGTTGTTGTTGGAATAGAGCTGCACTGGCCGCACTGCTACTACTGCTCCCGCTACTGGCACCCGTTCCCGCTTGACCAGATGTGGGTAACACTTGTTGGACTGTGACTGGCGATTGGGATGGACTACCACCGGAGGTCACGCTACTCGGAGAGCCGCTCGTTTCGTTGCTATTATTACTATCCGTTGTGGCCGTGCCACTCAGCTCCACCTCATCGAGACCAACGATATCGTCGTAGATGAACTCGTTCTCCTCAAAGTCCGGCTCTTGCGATGAATCAATGTAGTATTCGACATCGTCTTTAATTTTATTCACCTGCTCCGCTTCCACGCCGTCATTGTCCAGCAATCGGAGCAGAGTTTCCAGCTTGGTTATGTGGAATTTATGACGATCCAGCTTACTCCGCAGATCATCCATGCGCTCTTGTTTATCTCGATCGAGTCGTTTCTTTTTCCCAGCTAAAAGTGATTCAATTTCGCTTTCGTATTGATCAATTTGGATTTGCAGTGAACTAATTGAGCTGGTTAACCAATTGCGGGCATCATCCTTGATCCGCTGGGCGGGATCCATTTTTTGTGCTGCCCCCAGGCCCTCCTTGGAATACGCTTTGGTTTTTGTCTCACGCTCGACCACCTTGAAGCGTTCCATTTGCTGGGACAGTGAACAAAAGAACATCAGTTTGGTTTTGAGCGGGGAGACCACTTCTACTGTAATATTTACCGTTTCAATGAGCCTTCGATTCTCGAGCAGCGCACTCTTATCCTTAATCTCCGCTGAGGCAATCCATGTTTTTATCTGATCGCGTAATCGCTGCAATTTCTTGATTTCCTTTTTGAGATCCGCCTCATATTTCTCTTGCAGATGTTTTTGCTGTAGGGGGAGGGGAAAATTTAATTAAGTTAACAATAAGTTAGATGAAGGGGATATATATAATATCTCAGGTCGTAAATTTGCGCCTTGGAGTTCAAACATTAGTCACCCATTTTTTAACGACCTTCCTTATGTTTCAAGGTTTTAAATATAACGTTTTCTTAAAAACAGACAACACTCAAACTAAGCAACTTTTAAAAGCACCTCGCGGTTTTATCATCAGTAGACTTCCTCATCTGATCATTTGTTTCCAATTTATATTTAAGAAAAATAATTTAAAATTTATTTAATTAGACGCAAAAAAGCTTAAAGAATTTTAAACACTTAAGAATTCAACTTTTATAAAGTTATATGAAAGTGACAATCATTTTTGTGTTTACTAGATCTTGTGGTTAATTTTTCATAAATTGATTCTAATTGACATTGAGCAATCGGTGTCGGTTCAAACCTTTTTAAATTTGATATCTAAATACAAAAAGCTTCACAAAGATCAACTCAGAGATCGGATCAAGTCCAAGTAAAGCTTAGGTTCTACACGAAAATAATTTGTCGTTTCAACAACATTTACGAATATTCTCAAACATTATACATTAAAATTATGACATACAAAACTAAAAAAGAAGAAACTTATTCTAATTCTATTCATATTTGTGGTTTTTTATTTCTAAAAATCATCCTAAATGATATTTGTTCTATATAAAATTGACACACCTGTAAACTAGCCAGCTTTTTCCATACATTTCTCCATTTAAGGCCATAATTACCTGCCGAAATTCACTTAGAAATTTGACTATAAATGACATAAGTGCAGATTTTGGGGGACTTAAAGCTAAAGCTAAAAATTTGTTTAATTGTTTCCCACTTCGTCAAATTTTAGCAGCTTAGCGCTGTGCAATATGAGCTGTTCTCACCCTACAAAAACATTACAGTGGAGCTCTACTAACAACAATTGGTCCAATTGAGCCTTCAATTAAGCGGAATTTGATCAAAGTATGAGAAAAAGCATTGGAAAGTGTCCAGGATTTTGCTAGAGTCGTCGAAAACCAAGCGGAAGCTCTGAGCTAGGGTTGACATTGACATTGATTTTTTTAACTACAACTTGTTTAATGGTACAAAGAAGAGGTGCGCGCGTAAACAAATTTTCTTAACACACTATTCACGAAATAAAAATCTCTTAAAGCACGATTCACGCACAACATTTTTTAAGCGATTTGAGTCACCCATGAATTATGCATTCCGATTAGATAAACGATAGTAGAGTTACCACCCCCGCAATTTGAAAAACACCTCAAATGTCCCGCAAATTTGGAGTAAGGTTGTTTGAACCTTATAGACATATATTTTACTTATCATTACTTATCGAACCCCCATACATTGTTTTTCGATCAGATGAGCGATGGTAGAGTTGCCAACCCCACAATTTGAAAAAAATCTAATATCTTTTACAATTTTAAAGACAGATTGTTTGAACGTTTTAGGGATATATTTTAATCGTCATTACTTATCGATCCACCATACACCGTTTCCAGATCAGATGAACGATATTCGAGTTATAAGCAAATCAAATAATTACGCTGGGCATCACTGCCCGTAATTGTGATGGGCAACACTTGCACAGTTTGTGTGACCAAACACTTTATAATTATTAGTTATATACAAACAGGTACAGAGTATATTTCAGTCGGGCTTGACCGACTTCCTTACTTGTTATTTCCTAAATCGTGCGTTACGTGAAGGAAAAATCGCTCACGAGCGCACCTCTAGTTTGAAGTACGAAAGACTTGGAACAATCTCAGATTTCTTGTGTCAATCCGAATAGGCGCATTTCAAGTTTTGAAAATCAATTTCAAGAATTTCGGTTTTGGTAATTTCGTACTCAAGTCAATCATTTTGTGCTCGGTGTGAGAAATTCAGCGTTCGACCCTTTCTTCTGATATCGTTTAGAACGGATTTTTATCGAAATATCTCGGATTTAGTATTCTGTGTACTAACAAATGCTTAAACTCTCACTGAATGACGCCTATCCCAAAACGAATGACCTGCCTGGATACAGAAACATGGATGGCAATGATTCTTGTCAGATCAGGTAGCACCATCGAGCTCCTTTCAGAGAAGAACTCGATGCCTGTGGCTACTTTCAAGCATCACTGCATTTTGTTACAAATCGGTGGGAAAACCTTTTCTTCCCACTTTCATGGCCTACATTTAACCTTAAACCAAAGAATTTACAATATCTAGAAGCGACATTTCATACCTAACCTAACCGCCATACAAATTTGTTTGTATGAGATGTCGCTTCTAGATATTCCAAATTCTTTGTTATTACGTACCAATACACTTTTACAGTCGCTTTTTATAGGGACTCCGACGGGTAACTGTCTTATTGGCAGACATGCAGCTTGCATGATTTTTGTGAAAGATGCTGTAAACAGTACAACACCTTTCTCTGTCATTGTGCCGCCCTGAGTAAAAGAAGACTTATGATTCTTGGCCAACCTCTCCTGCTTAACCATTTCGCAGATACCAGCTCTACTTAAGTTTTTTCTATCCACACAATGGATTAGTATTTTCTTTTTGAAAGTGAAATTGATTCGTGTGCTCTGGTTAACGGCAAACGAAGAAACTTTGCGGATTTAAACGTTTTTCTTTCATTTTCTTAGCTCATCCCATTTCTTTGCGGCCAGCAAAACTCCAAGATTCGCAAGTATTCCGAAACGCAAAAAATTGCGACAAGACGACTATCGCTGGTTTAAGGTTAGTCAATCCATAAAAAGCATAATCAAATCAAGGCTGTAAAGTAGTTTGGATCGGAGGTTCGAACCCGTGAGGAAACTTTATTTTCGCTTCGTGGACCGGTTCCTGAAACCCCAAGTTTTAATTCGAATCTCGGTTCACTTGGACAAAAATAAAAACAAAGAAATGATGCAACGCTTATTTGGATTATAACACTTTTCTCTTTTGAGTAGATTTTTGGGATTACCATCAATACCAAAGGTCGCAACAAAAAAGAGCTAAAATCTATTAAAGAATTCTTACTTACTTGGCTAGAAAAAATTCGGAATCGACCTACTTTTGACATCGGTTGGTATATCCGGATTTTTTGTTTTTTTAGACTTTCATCTCTATTTTAGATAAGAAAGAACAATCTTTAAAATTGAAAATGCTGGTACAACTGATACCTGCCTGGAACAGGTTTTGAGCTCTTTCCAAAGTTTGAAAACATTGGTCAATGTATGCGTGTCTCTTTAAAAACTTTTGCACATAAGGTCCACCTTTACAGCTGTTGGCGCCAGTTGTAAAGTATGTAGCCATGAAAAAGCTTATCAAAATCTTTGGCGTTAAACTGTAGGCCTAAATCTCATGAGCGAAAATTGAAAAGACACACGAGCCAAGAGATTGAGAGAAGCTCGGCTTGGCCCCATTTGGAGGGCTGTACCAAGCCAATTTTACATTTACCGACTTGGGTTCTGGTTCGAGGGGTCCAAAATGGAAAAGGTTTGGTTCATGGAACCGAAACGGTTTTGTACAAAATAGTGTTGTTAACGAGAGCGTAAGTTAAAGTCGGCCCTGCTCGACTTCGATATACCCGTTACTCAGGATATAAACATGTCCAAATTGTGGAAGATATAAGTTTCTACTATAGCTCATCTGATCAGGAAATGATATATGGCTGATCGATAGGTAATAATTATTAAAATATATGTCTAGAGGGTTCAAACAATCTATTTTCAAAATTGTGGGAGATATGAGGTATTTTTCGAATTGCGGGGGCGGCAACTCTACTATCGTTCATCTGATCGAAAAATGATGTATGGCGGATCGATAGGTAATGAGGATTAAAATATATGTCCAGAAGGTTTGAACAGTCTATTTTTAAAATTGTGGAATATATGAGTTTTTTTTTCAAATTGCGGGGGCGGCAACTTTTCGTTCGTTCATCTGATCAGGAAATGATGTATGGCTAATCGATAGGTAATAATTATTAAAATATATGTCTAGAAGGTTCAAACAATCTATTTTCAAAATTTTGGGAGATATAAGGTATTTTTCAAATTGCGGGGGCGGCAACTCTACTATGGTTCATCTGATCGAAAAATGATGTATGGCGGATCGATAGGTAATGAGGATTAAAATATATGTCTAGAAGGTCCGAACAATGTATTTTCAAAATTGTGGGAGATATGAGGTTTTTTTCATATTGCGGGGGCGGGAGAGGGCGTGGAAAAATTTGAAACAAACTTGATCCAACAAACAAGTCTACACTGAAAAAATTGTAGCTCTAGCTCTTATAGTCTCTGAGATCTAGGTGTTCATACAGACAGACGGACGGACGGACAGACGGACAGATCTATATCGACTCGGCTATTGATGCTGATCAAGAATATATATACTTTATGGGGTCGGAAATGCTTCCTTCTGCCTGTTACATACATTTGCACGAACTTAGTATACCCTTTTTACTCTACGAGTAACGGGTATAAAAAGCGTCGGTCTTTCTTTTAAATCTAAAAATGATTTTGTTAAATGCTGTTGCATTTAAAATATGCACATATTTTCGTCAACTTGAAATATGTGGATCAAAACGGTAGCTCAATGGTCACCAGATTCCAACCAAATTCCTATTGGTTACAACATTCGAGGATGCCGGTAACGCCAGATAGTCGCTTATGTGGGGAACCAGCGAGTGTGGGTCAAATCCCAGCTTGAATTTATAGGGCACTACATACGGCGACTTTTAAAAAGTGGAAACTTAGAAGAAGGCTGATAGTTGAAAATGTGAATTATAGTTCAAATACAGTGAAAAAGGTAATTAGTTTAAAAATCTCAGCACACACTGTAGTTTAAGGAACTACTTAGCTTGGGAATACCCTAACTCTAGACCATATCTTGTATCATCATAACATTCCCTGAAAGTCGAGATACTCTGACAAAGCTATGAGCTAACATTTCTCCTATTTAAAAAAAGAAAATAGAAACTTTCTGAATATGAGAAAAATATACAAAAAAAATACATAAGATTAATTTTTGCTTTAAATTTTGAGTCTGTAAATAATAAGTCCTTATATTATCGTATATCAAATTTAACCTAAAAATCTTCACTGAAATTTTAGGGAATATTTTTTATGAACTAAATCGTTTTTATAATTTAAAATAATCGCAATTTTGTCAATTATAGACAAAAATTGCTGGTGTGTGTTATTTTAGCCGTATCAAAACAAACGATACTCTAACTTGCTTACACCAACAAATTTATCAAGTTTTAACTACAAAATATATTTAAAAAATTAATCACAATCTATTTAAAAAATGTTTTACTTGCTAGCCTGATAATTTTTGAGTTTTTCTGTAGGAACCTTTATCTAAACTTCATTTCTAACTGTCATTAACAAACAAACAGTCCTTAATTGATATCTAATATAAGATCGATTAACTAGGTTGTAGGCTAACGAAACTAAAACTGGACTTAACCGTGCTGCTTGATGCGGTCACTTGATATTTTAATATTTATTCATCTTGTTGTTTCTTCTGATGACAAAATTCAAAAAGATTTACTTGGGGTTCACTCATTATCACATCACACCATTTCATCTCACAATTCTCACCTTCTGGTTGGTATTTGTGGCATTATGTACTTTCTTCCATATATCCTCAAACGTTTCCACGCCTTCAGCGACTTTTTTTAAACATCGATCAATTTCCCCTGAGCGCATAATAAAAACAACAAAAAAAAGAGACAAAGGAGAAAGATGAGAAATGCCTTAAATATGTAAGCCAGCCCTGTTTACACTAGACGGAGATTCATACATATGTTGGTGGTGGGCATCCTATTCCCCCCTTCCCGTCTCCGCGCCAGTGTAAACAGTTCTCACAGTTGTTTGCAGCAGCCAAAATGCTGGGCTTACCTTGCAGTTTTCTCGTCGCAGCCATGGCTATGTGTGCTCTTGTGGTTTCTGTTGGCTTAAATAGTCAGACATAGTCGGCCTCCTGGGCAGGATTGGGTTGTCCTCCAACTCGGTAGTCTGCAATTGGAGGCACAAGCATTAGACACACACATACACACATAAAAACGCGCACACACACTGGTGAACGCTGAACGTAGCGTGGCGGCTAAATTTGTTGAACTGTTGTTGTTGTTACTTATTTATTATTTTTGGAGGGGTTCCAAATACCCTTGTCCAAGCTGCAGCTTTATCCTGAACTGCCGTGCCTAATCTTGATTTACCTCAGAGATTTGTGGAGCGAAATTCTCCCAATGGAAACTTTTCCTTTGCTCCTCTGCTGCTGCTTCTTGCGTGGATTTCGATTTTTTTTTTGGCTCTCAGCTAACTCAGTTCTTGTGGTTGAAGGGGCTGGGGGGAGGCGAGTGGCTGTTGTTTTGTTTGGGTGTAGTTGTTCAATTCAAGTTGAATTTAGCATTTAGTGTGTGCTGGGGCTTAACAATAATGTTGTTTTATGCATTAAATACATTAAATATACGCTGAAAGATTTTTCGCTTGCTTTTTGTTCTCTTTCTCTTTCTCTTTGCACATTCCGCCATCTTGGAACTAGGGATGGAAAAAATATATCGATAGTTAAAACACATATCGATAGGTGCGAGTATATACGATAGTTTGAGTTTTAAATGAAAATTGCAAAATTTTATTAATAACCTTGTTAATTAACCTTAAAACTCATCTAGACGATCTAGCTCAGGCCAAAAAATCACATATGCTTCTTTTCAGATAGTAAGCTTTGGACTGAACAAAGTTTTGAACGAATCTAAATAAGTCGTGAAAATTAAAAATTGAACAACTTAAAAAAAAATAATTTTAATTATAATAAGTAAATTGGAACTTTGCCTTTTGTCACAGTTTTCTATGAATCCAATTTGAATTGGACAAAAGAACTAGGGCTGCCATCTTGATTTATACCGAACTGGTTCGACTCAGGACTTTCGAAACTTGAACAGAACCACGTTTAAAAAAATAACTGAACCTGTTCCGAACCAAAAAATTTTTATTCTTAAGGCCTATACTCAGATGAGATAAAAATTTAGTTTTCCCAATACTTCATATAAATAAGGAAGCTATTTAATAGTATTCAGCTTTCAAAGCTGCTTGAAAGTGTTTCTATTTATATGAAGTATTGTAAAAAACTGAATTTTTAACTCCTCTGAGTATAGGCCTTTAAAAAAAAAATATGTACATATAAATATCGCACCTACTGCCAAAATAATTTCTTATTATCTGGGCAATTTAATGCAACAGAGTCTAAAAATTTCCAAGCAAGTTCTATGCCGTTTTATTACAAGTTCAAGAAATAAGTTCAGATTTAGTATAAAAAAAATCGTCGCCCATAATAGCCCCTGCTGCCTCCCTATCACTTTCACTTTCAGAAGATGACGATTTCGAAAGTGATATCCGCGATATCCGTGGGTCGAACCATGACTCGAACCAAAACCATTGTCCAAAAACCTAAAATTTTAGAACCATAACCATAGGGTATATATTTATAAATATAGGATATATATATATAATTCTTCTGTCCCAGCGTTTGTCCTAATAAACGTCTGAACCGATTTAGATGACACTTCCGGTCAATATATTTGTGGGTTCGTATAAGGCTTAAATCGGCTTAAAACCGGTTACAAGGGTTGTTCAGAGCCATATCTCTGAATCTATTAAAGCTATAAACTTGAAATTTGGTGTGTAGGTAAGTAATATGGTGTTAAATATTTCACTGTTTCTAAAATGGTTCCGAACCAGATAGAACCGGTTCAAAAGAGACTAAGAGACATATTTAGGAAATTATTTAAGCTACAACCTTACAATTTGGTGTTTGGGCTGGTAATATAAAGTTTTTTAATTTTACCGGATATAAATCGGTTCTGAAGCGTTTTAAAAAAAGTGGTTCAATAGTGGTTCGGAGCTATAACTCAGTAATTATTTAAGCTGGACACTTGAAATTTTGTGTGTAGGTGACTTATATGGAGTTGAACATTTAACTGCTTTAAGACTGGTTCCGAACAAGATAATACCGGTTTAAAAGTGGGTCGGAGCCATATCTCAGACATTTTTTAAGCTATGATCTTGAAATTTGGTATGCAGGTATGACTATTACAGAGATGAACACTTTACTGGTTTAAGATCAGTTCCGAACTAGATAAAACCGGTTCAAAAGTGCTTCAGGGCCAATTCTCAGAAATTATTTAAGCTATTAATTGACATAATGGTGATAGAGCTGGTAGCATAAAGTTCGCTATTTTACGCAGGGCTGCAAACCCAAATCATTTTTTCGGAGGTCCGGTTCGCGGGTTCGAACCAAAATTTACCAATGGTTAAGGTTCAAAAATTTAAGTATCAAGGTTTTTCTGATAAGGTTGTGGTTCGAACCTTCGTTCGTAGAAGAGTAATTAATTTTTTAAAAATTTTAAAAAATCTTACAGATTTTCTGAATTTTTCTATAAATTTTTGTTAAATTTATAAGTATTATTTATTCGAGCAATTTTTGGTCCATGCTACTCCTTTTATCAATAAAATGCCCGCTTTACTAAGACTTGTAACTTTTTTTTTAACCGAACCAAAACGTTTGGTTCGGTACAAGTTTAGGTTCAGCTGTCTTTTTCAAAAGAAGGTTCAGTACACAGTAAAAGAAAAGTCAGAATTCCGGGTTCGAACCGGTTCGGTTCAAAACCGGTTCGCAGCCCTGATTTTACGGTATCAAACCCGGTTCGGAATTACACTTAAAAAGTGGTTTAAAACTGATTTGGAGTCATATCTCCAAAATTATTTATCTATGCCCTTGAAATTTAGTTTTTGAATTAATAATATGGAGTTATTTATATTTCCGGAGACAAACGGTTTTGAAACATTTTTAAAAGTGGTTCGGAGAAATAAATATGTAATTATTTAAGTAAGGAACTTGAAATTTTGTGAGAAGGTTGATGACATAATACGCTGTTTATACCAGTCCCATCATTGACTTTTTCCGTTAAACGGAATGTGCGAAATTAATTCTCATAATAAACCCGTGAATAGAAGAAGAGCCGCATGTTAAATGATGCGGAAAAAGTGACCGTATCTTGACTAGTATCGAGTATTTTTTCGAGGCATCGATAGTGACCAGCTGATTCTGATATCGCAATTGGATATTGCAATTGGATGAACGCGAAATACACCACGTGCCACATTTAACATATTATCGCTTATAATTATATCTATTTCAATAAGTTACATTTGTTCTCTTCTTCTTACTACTTTGGCGAACAGCTGTTTAAATGATGCGGCTGCGGCTGATAATAATGCGCCCTGTGTAACTCCGATATAAATCCACCCCTAAGGTCGGAAAATGTTTGCTCAAGGTCAAACCATATTTATTTTTATCAGTTCTATGAGAAATATGGTTTGTAAGCCTTTAAGCTTACAAAAAGCCAGTCACTTATCTCTTCTATGTATTAACACCCATCGAAGAAAAAAAGAGTAATAATTATCATCAACCAATTTTAAATACCTAGGTGAAGTAATCATAATTTAATAATTTCCCTCCCAACACTGCCCAAAACAAAAAGAAAACGTTTTTTTTAAACTAATTTTAATTTGAAACTGCCGAACGTCACACAAAAGACATCTCTGAATAGTTGATTGGTGGTTAAATATCTGTGATGATTCATAGATGTCCATGTCGTCGGTGTATACGCGAACAAACACTTTTAAATAAAAAATATAATTTTTAACGGTTGTTTAAATATTTGAAAATAGCCGCCTCCGATAAACATCGATAGCTGTCACGTTATAGGGTGGGTTTCGCCTTTCAAGGTTTTATCGATTGCATTAACCGTTTCATAGCCGTCAGCTTATGGATGTCTCCAAATTTGAATTTTAACATTTTGTCCGTTTTATTTGCCATTTACTTTGAATGCAAAATATATATGCTTAGATCTTAAATTCGTTTCTACATTAAAGCCATGTTAATTTTGCAATAGTTTTAGGTTTAAAATCGTCTTTTCGAATAAGTTAGTATGTTTTGTTTTAACTTGTGCTTTGCTTGCCTCTATCACATGCTCATTTTCAGTTTCTAATCATATTTAAGATTCGTTGCCGGCTGCTGCTGTTGCTCTGTAGGCGGGGCCATTTTATAGGCAGGCATGGACATGCAATTCCTTATGAAATTGCAAACACACTGAACGTACTGCTTGGGATATTTCGTATAGATCTTGACATGCTCGGCATCTTCGAAACACACCGAGGACACATCAATGCCCTGACTCCGACGCAGACGCATAAATTTCTCCACATCGCGATACGGTATGACCACATCGCCCTTGGAGTAGATAAATAATTGTGGATATTTGTTGGCTTCATTTTTCAGCTCACAAAATGGACTGGCATGGACTGGCGAGGACTTGAAAAACAGACTCTTGAAGGCCGCAAATGATTCCTGCAAAAAAGCACGTTTCAATCATTGAATCATTGATATACAGCCTTGTTCTCAATTCCACTTCCACAAAAGTTTTGTAATTTCAAACCGGTTTTTCCACCAAGTTTGGTCTCCAAATCACAAAATTTTTGTGGAAGTGGAATTGAGAACATGGCTGATAATTTGGAATGTATTCACTCACCTCAACAAACCACATAATGCTTAGAGTCAAGGTTATGGCAAAAGCTGTCAAACAATTGCAACGATTCTCCCGGCCATAGATGGCCGTAATGGCACGATATAGGCCCAACATGCGACGTTCTCCGGGCGCTGAATCAAAGATCACTCCACGCACTTGTAGCGGAGAATTGTGCTTAATCACCGCCAGATTTATATGCTGATACAAATACGCTCCGCCATTGGAAAAGATGTGAAAGATCAATGGGTGAGCATCAAAATTCATATCCTGTATAAGCTTCAAAATCTTCTCGCCAATGGGTATCATTTCGGAACGCTTCCAAAATAAAGTATCCACTGGGGCCGTATAACGCACGGTGATTAAACTGCAAAGAGGGTTATCGGATTTTAAATATATGCAAAAGATTTAAAAAAAATTTTTTTGATTCTTAACTCTTGATTCTTAGGGACCTGGAATGCCCACTGAAGGCTCTTTTTAGTTAATACGTCAAACAACAACAACCACAAAAAAAAGCATGGAGATAAGTTGAGTATTAAAGGGTGCTGTACGTGGGTTGCTATATATATATTTCTGGCCTAATAATGAAAACGCGAATATTTATGATCAACAATGGTTTTATTGTTTTTCAAAATATTCTCCAGCAAGATTTATACACTTTTGCATGCGCTCAAACCAATTGTCTCCAATTGAGACACCTCCAAAACATGGTTTTTGAACTCTTCAACAGCATCTTCTGGCGACGAAAATCGTTGACCACGCATTTTTCCCTTGATGTGCGGGAATAAAAAGAAGTTATTGGATGCCAAGTCAGAGCTGTACGGCGGATGACCCATCAATTAGACGTTTTGGGCGGTCAAAAAGGAACAGTCGCCACATGACCAGTTTTACCGAAGAAACAGGGGACCATTTGCTTTGAAGTGCTTCTTCCACGAACGACTTTCGTTGGATTTGGCTCGTCTTCGAAGACCCACACGGTCGTTTGTGTTTTGTTTCGGGCTCATAAGCATAGATCCATGATTCGTCACCGATCGATCTTATAAACGTCTTTTGAAAGGCCGCGATTATATTTTTTCAAAATTTTTTTTGCACCAATCCACACCAGCGATTTTTTTTGAGCGATTGTCAAATTGTGCGGGATCCAACGAGAACAAACCTTTTTTACGCTCAGGTGTTCATGCAATATCGAATGTATGCTGGTGGAAGAAATGCCTAAGGATGCCTCTATCTCACGGTATGTCACATGACGATCACGCACGGCATCAATGTTTTCTGGCACAACGACTGTTTTTGGAAGACCTTCACGACCTTCGCCTTTGAGCGAGCGTCGCCCGCGATTGAATTCATTCAAAAAATTTTTCCCATACCTATAGGATGGTGCTTCATCGCCATACAAAGATTTAAGTTCATCGTTGCACTCTTGTCGAAAGTTGTGAAAAATGATTGCACGAGTTAATTCCACTTTTCTGCCGAGGTAAGTTTTTGATTAATCATTAATCGATATCAATCGTGGTCACATATGAAAGAGTTGTATGGAGCTGTTATCGACAAAAGTCCAAACTTTTTTTTGGGAAAAGGCCAATTGGTCCTAAAATGGCTAGAAGTGACCTAGGTCAGCAACTATAATAGCAACCCACGTATAACTTTCACATAGAAGAAGTTAGCTTTGCCTTCTCGTTGAACTTGAATTGGTGGAACTCATTGATCAACAGAACCACCTTTCTGCTTTGTATCAAATTAAGGGGCGGGTAATCTGTTTAAGTCCATTTTTACACAATGCAAACAAACACTTTTTAAGAGTTCCAACTAAATTTTTTCCAATTTCTACTTCTTGTTGACTTTTTTCGAAACTTTTTGATTTTTAATGTCTTTGAGTAATGCCTTTAATTCACTCTTCGAATCATAGAGGCACTCGTTCCTTTTTTTGATCAAATATCGGAGGAACATTGTTTTATTTCTGTTGTTAAAGGCATATATCCTTATTCAAGATTCTGATTCTTTTGAACTTTTTTTTAAATAGTCCTTACCTTAAAATGTTAAAAATAATCGTAAGTAAAAAAAATGTTTTAATTTTTAAACAAGCCGAAATTTTCATTTTAAATTTTTTTTAAAGCGAAGCTCTTCAACGGACGTTCGGCTGGGGGACTAAAACAAGAAAAATGTTGACTTTGATTTCTTTGCGACAGCTTTTTTGCGTGAGATTTTATTTGTTTGTGTGTTTTGTTTTTATTTGTGCTGATATTCGTTTGCATTGAATAAGCACAAGAAAGCGCAACCAGGAATTTGGAATCTGGGATCTGAGGTCAGGGATCAGTGATCAGGTATCTGAGATCAGAGTTTGGGATCAGGGATCTGGAATGTATCTCGGATCTGGGATCTCAGATCTGGGATGGATCTCGGATCTGGGATCTGTGATCTCGGATCTGGGATCTGTGATAAGGGATCTGCGATTGGGGATCTGGGATGAGGGATTTGGGATGAGGGATCAGGTATCTCAGATCAAGGATTTGGAATGGATCTCGGATCTGGGATCAAGGATTTGGAATTAAGGATTTGGGATCAGGGATCTGAGGTCAGGGAACTGGGATCTGGGATGGATCTCGAATCAGGAATGAGGGATCTGGGATTAGGAATCTGGGATCAGGGACCTGGAATGGATCTCGGATCAGAGATCTGGGAAGGATCTCGGATCAGGGATCTGGGATGGATCTTGAATCAGGAATGAGGGATCTGGGATCAGGAATCTGGGATCTGGAATGGTTCTCGGATCAGGGATCTGGGAAGGATCTCGGATCTGGGATCTGTAATCTTGGATCAGGAATCTGGGATTAGGGATCAGGGATCTGGGATTAGGGATCACGGATCTGGGATTAGGGATCTGGGTTCAGAGATCTGGGATGAATCTCGGATCTGGGAATTGGAATCAGGGATCTGGGATGGAACTGGTATCAGATATCTGGAATGGATCTCGGATCAGGGATCTGGGTCAGGGATTTGGGATCAGGGATCTGGGATCTGTAATCTTGGATCTGGAATCTGGGTTCAGAGATCTGGGATGAATCTCGGATCTGGGATCTCGGAATAGGGATCTGGGATTTGGAATCAGGGATCTGGGATGGATCTCGGATCAGGTATCAGTGATCAGGGATCTGGGACTGGTACAGCAACACTATTTTCCAACACTTTTTTATATCAAATAATAATAATAATAATATAGCATTATATTCCTATGCAAGAATTCTTATTTTGATTATGATTTTTCATCATAAAGAGCTTCGCTCATACCGTGTGTTCCACGATACACACTCCTTTTTTTTTGATGAAAATGAAATTGTTTTTGCGGTATTTTAACTAAACAGACGTAAACAGATGTCCAATCAAATTATAATGCATGAAGAATATTTGGAAACATTTTATATCTTGCATTTGCAGAAAACATAATTCGTATTATTGGTTCAGATATTATGACAAATTATGTGAATTTATCTTTTTAAAAATACAAAAAAAATATATTTGCCGATATCTGTAGAACGACTCCATAGAAAATGGTTTAGTGTACAATTTTAGACACAGCGTTCCCAAATACACTAAAAAAATATGGATTATTTATAAATCTCAAGAAGGTCAGGTTGTACTCTTAACTCCAAAATTGTGAAAGATATGAGGATTGTATGTTCCATACTCTTTAAACCTCTAGCTCTTGCCAACTTTAAGATCTGTTTGTTCATACGGACAGACGGACGGACAGGCAAGCGGACATGGCTATAAAAATGCTGTTGATGGTGTTCATATATAATTTATAGGGTCGGAGATGATTCCTTCTGGCTGCACAAACTCATTGAACTCTTAGTTTTTTTTTTTTAAATTCCGAGTATTTCCGACTCTTTTAAAATTAAAGTTTTTTAAAACTCTTCCCACCACGAAAAAAACAGAACTTACCCACGTTCCTCATAGATCTTGGAATACTTCATTAGATAGCGATCCTGACATCCTGCCCAGCCCAATAACATAACAATAGGCACATTATTATCCTCATTATCATTGATCAAAACGAAATCATTTTCAGCCGATGGCTTTGGGAACTTGATGAAATATTCCAGAGCATCCTCACGCTCTCGCCGGGCGGCAGCTGTCATCGCCTGCTGCGGCCGCTGTTGTCCACTGGGTGCCTGTATAATGGCCGTGGCTCCATACTGACTGGCTATATCATCCGCTGTCAGGCCATACGGATGCGTAGTTGATGACGATGACATATTTGCATTTAAAATTTTGGCTACAGTTCGGTTAAGTATTTTTTCCGTTCGATTTCTGTTTTCGGTTAGGTTTTCTCTAGTATATATTTTTGATTGGGTTAGTGCCTGGTTACGCAAAGCCTACTGCCAGGATACGATGGAGCCAAAGCCATGCGCCAAGTTGTTATGGTATTGATTTGGTCAAAAGACCAGAAAACACGCTTTTTTTTAATTAAAGTTGTCCACGTTTTGAGTACTTTTTGGCTTTAGTTCATTGATTTTTTTCATACGCCCGCCGATAACCAGACTTGACCTTCCTATGCGAAAACAACAAAATCAAATGCTTCCTGCTGCAGCAACATGCCGCATTCCAAAACAAGGAAATCAGCCGTTGCGGTTGCCGCTTCCAATGGCAGGTGCTTAACAACTACTGGGTTGGTCATGCGCAATGGGAAATTGGGAGACTAGGACAGTTTTTACAGGGTTGCAGATGTTCGGATAAAAATAATTAAAAATTTGTTAAAAGTGTTTATCGACCTTTCTATTTGCTTAGAAGTGGGACTAGCCGGCTCGAGGTCATGTAAATGTTATATTTCCATAACATTTAAAACAACAAGTGTACCAACAACACCAAAGAGAGCAATCACCATATTTCCTCTTCAGCGAGGTTTTGCTGCCATCTCCAGAGTTTCAGTGGTCTCTTAAAAATCTAGTCAAATTTTGTATACATTTCCCCGTTTATTAAACAAAAATTAAACATAACAAATAGCATCACCATTTAATATTCAGGGCCGTATTCATTTTCTCCACGGCGTGATAGTTAGTATGCAATAACTCCATAGACTTCTCCGTTTGTGCGCCATCCAAAAAATCCGCATAGATGAGCTTGGTGTGCGTATTATCGGGCTGAGAGTGAGGTAGCTTTTTGTAGAGTTCCTCCAGCTGTTGGGTTAGTTCGCGCACATGTTGACCCGTAGTGGGACGCACTTGAGCCCCTCCATTGATGCAACCCGAAGGGCAGGCCATTACCTCAACAAAATGATAGCCGGGTCCCTTGCCGCGCTTTAGTTTTTGCACCAGATTCTGTATATTACGAAAACCATTGGCTATGGCAAATTTCAGCACTGTCTTCTCATCCTTCTCCAGGCTTATTTCACGAAAGTCACGATTTCTTAGCTGTTTAAATTGCAACTCATTGGGTGTATCCTGGCCAAACAGTTCCTGGGCGGCATATTTAAAAATATGCTCAGCATAGCCACCGGACATGGTAAATTCATGTGCCCAGACCATAGACTCGGGCTTTTGATCTGTCCAGGGCCAGTCCAAATCCGAGGGATTGTGTTGGGGCAAAGCGCGCTCATCTTCCATTAACATTTGCTCGACTTCAACTAGAAAGGGGAAAATATGTTTAAGTAGGTGGATGAATTCTAACTAAACAGAACACTTACTCGAGGTAATCACACAATCCACATCCCTGGATTCATTTACTTCACTAAAGAAATCCTCCCTCGATGCTTCCAACTTTTTATCATAGCAAGGCATCACCGTCACATGATAGATACGCGATCCCGGCACATTTAACTTTTCCGCCAGAAACTGCTTGACTAGCACACCCATTATTTGTTGGGGTGACCGTGTTGTTGCTATAAATGGTAAAATAAAATTGCCATGTGTCTTCTCGGCATAACACACCCAACCGGGACAGGAGGAACTAAGCATGGTCACATCCTCATTGTCACGAAAACGTTGAACAAACTCCTGTCGACTCTCCAGCAGTGCCAAATCATCGGCAATTTTAGTGCCCAGCACATAGTCTGCACCCAAGCCACGAAAGTAGCCGGCTAAGTGACGTGCCGTCTCCTCAACACCCAAAGCATAGCGTTGGGCCAGACTAAGTAGCGGCTGCATGGCCATGCTAAAGACTATAATGCGTCCCTGTTCATTATCTCCAGTGGCTTTTAGTTTTTGATTCTCACGCAACACCTTGAGCAGCTCCTCCTGACTCTGCTGTGTGATGAGCACACCCTCCGCTGAGGTAATGCAACCCGAACAGGCCAAACAGTCTTGAAGGGTGATTTCCACTTTTTGTAGCTTTTGTTTGCCACTCTACGGAGGGAACGAAAAGAAATGGGCATCAGTTGTAATCTTTAAGGTCCAACATTTACTTACCTCCTCCGACTCCTCATAGTAGCCATCTGCTTGTACTGTGATTTTAGCTCCAGTTTTTGATTTGGTCTTATCTATGGTCACGGGCTTAATGCATTCCTGGAGGGGAGGGATTATGATGAAATGATTTTCCTGGGCAATATTTGCAATTGACTTTGCTAGTTTACCTGTGAGGGTGTGATGAAGTCGTCCAGATCTGTAAGTTGCAGCGCACCGCTGAACCTAGACATGGTTAGGGCAATATAATCGTATAATAGGGATAAACAGACCGATTTGACCAGTGAGACCAGCTTCGATATTTTTTACGAATGAGCGATTGCGGTAGCCCTCGCGCTCTTGCCAGTGTTGTAAAAAAACAATCGCCAAAAATCATGGATGCAAACTGGTTCTAACTGGTTCTGGTTCACGCTCGTAAATCGAACCGTGGTTATTTTATGGTAATCAAAATATTTTATTTTAATATCTTAAGATAAAAATCATCTAATGGAAATAGTTCCCAAAGGATTAACTCATTATTGACAGTGGAATCAGCATTTTGCTTATAAATTTGAAATAAATCAAAATTTTGGGAGAGTTTCTCATTGCTGTTAATTGAACATTTAAATTTGGTGCTGATAAACACGGTGACAGTTTTCCTAAGCTTATTTTGCTATGCCTTTAGATATGGAAATTATTTAAGTATTTTAACAAGTAAAAGCGATGCATTCTTATATCATTCCTTGGAAAATACCATCAACATTTTATAGATCGTTTTACAGCTCTTTCATTAAGTATTTTTGTACTTTGCAGATGACTGTTAGCTTGTGTACGAGGGCATAATAGACTAAGTAGCAATCAATTAAGATCAGTTAAAATTTATATTAAAATAAACTAGACATTAAAATGGACTTATGAACTTGGACTCAGTGACTGAACTATAGGTCATTTCTGAACTATTCACTTTTAGAACAATTAATAAAAACACTTTTAGAAAAATTAAATATTTTTTTGAACTATAATTAATTATTTTGTTATTTTTTATAAAGAGTAGAGTTCATAAAAAAAGAACTAATGAACTACGTTAATAAAATGAACTAGAATATAATTAGAGGGAACGACTTTTTTTGCTCACTGATTTGATTTAGATTTCGTGAACAGCTGATTGACAATTGGCGCTGAAGTAAACAAAGGCCCGAAATCACAAAGACCAACAACACCGGTAGCTTTCATCTGTTTCGAAAAAATAAATTGTAAAAACTATTTTTGTCAGCCTCTTAAATAATAGTTTCATAGCAGAGCATGTAGTTTCAGAATGTTCGCAGCTTTACATTCGGAATGCAAACAAACACCAAGTTTGACAGCATACTTTTCGCCAAAAAGTAAGGTCACACTAGAAAGAAAACCGAAATCAGTCTCGGAGCTGATTTTGTTAGGCTGCGTTCACACTGCGTCGAACAGTGTAAAAAAATCTTTTAATATGACCCTAATTTCCTTACTTTTTCTGGGCAGACTGCACCTTTTTGATGGAGCAGCTGGGAACAGCTGTTCGACGAAATCAAAATCGAAAGCAAACCTCTTTCAGGAACTGGTTTAAATTTTACTTAGAGCCATATCCCCAGGACTTATTAAAGCACTAAACTTGATATTCGGAATGCGGTATAGGGATCAAAACCACTTCCATTTAATAGTTTAAGACCGTTTCCGAACCAGATTGAACCGATTTAAATATGGTTCAGAGAAAATGTTGAGTTATTTATTTTTTTGTTTTAAATCTGTTTCAGAACTAGTTTGACCCAGTTCAAAGGCAGAAAGCTCTTCCGAACCGGTTTTAAACTCTGTAAGGATGTTTCTTAGGCTGGGGTGGGCTTAGTTAGGCCAAGGCCACTTACAGAAATGATTTGTTTAAAGAGCCGGGACGCAGGGGCGTTCTGAAGTCGGGGGTTCCGCATTTCTTTAAAATTTCTTTGGAACAGGAGATTTCCAACGAAACTTTTGCGTGTTCGTTTCGACTTTAGGGTTGCCAATCTTGCTCGCATGATTTTAGGGTGACCAGGTCGCGTGACTTTGCCCGTGATTTCCTTGCTCGTGACTGCTAAGTGACTTACCTCGTGACTAGGTTAAAATATGTTTACTCTCTTTTTGAGATTTATGCTCAGTATCCACTTTAATAAAACTAGTTTTTTTTATTTAGTAAAATGAAAAAAATAATAATATTACATATATATTCCAAAATGAAAAAGCAAAATGATAATGAAACATAACAAATATCTTTATGGCGGGTTTTCTCTTTTACTTTTTCTGCTAAGAAGTCGAAATCCTACACTGTGCAGCGTAGCACTGACTTAAATCAATGCCACATTCAATATACTCCCCTATTCCCAATCAAAATTAAAAACAAAAATCAAATTAAATTATGAAAAACGAATTAAATTGCTTGTGAACCAGCGCACCGCGAATTGTTCTTGCAGCCAGCCCTCGTTTTTGGCAGCCCTGCGTCCGCGTGGGCAACAAAAGCAAAGAAAAAACGCAGAATAAGAAATTATTTTCTCCCGTACGCTATGGGCCGCAGTAAGTTGGTAACAGCTTCGCCAAATAAGGTAATTGATGGCTCCCCCTCCAATGGAATTAACCACGTTACCACATTAACACAATTCTCTTGCATTTCATCAGGTGATGCAGCACGGCGAATTTATAAATAGGATACGAAAAACTCTTTACTATGGCATGGGAACGGAGGACTCGGATATGCAGGTGTCCATGCCATTTGCGGAATATGCAGCGGAAATCTATTCGGAGGCGCATCGTGGTCATTCGCTGCATCGCTTGAACAGTGTGACAGCGGGCAAAATCCAGGCCACACCTTGTTCCCTCATCATGGCTTTAATCTATTTGGATCGTTTGAATATCAGTGATCCCGGATATGGTTATAGAATCACGCCACAGGAACTATTTGTAGTGTCATTGGTGAGTAGATGACATGGGCTACATCACATACATTCTTATCTTTAATTAACCTGTTGATTGATAACCTGCTCCAAGTAAACAGGCTTACACACACACACACACATACTTAGAGTAATATGTATGTATGTATGTTTGCTTGGAATTGTTCTAAGAGGTGACTCTTAGTATTTTATTTTAAATAAAATAATTTCATCCTCTCTGGCACTTTACATAATTGCTTACATGCACCTTCTTATTTTTAGTTTTTGTTTTGTTTTTTTTTTTGTCTTGGCTCGATGCCATTGCCATGGTGACGTCATTGTGGGGTTACTCATTTCACTTTTTTTTGTTTGTTTGTTTACAGATGATTTCCACCAAATTCTATGCCGGCCATGATGAGCGTTTCTATTTAGAGGACTGGGCAAAAGAGGGCAACATGACCGAAGATCGACTCAAGGAAATGGAGCTCGAGTTTCTGACAGCTATTGTAAGTGTTAAAGTGAGATCCGTGAAAAGTTTTACACAATTTTCAATTGCTTCAGTTAGAAGACCCTTCAAGATTTAAACAAATTTTTAAAAATCAACCTTAACTGGTAATTGAATCGAAATATCCAGATGCTGCAATGCATTTTTTTACATATTTATTATAAATTTTTATTACCTTTACCATCCTTGTTCTTACCTGATCATCTGTTAATATTTTTATTTTCCCCCCAACAGGACTGGAATATCTACATATCGAATGAGCAATTTTTCGACAAACTACGCAATGTCGAGCGTACGCTTGCCGAGCGCGAAGGATTACGCCGAGGCTGGTTAACCTACGGCGAACTGATGCAGCTGTTGCCCAACTTTACCTGGATGAAATTTTTGCTGAACAACATAGCCGTGCTGACATTGAGCTATGCAGCGAGTGTGATAACCATAGCTGGAGCTTTCTTCATAGCCAGCCAAGTGCCTGGTACATTATGGCATCGAAGAACTCCAACAAATGAAGCTATGGCCAGCAATACGACAACCACTACACCACTCACAACTCCTGTCGTAGCACCAAATGACACACACGCAGCTCCTGTTATTGGCATTGACATCGACATCGGTTCTGCCATCTCCTCCTCCTCGTCGTCTCTGCCGTCCAGAGCAAGTTGCGGGGCTTTGAACGTTGAAGCGGAACTCTTAAAACTGGAGCAACAATATTGCGATGAAGCAAGACTGAATGAACGGGAACGCATTAATCGTTTGGAGAAATCGGAACCCAACGCTTTATTACCGCCCCATTATCGAAAGGCTGCAATTTTCTCATCGCAGGATAATGCTCAACATTGGTTAAACATCAAATCGCAATACAGTGATGATCATGACAATCGGAATGCTTTCTTATTTGGTCACCACAACAATCCTAATCAAAATGCATCTGTATTTTGGCAACTCCTGAGCGATGCAATGCAGCATTCATTTGTGGTGCGCTGGCCAGAGTTGTGGCCCAAGCTGATTTAAAATTAATTAACCATGACTCCTGCTCGAAAAAAACATGATTTTTTAATCTTCTTATTTTTTGACTTCCACAAAATTATTAATGTAAAGAAAAAGCGCCAATGCAAAATGGCCAAAATCCTGTAAAAAATTAACTTTCACTTTGCAAATAAATTATATCTATATATTTTTCAAACTAAAATAATTATGGAATAACTTTTACTTACAGTGGAAAATGTAAGAAAAATAATTATCGTGATCACCATTTGTGTTAAATTTTATTTGATAAGATTATTAGGTTAGGGTATCGTGTGTTTTTATTGTAATTCTTACCAAAAACGTATTACCATTATTATATCATCATCTTTCTGAAGGGAATTTTGCAAACATTTTTCTCTTTTTATACTCTGTACTGAGAGTACAGCCAACAGCCGAGCCGATATAGCCATGTCCGTCTGTCCTTATGAACGCTGAGATCTCAGAGAAGGTAAGAGATAGAGGTTTGAAGAGTATAAAACATATAATTCTTATAGTTGCAGGCAGATCAAGTTTAGTTTTAATTTTTGCCACGCCTCCTGCCGCCCCCGCAATTCGAAAAAAACCTCAAATCTTCCACAATTTTGGAGTTAGGTTGTTCAAACCTTATAGACATATATTCTACTCATCATTATTTATCGAGCCCCCATACATCGTTTTTCGATTAGATGAAGGATAGTAGAGTTGCCACCCCCACAATTTGAAAAACTCCTCAAAACTCTCACAATTTTGGAGATAGATTGTTCGAACCCTCCAGACATATATTCTACTCATCAAAACTCATTAAGCTCTCATATATCGTCTTCCGATCAGATGAACAATAGCAGAGTTGCCACCCCCACAATTTATAAAAAAACGTCATATCTCCTATAATTTTAAAGATAGATTGTTCAAACCAGTTAGGCATACATTTTAATCGTCATTTCATATCGATCCACCATACACCATTTCCGGATCAGATGAACGATAGTCGAGTTATAAACAAAACAAATAATTACGATGGGCAGCATTGACCGATAGTTTTTATTTATGTACAATCTTTGGCAGGTACAGAGTATATTACAGTCGGGCTTGACCGACTTTCTTACTTGTTTTATAGAAGAAATGCCATCGAGTCTGCCGTCTTTTCTAACAGCTTTTTATATAGCTCAACCATTTCCGTTTCAATCAAAATGGCTAAACGTTTTTTTTCTTTTATCGTCGTTCAAAAGTTCGCTTCTAAAAACAAATGCTGATTTGCTAGCAATGCCATAAATTTGTTTTACCAGGGTTGTAAATCGGATATGAATAGAACCATCCCGAACCGCTTATTAGTGCTCGTAAACCAAGTCCTTTCGAAAATGCTTTAAAAACTGCAAACTTAAGTGATTCAAAATTAAGCAATGTGTATCCCGGCTTCTCGGATTAGTATTGGGAAAGCTAGCAATTTAATGATGTCAATAAAGACGTGCTAAACAATCATGTCCTAGTTTGTTAACCTTCAAAAATATGAAGTCTCATCTTTATCCCATGTGTTCTACAAATCGCTTTCGACCCAAAAACGTACCAAATCGTATGGGAATTGGGTCGAAAGCGATTTTGTAGAACGCATGGGTATAAGAAATTTAAGAAATCTGTTTTTCGATTTAGAGTGTCTGCGTTCTGTTTAACCGACATTTCTCAGCTTTCTGAGATGCTCATAAGCTGAATTTTACGGCAATGGAAATGCTGAAGAAATTGAATATAATGCGTCGAAAATAAAGGTTAATTTCCATAAACATTTTACTATGATTTTTAAGCTCATGTCCCATTTTAGCCAAGAGAAAGCTGGATTTGGTCCATCCAGTGGGTGTACTTCTTAAAAGGTGGACCAATGGATGTATATGAAGAAAAGCTTGCAATCTGGATAGCGTAGCATTGTTCTTTTATTTTAAAACAATTTGAAAATGAAAAATATGTGTTCTTAAAAATCCTCAACAAGTGCCGATATCCCAAATCGTGCTGTTCGATGCCACCAACATTGGAGACTTCTCGGACAACGAGTAGGACTTTTTATGCAGTTCGAAGCATAAAAAGCGAAGAATGAACCGCAGCGTGGCTTTAAAGTTGAAACGCACATCTGAAAAAGTCGAAAAGACCGCCGAAAAAATGATTGAGTTCTCGCAGGAAACCGAATTTTAGAGCGGATCGCCGTAAATCAGAAGAAGATGTTGGAGATTCCTGCCAAGCATTCGGAGACACAATAGCATTTTTAATGGTGTTTGGAATACTTTGAGGACCTTCTATGTATGATAAAGGTTATGGTGTGGGGCGGTTCTTTTAAAGATGGATGCCCAGTTTCATAAAATATATGTGGTTGTAGGACGAGTTTTCAATTAGATATACACAACCATCTGCATCGCCGTAATCACGTAAAGAATATATTTTTCCATTTTGTTGACAAAAGCTGCAAATTTAACATCGAAATTCTAGTGTAAGCTCGGTATAGCTTTTCAAATAGAGCACTTCTGTCGCTCAATTTTTTCACAAACGCAACTTGGTTTTTTTGGAAAAAGCGCCCAGTATCCACACACTACAAAATAGTCCCAAAGCCGATTTTTTTTGGCATAAAGTCTAATTTTATAGATATCTGCACGAAATTTGGTGTATACGCATATTTTGGACCCCCAATACGACTTACAAAGAGTCGTTCAATTTAGACCATTATTTTATATAGCTGCCATATAAACGATCTGGACGATTTTCACTAACTTTGTTGTTTTTAAAACTATTAAACTGAAATTCAGTTTGTACACGTATTTCAAGCTCATCAGGAGTCCTACCAAATTTAGTTAAAATTGCGACACTATTTCATATAGCTACCATATAAACGATCTGGCCGATTTGAACTATCTTAGTTGTTTTTTAAACTATTGAACTCAAATTCAGTTTATACACGTATTTTAAGCATTCAAGATGTCCTACAAAATTTGATTCAATTTGGACCATTATTTCTTATAGCTGCCTTATAACCGTTCTGCCTTTGCTAATCTTTCTTTATAGATGAACTTTCTAATAATTTTTTAAACATAAAATCGGAAACAGCTTATCTTTTACGTCTATTTGTTAACAACACAAGCAGTTCTTAATGCTCAAACTAAAAGTGGTATGAAAAAAACGATATTTTTTTTCACGAACTTGTAAAATTTGAAAAATTATTTTCAATCTATTTCAGTAATATTAGAGGCAGACTTTCAGGGCTTCGCAAAACTTTAAGGACTGCATTTCAGAATAAAAGTTTTCGGTTCTAAGACCTATGGGGTATACTCTTTTAGAAAATAAAACGTTTTTCTAACAAATCAGAAATTTTTTTTTTGAACTTTATACCAAAAAATTTGACTGTACTAAAGGTAATAAGAGTATATTGTGTTCGTGCAATTGAGTGTAACAGTTTTAAAGCAGCATCTCCGATCCAATAAAAAATGTATATTCCAAGGCTGCAAGTCAGTTTTGAAATGAACCGGTTCGAACCCAGAAGTCCATTTTTTCTTTTACTGTGTAAAAAATGGTTGCACCTGAACCACTTTCGAACCGAAACTTTCGGTTCGATAATGAACTGATAAAAGAAGTAGCATAGACCAACAATTGATCGAATAAATAATACTTATAAATTTAAATTAAACATAATTTAATTCTTATGTTGAAGTTAACAAAAATTCAGAAATTGGTAATATTTTTTATATTTTTAACAAATTAATTACTCTTCTATAAAAATTTGCAAAAACTTGGGTCGAACCAAGGTTCCAACCAAAACCTTAGCATACAAATTTTAAACCTTAAATTTCTGAACCTTAACCATCGGTAAATTTTGGTTCTAACCCACGAACCGGACCTCCGAAAAAATCATTTAGGCTTGCAGCCCTGCTTATATTAATTCATTCATATGTATTGATTGTGGTGTCAAGTACAAATACAATAGAGAGACCATTCAAATATAGTGTCTACCGATGTTTAAACCCTTAAGAATTAAGGATCAAATCACTTCGTGTGTGAAATTTGAGACACCCTTAATTATATTAATTATATTTGTTTCTTTAGTAAATAAATATCATCAATTGTTGCAGCTACATATAATTTGATTTATTCTTGTTTTGGTTTTGTTTTTGTTTTTTTTTTTCAATAAGCTCTCTACAATTTGGACTTTATTAACATTACACATATTTTTAATATTTATCTAAATATTTCGTTCGTTGAGTATGTTTGGATATGCGAAAAGCCGATTTCTTGTTGTTTATGATGGAAGTTGAAGCGAGCATATAGGTAAAAGCATTTTCATAGGCACTTTACAGTGGCAACAGTAGAGAGTTACAAATACATAGATGAATATGTATGTATATAGGTATTTTAAGTTGGTGTTATACTCTGCAGGCTTTACTTGATTAATGTAATTCAATTGATTTCTACAAAAAACGTTGACTATTTTGATTTGAGTGTTTTGAGTGTTACAATTTTGGACCATTGTCATATTGTAGTTTCTACTAAACTGGCTACGCGACGCTTCTTCTTTTAAAAATAATCAAGTGCAGTCAGATAGTCAGTGCGGAATTGTTCATAATTTAAAGTCTTATTTAAGCTAGCTGAACTTTACGAGTATTTTAGCTAAGTAAGTAGGTACTTTGAGTGTCACAATTAGTTCGTTAGTTTTTAAAGAAGTTTAATCGATTCATGAATTAAAATCTAATTGTAAAGTAAAATCGCTGTCAGTGGTTGGTAACAATAAATTACAGGCAATAAAAATAAACAAAACACGATTAACATCTAATTGACCTTTAAAACAAACAATAAGTACAGTTGCTTCACACTTCGCTAGTTGGTTCGGCCGTTTCGACATTGTCAGCACATTTCGTTGACTTCTCATCCATAAACCATAAGGGACACATACCCAACAGGCAGCCAACTGTAATGCCAACAATGCGACCCTGCAAAAGGTGACAAAACATTAATTAATTCGTTTTAAAATTGGAATATATATTATTAACTTACATAACTAGAGGCACGCTTGCTGGACTTCAATTCGAATTGTGCTGGCGTTAATTTGGGCTGCTTGAGACCCAATATTTGACAACCATTCTCCACATAGGTAGCCATAGTTATACCCAGAATATCGCTAATGGTATTACCCAAACCAGCAGCCGCCATTGTAGACAGAGTAATGAAATGACCCAAATAGTATTCAATGTATTCGCCCTAAATTGGAGAAATAGAAAAAGAATTAATGTTTAGTTAATTTTTCTAATTTAATTAATTTAATTTTGCTATAAAAGAGTTTGCAACCATAGAAAATATTAATTTCGTGTTTTATTTATTGTAAAAAAGTGAGTCTCACACGTGAACTGATTGGTAACCCTTGCAGCCTGAAAACTGTCAGGTTCAAATTCATTCAAAAAAATAAAATAAAAATTCATCATACCAGTTTTCAGAAAAATTAACCCCACAGCCCGATTTTCACAATGGGGAAAATCGGGTATATGGCCGACGGGAATGTTTAGTCAAACTTTTTTCAAGCCGAATACACAAATATCAATACCAATTTTTAAAGAAATACACATGCTCAAAAAGGACTTTAAAGTTTTTGTTTGTAAAATCTACCCCCGCGAAAAATGGACTGGACCAAACTTGATTATATAAAACTCATATCATGTATATCATTCCGATTATCAATTCTAAGAAAAACTCTTTGTTTTCCACTAGCTCAACAATCGTGGTATATATTAGTTTTATAGCTTCCACACAATATTGAAAAAATCGACAAAATCGGATGACTATAGAATATGCTGCCATATAACGGTCGGTCCAAAACTAGTTCTAGTGGAAAACTTTTGTTTTCCGTCGTACGTCACCAATCGTGGTATAATTAGGTTTATTTGACAAATTCGTGAGAAATTTGTCAAAACGACGCTAACATATACCCAAATAAACGTGGCCAAATTAGTTCTGAGAGAAAACTTTTTTGGAAAATCTTCCCTCAAAAATAGGAAAATGCTCGAAAAACCGTTGTACGAAACTTTGTTGTTTTTCATCCGATCAGCTCCAAACTTATTTTTAGAGCTTTCTATAAAAAATATTAATATCGCTTTTTCAAATTTTTTTTGGAAAATTCCGGAAAATTTATTCGACGGGCAAAAATCTGTTTCAAAGCTTCAAATTAGCAATATCCAAAGCATTTTAGTGAAAACTTATTAAAATTATTCACACTCTTGTTATAAAATCCATCCACCCGCGTGGAAATGTTGGGTCGATTTAAAATTTTTGCCTGATTTGCTTCAACTCATAGATGCACATACAAAATATCAAGTACATTGATTTTAAATTTTTAAAAATATTAAACGAAAGTCGGAAATGGTCGGAAACTCCAAATAATTTTAAAAACATTTTATAAAATGTTACCAAAGGGATTTTTAAAATTTGGAATGTTTATGTTAAGACATTAATTTTTTTTTATTTTTGAAGAACAAAAAAGTCGCATACTTCAGTTTTCCGACAATTTTCCGACTTTGCGTGCAAAAATTCCATAATGGGAAAAACAGTTGCTTATACTTGTTTCCTTATTGGGATACTTTTTACAAGTGCGAGTGAATCCGTGGGTATAAGCTAGCATATTATATATTCTTGATCAGGACTACGAGCTGAGTCGTATGAGCTTTGTTGAAGAGTCTTCTTTTAACAGCACTTTGCTAATATGTCAGAACCGCTCGGATCAGAATGACTATATCTAATAGCAGCAATAGGACCGATCGGTCGAAAAATGGGTCTTTTTGAGAAAAACTTTTTTGTTTTCCATGACAGCGTTCCTTAACTAAGCAATTACGAAAATTAGGAGGAATGTACATAAAGATATTTTGACCACATGGGGTGGAACTTTTTTGAAATTCGGTTTCAGTACTTAATTTCATCGCAAATGGAAACTTCTGTCCAAGTTGTTGCTTTGCTTGCTCTTAGGGTTTTGGCTGTATGTTGATAGCAAACATGAAATCAATTAGTGCCTTTTAGCTAGAGTATTCATCGGTCGTTCACTAAATAATTTCGTTTCTTTTAATGCAATTTAAACACGATTTTTTAATTGTGTAAAACATTTTATGAAATTATATATTCTACATTTTGATCCAATACCTTTTGCCATCTTTCGGGCAAGAGACTTATTCCACGCTCATAAAATGTTCTATCCTTGCAGACAAAAAAACTGGTTCAAGTGGTTTTTGACTTCCTGATTTGAGGTGAAGGTTCTCCCATACAAAATTTTTTGCAAAGACCGGAACAAGTAAGAATCCGAAGGTGCCAAGTGTGGAGAATGTGGTGGGTGTGGTAGCACATCCCATTCAAGCTTTTCGCGAGTCATCAAGCTTGTATGAGGTCTCGCATTATCCTGGTGGAACACTACACCTTTTCTATTGATCAATTCTGGCCTCTTCTGTTTGAGTGCATCAATCAATTTGTCCAGCTGATTACAATACACTTCAGAATTAATCGTGGTATTGTCAAGCAAAAGCTCAAAATAAACAATCCCTTTGAAATCCCACCAAACAGACAACATAACCTTTTTTAGACCATGATCTCTTGCGCATTACATTCTCGTAAGCAACCAACTTTTCGTTGCCAGTAACAATGGGCTTCAAAAATGGATTACTTCTTTGACGTTTGATACGACGAAGCAAATTTCGTTCTGTAAGAACATGAGGAACCCATATGTCAAGCTTCAAATTTAATCCTAAAAGTTTCATGTGCTTGTGAACAGTCGCGTTAGACACATTTAACCTTTCAGCAATCTCTCGAGTGGTTATTCCTTGATTTTACTCGACCAACGACATTTTTTTATCCACATCGGCTTCAAAAGGCCCTCCAGGACGTGGTGAAACCAATTTCGGCAATGGCGTTCGGTCAACACATCTTCCCCGTATACATCACATAATTTTCGCCTTGCTTGAATTGCATTTTTACTCTTTTGATAGTAAAACAGTAAAACAAAAACTATTCCAAAAACTGAAACATTTTTTTCAAAAAAGCCTTACTATATCAGCTGTTTAAAAATATAACGCTAAAGCGGTTAAGTGTGAATTTGGCTGCAAAAAAATGTACTAAGATCAGCTGTTTTCATCAAACGAAATTACTTAGTGAACGACCCAAAAGATTGCATTAAAGTTCGTGTTAGTTCTTCAACGAAAGCTGGATTTGCATGTTTAAAAAACTCAGCTACTTAGTATACGATCCTCGCCTGGGAATTATTCATTTCGGCCTTATATATAGCTGCCTCAACCTCCACCGTATTGATGTCCAAATTTTAGCCAGTTTTCTTTCTAAGGCATTCTTGAGTGCGATAAATGTAACGTTCTATAGAAAATTGTCTTATTTTGTTAGAAAAAATTAACATCTTTATAATTGTCCAAAGATTTTGTGTTAAGATTATGGGTAAACCTTCAGAATGTCTTAAGAAAATGAATTTTGAATATTTTAAAAATAAGTCCCATTTTTGCACCTTATAATTTTGTTGCCTGAGGTAACATCTCATGTTTTTAATGGACTTATGGACTTTATAAATTAAAAAATATATATTTTCAACCCCTTTGAAAAAGAATTTTCTACCCTAATAAAAGGAGAATTTGATATAATGCAATTTGACAAAATACTTCTTCCCTTTGTGTAAACAGCATACTTAATGCTAAACCAATTAGTCAATTATACTCACAGCCATAATCATAATGAAGTTATCCAGGAAACCGAAAGCAATAAATGGCACAGCATTCACAAAGAAAACTGCAAATAAGTGTGCAATTAAAGGTTAGTTTCCCAATTTAATGGGATTCCATTTACTTACTGCTATACAATTGTCCTGCGGCGGGTGGCAGTGCCGATTCAACTGTGCATGTGCAAAAGAAAAAATAAAGTAAACACATTAATGATAGCTAATTTCAGAGTCAGAGTATCAGATTAGTTCAGTGAGCCAAAATCGTATTGTTTTTATTGTTTGGTTAATGGTAACTTTTGCGGTGTGCGGTTTTACCCATTTTCTTTTTCAGCCATTCATCAGGCACAGCACAAAATGTACCCGAAGGATCCACCTGGCCCAGATTAGGTTTATTCGAGAGTCGTCCGAAACGTGTGCGCCAACCGCCAACGGCCAGTTGGCCTTTAGCCCAAAAGATGGATGATAATTTGTGTGGGCGCGTGTGTGTATTTTTTTGTGTGTGTGTGTGTTGTAGAGGGTGGGGTCGATATAGAGGCGGTGGGGAGTCCAGTATTCGAGTTGTTGTTGTTGTTTTTTTGTGTGTTTTTAGGAAAATCACAAAATAACATATGCAAAATAAGAAAAAAGATTCAAAAATGTTATTCAAAATATATGGGAAGATATTTATGACAAACTTAAGGCAAACTTAATAGTTACTTATGATAGAAAGATAGCTGGGGGTTAAATATATATAAATGAGTTGTGTTATGATAATATTATCAAGAAATACGATTAAATTTCAAGAAACTCCATTCTAGAGTAGTTCAAACTTTTATTAAATTATGTCCGTCTCCGACCCCATAAACTATATATATTCTTGATCAGCATGACGAGCTGAGTCTATATAGCCATGTCCGTCTGTCCGTCCGTCTGTTTCTCTGCTATCTCCTCCCTCAATTTTAAAGCTATCTTGACCAAACTTTGCAAAAAGTCTTTAAATACGAATACGCTGCACATTTGTCGGAATGGGCCGGATCGGATAACTATATCATATAGCTGCCATAGGAACGATCGGTTCAAAAACTAGTTCTAGTGAGAAAACGTTTTTGTTTTCCATCGTAGCGTCACCAATCGTGGTATATATAAGTTT
Organism: Lordiphosa mommai; assembly: GCA_018904225.1. NCBI lineage: Eukaryota > Metazoa > Arthropoda > Insecta > Diptera > Drosophilidae > Lordiphosa > Lordiphosa mommai. The sequence goes on from JAEIFT010000185.1 coordinate 138,343, forward strand.
TATATGATGCCACACAATTTTAGAAAAATTTATTAAAATCAGATGACTATAGCATATAGCTGCCATATAAACGGTCGGTCCAAATACTAGTTCTAGTGAGAAAAACTTTTTTGTTTTCCATCGTAGCATCACCAATCGTGGTATATATTAGTTTTATATACTTCCACACAATTTTGGAGAAATTTTTTAAAATCGGATGACTTTTCATATAGCTGCCATATAAACGGTCGGTCAAAAAACTATTTCTACTGGGAAAAACTTTTTTGTTTCCCATCGTAGCGTCACCAATCGCGGTATATATTAGTTTTATATTCTTCCACATAATTGTGGAAAAATTGATCGAAATCGGATAACTATAGCATATAGCTGCCATGGGAACGATCGGTCTAAAAACTAGTTCTAATGAGAAAAACTTTTTTTTTATTAATGGTAGCGCCTTTCAAAACCTGCAAGTGTATTTAAAACATCGGCGTAGCCGATGTTAGCCTTCTATTTTTTTTAGATTTCTTAGTTATATTTGTCCTAAATCGCATAGTAGACCAAGCGGTTCGGTTCGGTTCAGTTTATCGATGAGATATTGAACTTGTGAACTTATAAATTTGTCTAGTTAATCTAAATTAAGCCTTTGCAGTACCTTTAAGTTCTCAATATAACAAGAGTTTTTTTCAAAGAATTTACAAACCCTAGAAGCGACATCTCATACATACAAATTTGTATGGTGAGTCCTGCTGGGGAGATCCGTATTTTACAACAAAACGCGATAACAATTTTAATTAACCACACCAGCCGGCACAGAAAGATGTCAGAGCAAGAAGTTACGAAACATTTCACATTCTAATAATGGAATCAGCAAGTTAACCTCCTTTTGTGCTGTCCCCCGGAATAATGAAAAACCAAGATGAGATTCAAAACAATTTTTCTTTCTTTGATGTTGCTTTTGAGAAAAATTTTCAAAGTTGATAAAGTTAGGAAGCCCCCAAAGCACCGACGAAATTAAATAAACCATTGACACCAAGAGAGGTTTAAGGTAGGCTGACACCTAATCAAATGACTTCTTTAATCTATTGACGAAATCATACTTTTTACAACTGTGCCCAAATACTAGCACCATGTTTTTATATCCGTTACTCATAAAGTAAAACGAGAGCGTAAATTTATGGCAGCCCCGCTAAAATTCAATATTCCCCTTACTCAGGAAGTGACCAATTAAAAATCTTTTATTCAATCACAAAATAATAATATTAAATGTTAGTATTAACAGAAAACATTAACATTTTATGTTAATGAACATTTAACGTTATATAAAAAATGTAAACAACCTTGAAATCCCAGAATTTTCTAAATCCCGAACCTTAGAAAATTTATTTCCAGTAGGAAATCACATTGGAATCTTTTAATTTAATAATTATAAATCAGGGTGTCAAACCGGAACCCGAACCGGAACCGTATACCGAAAAGAACCGATTGAAACTCAGAACCAGAACCGGAACCGGAACCGTCATTATTTATTTTTTGCGTACCGGTGTTTCGGAACCTTTATTTTTGGAACCGAAATGACCGAAAAGAACCGAAATATTGTACCGGTACAGTTTCGGTTCTGAGTTTTTTTTTTGTTATTTCATTTTTATTGCTTCAATCAGTAATTTCTTCAGGGTAAAACGCAGGGTAAACGTAAGCAAAAACTTACAAATGTGAAGTTAAGGGACCATCTGGTATATACTGAAATTTTCAATAAAAATAACAATTTTATTTTTTTTTGTTGCATCTATTTTGGTTCAATAAATTCCAAATATTATTAATTTATCCTTAATTTTTGCATTTACAAAGGAAATGAATTAATAATTGGCCCAAATGGACTTAACCTAATAGCAGGGTTAAATTGTGATCGGTAACGTTATCTGAAAACAGTGTATTTAACATTTCATCAGATATTAAAAGATCTTCTTGCTCTTCTATTATTAGGACATTTTTTTCTTAGGTAAAGTTAATTATGTTTAATTTTTCTTCTTTATAACTACATTTTGTTGTGTAGGTTGCTACCATTTCTATTATATCTTCGGATTAAAGGATTTTTAAATTATACCGGTACGTACCGGTCCCACGCCCATCCGAGCAGCAGACAATACGAGTCTACACTGAAAAAATGGTAGCTCTAGCTCATATAGTTGCTGAGAACTAGGGATCAATCCGGACGGACAGGGCCAAATCGACTCGTCTATTGATGCTGATCAAGAATATATATACTTTATGGGGTTGGAGATGGAAAGGAAGAAAAAATAATAAAAATAACCGAAAAAAAATTTATAATCGGTTGTAAAATCGAAACCATTCGATAAATATTGACAGAACTTTACTTACAATCTTTTTACAATAAATGAGTTTCAAAATTAAAGTATTAAATCCACAAGTTATACAATGACTCATTGAGCCACCCTCGTACAAATGTAACTTAATAGATTGTTATTTAATTTCATATTTCAATAAGATAATAATTCAAATAAATCTTACTAAATGCCAACCATCACAAATGCACTAATTAAAAAATATAAGGACAGTAGCAAAAGGGCAAACACTCGACGCATTATGTAAGCTTTTCATTTCTCCCCCATGCCCGGGCAACCTTTTAGCCTTTCATTTTGCGACCTGTGAAAGTACCAGGCCGGCGAATATTTCACAAAATGTGAGAATTTGCATATGTACGAACGAGCGTGTGAAATACACGTAGTGGGTGGCCAGATGCGGGTGAAACTCAATTAAGTTGGCCCCACTCGTTCGCCTTTATTTGCACGCTGCATACTTTCACGCGTCTAACGCAGTAGTGCGTGTGTGTATGTAAGCGTGTAAGCGAAGTACTAACATAACATTTTAACGCCATTTACAGTTTGCTTTTAGTTTCAGTCTGTGTAATACGTTTATAATTACATTGAAAACGTGAAAATCAACAAAGGGGGGAAAACTTAATGCTGGACCGTGTGACTAGAAGCCAAACAACGAAGGATGAATAGTGGAATAGGAGAGGATGGGGTAAAGTACTTATGTAAGTGCTTGTTGAGTTACAAAATTTAGCTAATCGAGAGCTTTAGCAATAAACTCTGGCTTAAGTGTGAAAAATTACGACAAAAAAAGTTTTGTCCCACAAGTTCAGGCAATTTATAAAGTTTTGCTTTCTGTTTAGCTAAGCGCAAGAAAACTTGTTCTCTGGCGTACAAATTATGATCTAATGGATTTTAAACACACTAAGGCCCAATTCCTCAAACTTAAACAAGTCAAACTAACCAGAGCTAAGTCGAATTTGAGTGTCTCATAAATTTGTGTGCTTTAGTTTAGTCCCGAAAGATATTTCTATAAAATCAACGATAAGCAAACAGCTGACTTAAACACTTGGCTTGTTTATTTGGTTAATTACACTAGGCAACATGGTCCAGTTTACAGATGGAGTGATGATGATTCTAGATTACCAAATTGATACATCCCGTAAGGATTTTTGGCAATTAAAACCTATAGTTGGTAAAAGTGGCTTTTTTGACCATTTTAAGGCATGTTTTGTGGGCAACCTATAAGTTTGTTTTCACCCCCCTTTATTGGAAAGATATATTTTGCGATTTTGTTTTTCAACGAAGATATGCCATTTTGAATACAAGTATTAGAACCGACCAAATTTTCCCTTGCCCACAAGTATACGATGGGTGACGTTGAGAACACCCATTATAATTTAATAAAAATTTATAGGCGACGTACAGAATTAAGCTAAGCATACTTTTAGACAGCAAAAATAAGTCAGACATTTTGTAAATTCAAACACATGCATTCAAAATAGTATATCTTCGTTTAAAAAAATTACAAATTGATCTGGGATAATTTATTTGAAAGCTAAGGTATAGTACTTTACGCTAATATCAAGGAGATTCTAAACAAACATATAGGTTGCTCACAAAACATGCATAACGAGAAGCGAATCTAATTTCGACTGTGCCGAAGTTTTAATACAATACTTGCAATAGTTCACTCCAACTGATTTAACCGGTAGAATATATATAGGATATAGACATCAGATATTTATAAATTCAAAATCATTGAGAATCAAAATTTGATCAAGCTACCATTATATAAAAACTTTTATTAGTAAAACACATTTTCCGACCGATCGGTCCTATGGCAGCTATATATACCAAGATTGGTGACGCTACGATTGAAAACAAGTAAGAAAGTCGGTCAAGCCCGACTGTAATATACTCTGTACCTGTTTGTATATAACTAATAACTTTAAAGTATGGGGTCACACAATCTGTGCAAGTGCTGCTCATCACGATTACGGGCAGTGCTGCACAGCGTAATTATTTGATTTGCTTAAAATTCGTTCAAATTGTGGGGGTGGCAACTCTACCATCGTTCATCTGATCGGAAAACAATGTATGGGGGCTCGATAAGTAATGACGAGTAGAATATATGTCTAGAAGGTTCAAACAACCTAACTCCAAAATTGCGGGATAATTGAGGTGTTTTTCAAATTGCGGGGGTGGCAACTCTACTATCGTTCATCTGATCGGAAAACGATGTATGGAGGCTCAATAGGTAATGATGAGTAGAATATATGTCTAGAAGGTTCAAACAACCTATCTCCAAAATTGTGAAAGATATTAAGTTTTCTTCAATTTGCGGGGGAGGCAGGGGGCGTGGCAAAAAAAAGCAATCGTGAAAAACTAAACTTGATCTGCCTGCAATTATAAGAAATATATGTTCCATACACCTCAAATCTGTATCTCTTACCATCTTTGAGATCTCAGCGTTCATACGGACAGACGGACATGTCTATATCGACGCGGCTGTTGATGCTGATCAAGAATATATATACTTTATAGGGTCGGAGATGCTTCCTTCTGGCTGTTACATACATTTGCACAAACCCAATATACTCTTTGTACCTTCGGTACAGAGTATAACAAAGGAAAACAGGAAGAATTTAAGTCACTGCAGGAAGGATTTGCATGTAAGACCAGTAAGGAGTGTGGACTCAGCTTTCTTTTAAGGCTTCTTCGGCTAGCCGTGCAGTTAAAGAAGTGTCCCACGCTATTGCTTAATTGGCAAAGGAGTTCATAGCAACAAATTTAAATTTCATTATGAAGGAAACATTCAATGGATTCTTTCAGATTGAAACAGACACAGAATGTAATGTAAATATTTTAAAATCGTACATATAATAAACACGAACCATCATTATCTACTTTATTTTCCAATCCTGTAACTGATATTTGATATTTATTAAATTCTTACTTCCTAGTGCGACAAGGGTAACCTTATATATTAATGCACTAGTCACAAAATTAGACACAATTAAAACAGAATGATCTACTTAACCTAAAATTACATTGATATGATTGGCTTGTGTATTTTTATTACTAAATTAATTGTTTGACTTAAAAAACTGTTTAAGCTTGCCCCTAAATTGCGCTGCGCTACACACTTCTTTTAATTGGACAGGTAATTGGTTCCACAATCGAACAGTGTGTACGAAGTTTTGGCGTTCTGAACTTGACAACTTATGGCGTATGTTATTAATGTTTGGATCGTGTCCCCAATTTTTGGGGATATCGACGAGCAGTGTTTTTTTCTTGTGGTCTTTTGAAATTTTCAGCAGAATTTATAGCAAGCAATTTCTTATAAAATTGAAAAAAAAAGTTGTCCGCCACAAATTAAAACAATAACAAAAAACAGCTCATTTATTTGATAGGTTTGACAATATTTGATCACACCATTAAAGCGATAACAATTTATCGATGATGGCTGATTTGGGCACTTTTGCCAGGCTTTTGCATGCCCTTCAACTAACGTGAAGAACAATTCGACTTTGAGAAATTGGGCCTAATTGTAATTATAGTACTGCGATCGAATCGTACGACTGCGATTAGTTGCTAATAAATTCAAACAATCAACAATAAATTTTTCAAAATTTCACGTCAATTTTAAAAAAACATTTAATTTCAAGTGCCTTTGTTCATTGAAAATTGAAATATAACCTTGAATCGAAACACTCATTTTGGGATTCATCGGATGGAAACCTTAATTGTGACTATTATTATTGGGCCCATTCAGCCAATAATTTCGATTTGCGATTGCTGAAAAGACTCTGCTGATTAACAATGATTGCAAGCTTTAAGGGATTTGAATAAAATTCAATATTTACGTATCATAAAAAGTCACGGACCCAAAATGAGTGTTTGCAACAGTTATGGGCTGACCCTTCAATCGGTAATCCCACACATCAATTAATCCATTTATTCGATTCCTGTTCAGCAATCGTGTTTGTCAAATTTACCAATCGGCAATCACTGCATTCAGAAGGTATCGGTAAGCATAAAACACAAATCACAAATCGAAATTATCTGCTTAATGTCCACATTAATTTTCCCTGATTTTCTCATCTATCTTTATTCATTTGTAACCTAAGTTTTTTTTATAATTTAATAAGTTGAAAAATGAATTTTCTCAAGGCATTAATTTGATGCAGTCCAATAGACCCTATTTGTAAATCTTTTCAACCCTAAATCATTGCAATTTTCATTAACATTATCATTACCATTCCCAATTAATTAACTGCTCGACTCAGCCCAGAAGCAAAACAATCACAAAAGCCATTAAAACGACAAAATGTGTTGCCTATTCGCAGGCGCCCGCAAATAAAACCGCTGCCACCAGAGAGCACTTTGTCACACACAGCCACAAATAGACCCACACCCTCACAATAGATATACATCAAACATGTGTGCTTCCTGCTTCCTCCTCTTGATGTTAAATGCATGAAGCACTTACCCATTTTCGGGGTAATTATGCCATTTAGCCTAGCGGCCAAGTGTTTAACATAAAATTCCCACTTGAATCGTGGCCTACAAGCGAAAACATGTCATAAAAACCAAGGGGGCATATGCCGTCAAGGGCAATCAACTAACCTTGTATACACATTCAGTCACTCGCACGCACACACATGCAATCAGACTTTGATTTGCTAGGCAAACTTTGTCCGCCTGAAAGAAGGCAACGCTTGAAATGGAGTCTTAGTTGCGCACTTGCTGTTTGGCTTTTCAAACTTGTATTTTAGACATTTTTATGGGTATTTAGTCAAGAATGGCTTATAAGACAATAAGTTATTTATGACTAGGTTAAGCTATTCTTAACAATGCACTTAAGGAAATTTAACCATTTTTCTGGCAAATATATATATCTTTTGAAATTTACCAATGATTTGATGTTGTCTAAGGAAAATTTTCTAGTTTTTAAGCAATTTTTGCATTTTATTTGTAACAAAAACCAAAGCATTTATTTAAATAAACAAAAAGGGCCGTTTTCTCATGTTTATGTTTTTCAACTCTAGGTTGATATTAAAAAATAAATATGTTGCCTACTTTTAAGCTTTTAAAATATCTATCAAAGGGGTTCTGTTAAATACAAATTTTTGGTTTATTCGAGGGATTTTTAACACGCCTGCTAGTCAAAAATATGCTTGACTCGCTTTCAATTATCTTTTATTTTTGAAAGATCTTACTTCAGTCCTCACCCACACACGCGTACCTTTGTACGTCAATGAAGTGAAGCTATGTCTAAGAAGATTTGGATGTATTTCAATCTGGGTGTCAAGTTAATCTTCTAATACCGGTTCGATGTGTAAGCTTATGACATTTTATTGATTTAGCGGAGAAGCCCATGTGCCAAGTGTGATCGAGATAGCTTTAAAACTGAGGGAGGAAAACGCAGACGGACAAGGCTGTACCGAATTTATGCGGTCGGAAAAGCTTCCTTCTATGCGTACCAATCGTCTGTACAAAATTAGAATACCCTCTACAAGGATAAAAAAAGCATTCGTGACTTGCTAGTATGTGCTATTGACGGGCTCGGTTTATGTACAGGCTTGTTTTGCTCGTAGCTCGTTGTGCACGAGTCGCTAAGAGCGCTTGTTGTGAAATACACTATCACACAATCGCAACTCGTTCATTTTGCCGTTGCTAAGCCAAATCGCTCATATTGATTATAAGCTTGATCTATTACACTGTGCTGCAGTGCCAAATAACCAGGGAAATGGCCTAGCGCACGCTGTAGAAAGAGTCGCGTAAAGCACTTCCTCATACTTGGTTTCTCTTGGGGACCACCAACATATAAAGAAATGGTCCAAAAACGGGTTGTATTGTATTTGTATTTGTGTTTGTGAAGAATAGAGCACTGCGACTATTATTGATCTACTTCGACCCCACGCTGAGCTTACAATAGGTGAGTTGTAAACAGCCATATTTCGTGCACAACTGTCAAAATTTTCTTAGGGTGTAAATTCGTAAGTTCGCAGCGTATGTTGTCCGTTACTAACGGTACAATTTTGGTTTTGAGCAGTTCTGCAAACCCAAATAATTTTTGTGGAGGTTCTTGGGTTCGAACCAAAATTTACCAGTGGTTAAGGTTCGGAAAGTTGAGGTTCAAGGTTTTTCTGCGAAGGTTTTGGTTCGAACCTTGGTTCGTCCCAAGATTTACCAAATTGGTCATTTTTCATTATCCCCTGCTGCACTCCAAAAATTATTAAAAAATCCATTCGATGGACCGTGAATTAAGGCCTCATTCCAGATGGCCTTAAAATTTATTTCGGTACTATGGTTCATATGAATAGAAGCACTTTTGAAAGCTTTGAAAGCTGAATGCTTTTGAAAAGCTGTCTTAATTATATGAATCATAGTGCCGAAATAAATGTTTATGCCATCTGGAATGAGGCCTTTATAAAGAATTTACGTAAACAAATTAATATTCGGTCGGACATGGTTCTTTGATTTAATTTAAAAGTTTGAATTTTTGTACATACAATTATAGAAAAGCAATTAATTTGTTCAAAATATGAGGAAATATTCGGAATTTCCGTATTTTTGTTTACTTTAAGATACGATTTCAATTATTTTCATTTCAGTATTATTTTTTCTTGATACTGTTGGTCTGTTTTTCTTCTTTGATCAGACAACATATATATTAGGGTTGTAAAAGCCCGCCTAACCAAGCTAAGATCCCTCAGGCAAATAAATTGCCCAAATGTTGATGAAAATTTGTCGAATTGGGCCTTATAGGGAATTATTAAATTGCTTAAGCTTTAATTCTCGCAAAATCTAAAGAAATGGATATGTAGACAAATTTTCATAAAAAAAGGGCAAATTATTATTTTTCTTAAATTGTTCAACGCAACAAAAAAAATCAATTTTTATTGTAGCTAAAGTTTAGCAAAAAGAGTGAAATTGCTCAATGACTCTTAGAGCCGTTTTTTCATGTTCCTGTTTTTCAAATCCAGTTGCTTTTTGGATAAAATTGAGTTGCCTGCTTATAGGCCGTTTTTAAGTGTCTATGTTTGTGTCTACTACGACCAGAATGCAATTATAAAAGCGGCCTAAAAGTAGGCAACATAGATATTCTTAAAAAACACCTAGTTTTAAAAAACATGAAGATGAGAAAACGGCCCTTAGAGTTGTAAATCGAAAAGAGAAAATGCACTGAAAAACTGGCCAAAACGTAAATTTGTACTTTCTAGCCCGATATATCGCCATCAGTACTAAGGAAAGCTTTAATCTCTTTAAATGAAATAATTTTGCATATTTAGCTTTTCGAAATCATGCGGAAATGTCATAATGCCCACAATGCTTTAGTCTTCGAGTCTCCTATTGCTAGCAGACTCGAGGGAAATACGGTGGCTGACTCATGATTACGGTGTTTTTTTTTTTTTACCAAAAAAACACGAGCAAGTAATGATGTACGAGCAGAATCATTTCTGTGATGCAAAAACCATGAATGGTTTGCCACAAAAGCGGTCGTTTTCTTCGTCTTGCTTGGCCGTCTTGGCCACATCTAATGTGATGATTGGGCTTTGGCCTTCACTTCATAACCATTTACCAATAATTCTTCACGAGAGTTGACTAATGGAAAATTCGCAGAAATTTGGGTTTTTATACCCTTGCAGAGGGTATATTAAAATTGTGCTGATGTTTGTAACACTTAGAAGGAAGCATCTTCGACCCCATTAAGTATATATATTCTTGATCAGTTGCCATAGAAACGTTCGGTCCAAAAACTAGTTCTAGTGACAAAAACATTTTTGTTATCAATGGTAGCGTCTTTAAAAATTTGCAAGGGTATTTAAACTTCGGCCAATGTTAGCCTTCTATTTTTTACTCTTATTCCCATTTAGTACTTTTTTCAAGAGCTTACGCACGTGGATTTGGGCGGGAGGTGGGCTGCTATTTCACGTACATAATGCATTGCATACTTTTCAGTGGAAAAAATTCTTAAAAGAAAAAGTAGATGGCTGAGATGGAATATCCCATTGGCTGGTTTCCGGATTTTTTAATGTTCAAAAACTGTTTTAATTTCTCATATTTTATAAAATCTGCTATGTGTCACATGAATTTCTAATTTACACTATTATTCGTCAGCTTATGCGCCAGTAAGCGACCCTTAATATATTACATAGAGAAAATAAAGTTCTGTTTATATCATAAATATTTCTTTGTAATTTTTCCTTAGTTTTTTTATGTGCCCACAAAAGATAAACGGGGTGCCATGTTGGCTAAGCAATTTTCTTGGGGAGCCACCCCATAAAAGAAGCAACAGGAAGTCACGACGACTTGGATGGAGGAATTTTTTTTCTTTTGTGTACATATGTGTTTGTGTGTGTGTGTGTGCTAGTGGATGTGTGAGTATCTGTTGCTGGTCTGAACGATTTTAAACACTTCAAGGCAACTGAAGTGGCATGGCATCGCCATTGCCACAAGGCACAGAGAGAGCATTTTTCCTAACCAGACATATGGGAGAAGCTGGGTGAACGGGTGTGTGTGAGTGTGTGGTTTTGCCCTTTGACAATTTGCATAACATTCACTCGCGCTTATTGGCTGACTGACTTCTGTTTAGCATTTAAATTGGCTAACACTATCACACACTTGCGCATATATTTTCTTAAAACTTTTCACAAAAGTTTTTCAAGAAAATAAATATTAGCTGACAGCAGAGATTGAGGATAAAGCAAGTTTAAAGGAATTTCACCGTTCTTTTCGTTCAAGAATTTCATTAAATTTTATTTTATTTTACCTCGAATTTCAACAACATTAAATTTGCGGAAGTAAAATAAAGGAGCCGTCGCGCTGAAATGTATGCTATGCTATATACAAAAGTGAGAAATGACGGAATGGCCCATTTACCCAGCCACGCAGCCTAAGTATGTAATATAAAACTGAAGCCTGTCTCTGGCAATTTGATTCAATAGGTAGAAGGCATCACATCATACTTTGAAAGCACGTGCCAAGGCGTTGGCCATAAAAATACCAGGTGGAAGAAATAGGAATGAGGGAATGGGGCTAAGTAATTTGAAGAAGCAACAGCTGTGTGTATAAGGAAGCATTCCCTTTCCAATTCTCTTATTCTTGCACTCTCTCTCTCTCTTCGCTGTTTTTTGTGTACCTTTTGAAAGTCATAAAACAAGGCAACTCAGAGAAAGACACACAAAAACAAAAGGCACCAACGATAAATTGAAAACTGTGTGAGCGTTAAGCTCTACCCGGATGTGAGGATGTGTGGCCAGGGTCTGGGTCTGGGTCAGGTATGTGTGTGTCAGTCCTAAATACAGAAATATTTGTACGCAAACATACTGACAAAAGCAAGCTTTTGGGTATTTTTAATGTCCTCTCTGATTGTTATACATTGTGGTTTTAGGATTAGTTTGTTTACTTTTATTTGTTGCCACATTTTAATGGCCCACAAAAAAAATATGTATAAAATATATTTCCGCCAGACTGAAATTTAATGCAAGGGGATAAGCTTAAAGGGTATTTTATGGCAATAAAATTTATTATTATTTGTTTAAGTGAAAATATTCAGTTTGGCACCTAAAAAAGGGATAATTTTAAATTTTTTTGTGAAAAAAAAACTTTTTTTCTGAATTATGGTCCGACCTTTTTTTATAGCACATCAAATTAAGTCTGCCTCACTGTTTTTATTCAAAAGCAAAACTAAAATTAAACAGGGCTTGTATTTTTATCCAATTTGGTAGGTGGTTTGAATGTTTTTATTTGATCAAAATTAAATCAAATAATTTTGAGATTAATATTGAAATATTTTTAACAACTAGATTTTCTTATCAGAAATTTAAAAATAATATTAAGCAGGGCTGCAAACCTCTTTAAAATTGAGAGGTGTTTATTTTGGGTTATTTCAGGTTTGCGGATTGGGTCCAGAAGTCCGATGAACTTAAATTTACGTTCGAAAACCGATTCGCTTGGACTACTTACGGTTTTTTTTTTTTTAAAAAGTATATGCTGTAGAGTAGTCAATTTTAAATGTTAAATTGTGAAAAAATAGAAACATTCCCATGTGTGCTATAAATCCCAAAAACGACTTTCGTATGTGTCGAATGCGATTTGTAGAACACATGGCATTTACAGAGTTTTTGCACAAAAAAACATTATTTGTGCTTTATTTAATTTAAGAACTATCTATTTAATCAAAATAATTTGTACAGCCATGCTTCCATTTTCGCTTTAGCAAAAATTATCCGTTTTGGTCCCCAATTCGTAAAAGTTGGTGCTCCGAAATTCCATTATATCTTCTAATTTCAGGTTTTGTGGAATTTATGTGACTATTTTAATGATAAAGTTATATAGCCGCATTAAAACGATTTTATTATTTAAACTCTTATCTTAATTTTTTCACATTTATGAGAAGGCATTGCAATCTATAGAACAATTATAAATGATTGTAACAAAAAGGGAAAACTTTGTTTAAATGTTCTAGAGATTGCCATGATTATTTTCTAATAAGAGAAAATGTCATATATAATAATATACTATAATATATCTATAACTTTGCCATTTAAATAGCTACAAAAATACCACAACACCGAAATTGAAAATAATAACGAGCAACCATTTAAAGCAAAATAAAAAATAGAAAACTAACCCTTGCAGTTTTTAAAAGGCGCTACCATTGATAACAAAAAAGTTTTTTTCACTAGAATTAGTTTTTAGACCGATCGTTCCTATGGCAGCTGTATGCTATAATCATCCGATTCCGATCAAATTTTCCAGAATTGTGTGGAAGTATATAAAACTAATATATACCACGATTGGTGATGCTACGATGGAAAACAAAAAAGTTTTTCTCACTAGAACTGGTTTTGGACCGACCTTTTATATGGCAGCTATATGCTTTAGTCATCCGATTTTGATAAATTTTTCCAGAATTATGTGGTATCATATAAAATTAATATATACTACGATTGGGTATGCTACGATAGAAAACAAAAAAGTTTTTCCCACTAAAACTAGTTTTTGGACCGACTGTTTATATGGCAGCTATATGCTATAGTCATCCGATTTTAATAAATTTTTCCAGAATTGTGTGGAAGCAAATAAAACTAATATATACCACGATTGGTGACTCTGCGATGGAAAACAAAAAAGTTTTTCCCACTAGAACTAGTTTTTGGACCGATCGTTCCTATGGCAGCTGTATGATATAGTCATCCGATCCGGCCGATTCCGAGAAATGTGCAGCGTATTTGTATTTAAAGACTTTTTGATAAGTTTGGTGAAGATAGCTTCAAAACTGAGGGAGGAGATAGCATAGAAACAGAAGGACAGACGGACGGACGGACAGACAGACGGACAGACGGAAATGAACTCAGCTCGTCATGCTGATCAAGAATATATATACTTTATGTGGTCGGAAATGCTTCCTTCACTGCGTTACAAACATCGTGACAATTTTAAATTAAAATTTTAAATTAAAATTTTTAATATATCTTCTGCAAGGGTATAAAAATACCTTCAGTTGGAGACAACATCTTTAAAAATTTTTTCATCGAAAAAATTTTGTGAAAAAATTGAGATTTTAACTTTGAGGTCTTATTTTACGATCCTGAGCCATGTTAAGAACGCAAAATATTTTTTGTACGAATCGTTGATGTATGGAGTATTGATTTCAGTAGTAAGTAGACAGAGGGTTTCTTGAATATTGGCCACATAATTCAAAATGTCGCCCAAAATGCAAAATTCACTTTTATAGTTATGTCTTGGAAACTGATAGTGATGAAAAAATCTGGTAACAGATTCGGAATAAGGACAACCCAAATACTATAGAAATGTTGATGGCTTGCTTGGAGGTTTTTACGTGTTGCCTTGTGTAATTAAAAAAAATGTATCATATTATTCATGAACATTACATATTTGGAAGGGCAAATATCCTGATTTTTTATTTTTGTATAAACGTAGCAATAATTTTCCTTATATAGTATTTTATGTATATCATCTAGAAAATTTCTGCTAACACTGGATTATTGGTGGTATAGGTGGCTAAAAGAGGTAACTAATACAAAAAATATAAAGATATTAAAGTAAAGACTTTGATAACTGTGGGAAATCGCTTAAGTCTTTGTAAAATAACTTAGGAGTTGATTACCAATTATAATAATTCGTTACTTTTTCTATATTTTTTAAACTGTTGTTAAAAAAATTTTATGGTTTAACAATCGATTTGCGATAACTGTTTTATGATTGCCGTTTTTACCTCCCGATTTCAATTCGAACATTTGCCAATCACAATTGGAGAACAGGAACCGTAATAGTAAGATTAACGGAAGCGATTACCGATTGATGCCGCTAGCATATGTGGAAATATTAAGTGTGACCGACTATTTCAAATACGTAAGCATTGAATTTTTTTAGCTTCAATTTATTTTTATACTCTGTAAAAAGGGTACAAAGAGTATAATGAGTTTATGCCACAGCCAGAAAGGAACGTTAACAAATCAAGTTTATTTTAATTTTTTTCCTTGTTTATTATTTATTTATTTATTTTTTCCGAGGTTTTTTGCAAATTCTTGTATTTTTTTGAGTCAGTTGCCATACAAAATTGTATACATCATTTCAAATTTCTTCTCTAACTGTACTTACAACCCTTAATTTTGGGTTATCAATTAATCATTTTCTAGCGAAGGCAATTTAAAATTGACCTTTTTTGCCTTTAACTTTCGCAGCGCTTATTGATTTTTTCTTTTCATTTGCCCTCCATCCAAACTTTGAAAATGCGTTGAATTCAATTTTTCATTTTTCATCGCCTTTTTGGAGTTTATTTATGCATATTTGTGACTAATAAATAAAGCAATTTTAATCCAGATACTGCACAAAATTTGTCAGGATAAATTTCTGATAAATGGATAGAAAATTGTGTGTTCAATTTGTCGGGCATTTAAGTTTGGCAATTTTTAAAGCAAAATTCCTGTTTCATGCTCGGCTAGGTCTTGCCTTGAAGGCACTGGGGGCGCTGCTTGTAAATGAGGTCAAATGAGGTTTAATAGAATATGCATACACAAACACAGCTCCAAGAGCCAGCTGGCGCTTCAAGCCTCATGACTTTTTTCGTACAGCACAATGAACATCATTTAATGCTCAGAAGGGCTCTGTGGGACAATCGAAACAACCCCAATTGCCAGCAAATTGTCTGACTTTTGCTCGTTTTTATAGAGCCTGCCGAACCTCTAATTTGATTAACTTAGGTTAGTATTACAAGTGAATCGAGCTTTTTATGGCTTGTACATTCATTCCGTTTTACACACAAAAAAAAAAGCTTCTTTTGAATGGTTTTGAATTGTGGTTGGGAGGCTAAAAGCATTTTGGCAAAAAGAAAAGCAACAGATTGCGGTGTAATTGAAAATAAGAAGAGTTTAAGTGAGAATCGGTAAGGAGGTTGATACTAAGCAATTAACGTGGGTTATGCACTATGAAATTACGATTATTTTAGAATATATACTGAATATATTTTCTTTCTTTAATAAACAATGCACATAAGTATTTTGACAAATTGTCAAAATTGATTTATGAGCTCAAATTTTAAGTGAATTATTGGGCCATTCAGCAGATAATTTAGATTTGAGTTTTCTGATTGCCGATTTTACCTACATAATGCAGTGATTGCCGAAAGCGATTTGTAAATTTGAAAATCATGATTGTTGAAAAGGAATCGGAAAAGGAATGATTGATGAGAGGGATTACCGATTGATGGGTCATCAGACCACATCAGCTGCAACCAAAAATTGTGTCACCTGTCAACTGTTGTTATTGAAAACCGTGTTTTTCGTTCTCAATAGTAGGGTAAGTCCGTTTTTTCTTAAACCGAGAACGGCGGGCTTAAGTTAAGAACGCTTTTTTGAGACCGGACGTTCTGCGTTTAAGAACCATCCGGTCTTGAAATCGGAACGGAAAAAATTTATTCCGGACCTCCTCCGAGTTATGTGTGGGGACATTTTATGTCTTTCATTTGAAGGATTTAAAACGTAATTCGGATTATTGGTTGAGATGTTATGACAACTTATGTGAACTTATCCTTTTAAAAATCCGAAAAAATATATATTCGCCGATATCTGAAGAACGACTCGCAATTAATTTAAAATTGAAATTCAGCGCTCCAAAATACACTAAAAAAGTTTTGGTTATTTAAAATGGTTTTGTCGACCAGTTTAATTTCAGAGATATTTTTCTAAACCATTTTAAAGCAAGTTGAAACTGGTTTGATCCGGGTAACTTCATTTTATCAACAAACAGAACGATTTTAAAATTTAAAGTAAAGTTCATAGCTTAAATAATTTTGTAGAACCACTTTTTTAAACTGGTTCGGAATCGGGTTTGATCCGGGAAAATATTCTTACAATTTTTGCATTATCTTCTTCATGAGCACCATCAGGAATGAGCTATAGGCTAAGCCCCAAACCGGTAAACAAGTTCGAAATTATTAAAAATTATTTAAGGGGGGAGTTACAATAAGACTGACCAAAATAATAGATTTTTTTGAAGGCTTAAAAAGTTAGTAAATTTTCTGGAGAATACAATGGTGAAAGTCCCATATTGAAATTTAAAGCCTTTCAAATTTTTTGTCGTTTTTCGAAGACGTTTCATAGAGAGAATACACTTATTCAAGTACGAGAATACACTTTTTCACAAATCTAAATTTGCCAAAAAATTTGAAATAAAATTTTGTTTAAAACCCCAATTATCTATTTTTGTTCTTTTTTTCATAATGTAAGCAAACTAATTTTGAGGAAACTTAACGCAATACAAATTTTTGGAAAATTAGTTTTTTTTTAAAAAACTTTCAAAAATTTGAGTAAATTTGAGAAAATTTTGTTTAACACCCTAACAGCTATTCTAACTTTCTACCAAGCCAGAAGCCTCTGTATGCTATACATATATTTATCCGATTTTGTTCAAACTCTACAAAATAGTGTTGAAGCAATGTAATATTGTCGATTAACAAATATAAACACGTTACCTTGATAACAATAATGTTTTTAATACTAAAACTCGATCCGATCGTTCTTATGGCAGCCTTATGCTATTGCCATCCGATTTTGATCAAAACTAATGAATTCCAAATTTGGTGATGCTACGACGGGAACAAAAAGACAAACGGACGGACAGGGCTAGATTGACTCGGCTATTGATGCTGATCAAGAATATATATAGTTTTGGGGTCGGAGATGCTTCCTTCTATGCGATACAAACATCAGCACAATTTTAATACACCCTCTGCAAGGGTATAAATATAACTAGTTGAATGGAAATGGAACATGTACCGCCTTTTCAGCATACTCAACGGGACCAGACAATTTTGTGGACAACCTGATTTGAATTTCTATTTGTTAATAACTAAGCGTTTTAAAACAATTGGGTAATGTTTATAAGCAACTAACATTATTTTGCTTATCGAATTTTGAATTTAATGCTTTATTAAATTTTTCTAAAATATGCTTGCTGTAAACTGTTTTTAAAACAAGGCACTTGAATGTACAAATTTTGCCACAGCATGAAAATGTTCTTATCATGTTCTTTATCAATTCCAATGAAAACCCTCTTTAAATATGTGCATTTATTTATGTGAATTTTGAATTTCTATTTGTATTTTATGTTATTCCAGTCGTAGCAGCTGGCAAAGTCAATGCGATGAGTTTTGCTCGTTTCGTTTTCTTTACGTCTGCTCATTAAAATTTCAACAACCAAACAAAAACTTTGCTCCGGCTGCCGCTGGTTAAAACTTGCAGAAACTGCTTTACGCACTGCCTCTGCCTTTGCTTCTGCCGGTTCGCAGTTGTTGCCGCTGGCATTGACATCGCCGTCGCAGTTAAAGCTTTCGTTTTTGGCAGACTCATTTCGTAAAACAGGCAAATATTTTCGAGCAAACTTTTTTGATTAGTTTTTTACACTCGAATTCCTTTGGCATTATCCTTCCAAAAATCTGGCAAATTGCTAAACAAAAAAGAAGACCTTTTCTTTGGTTAAACTCAGTGAGCTGTCTTATTGTTTTAACTAATCAGCAAAAGCTTGCTGAATTTCCTCACGTAATGTTCTTTTTTGTTTGACTGGTGATAAGAACTTGTTGACTTGATTTCGGGTTACCGGCAATTGTTAAATAAATGTTTAACTAGCATGAATGTGAAGTGTGTGTACATTTGGGCTAGAATATGAGGAGAGAGGGGAGGAGGGAAATGTTGATAAGCGTTGAATTGTTTTCTAATAGTTAGCTACACAAACAAATTATATTATTTTAACCAGAAATCAAATTTTCGTAGCAAATAAATAGTTGAGGTAATTGGTATTCAATTGTTTAAAATAAACGCTATTTACTGTTGTAAATGGTTCAAAAAGCCATTTAGTTAATTTGTTACTTGCCTACTTCCTAATGCTATTTCCATGTTATTTCTTCCCTCTAGTCTCATCAAAATACCCGCTGGCTTAGAGAAATAACGTATTGGGCTTGCTGATTTAAATTATAATAAACATTGAATTTAATTTAAGAAGCAGCGACAAATTGTTGAGTATTAAATTAAATAATAAGAATACACTGAATAATTTTCGATTCAATTTAAAAACAAATGGATAATGAAATTTATCAATGATTGGTTTGCAAGTTTATTTTCTTACCTAAACTACTTTAAGCTAGATACTCAGACACGAATAACATTCTCGCTGTCTATCTAATTACATGGCTCTTCGAATGTGCTCTTCGAATTTTCTCAAAGCATTCAAAGAGGCCGTACTCGGACGTCTAGAATGCGCTCGTATAATGTGCATTGGGCTGCCAGATCGTTTTTCAAAAACAGCTGATACATTCTCGTAGGGGGTCTTCGAATGAAACATGTTTGATAATTCGACGAGGTACCTCTTAGAATCGAGCACACAATTTGAAAAATGGATTCAAAGAAGACCAAAAGGCAAAACAAAAACAATTTGGAGAACTTTGCGGAGCATGAACAAGTTGCGTTGCCCAAAGCGGTCAAGATGAATCCTATTTAAAGGGATTTGGCCAACAATTTGCCGCTCTGTCGTCACTCCATCCTCTTTCAGCGATCCGCGAAATACACACAAGAAAACAACCATGGCAATACCCATGACCTCCGCATTTCACATCGAGCCATCTATTTTCAATTCTATATACATTTATTTTGCAAACTCTTTTGCCCGCTTAACTTTTAAACACACCACAGCTGACATAACCAGAGTGACCATTTCGGATTCAGGGACTGTTTACAGCCTTTTCGCTGTGGTTTGGTCACCCTACATTCTAAGAGGCAGCTCTTCGAATTATGAAACAATTCTAGCAGCGAGAAAGTTATTCGTGTCTGAGTACCTAGCTTTAAGCTAACTAGTTTGTAAGGCGAACAATCGTAGAATGGACCGGTGGACCTCTCCTTGCCAAGAAACCGACTCTAATAAACTTCATACGAGGGAACTAAAGACTACTTTGTAAATATCTCATGATTTTATATTTTAAACTTCAGAAAGATCGATCATCGATCTAAATGAGAAAAAGTTAAAGTACTGATGGAGGGTCAGAGACAATTACGCAGCAAGAAATTCGATACTTAATTTTCTATGGCGTTCGGTTAATAAATAGTTTCGAAGTTTCTAGACTGGATAAATATCCAGTAAATTTCCATCGCCTGAAAATTTAGACGAAGAATGTTCCTGGAGAAGTCCAGCGAAAATTGTCAACGGCCGAGAATTAGGTAGTCCTAGTAAAGGCACAAATTGATGCATTGCCATAATAAATAATTGCTGATAAACTTGCCATTACTTTGTCTATAGAACACAAAAAACGAGAGCGTAAGTTAAAGTCGGCCCTGCTCGACTTCGATATACCCGTTACTCAGGATATAAACATGTCCAAATTGTGGGAGATATGAGTTTCTTTCCAATTTGCGGGGGAGGCAACTCTACTATAGCTCATCTGATCAGGAAATGATGTATGGCTGATCGATAGGTAATAATTATTAAAATATATGTCTAGAGGGTTCAAACAATCTATTTTCAAAATTGTGGGTGATATGAGGTATTTTTTAAATTGCGGGGGCGGGAACTTTTCTATCGTCCATCTGATCGAAAAATGATGTATGGCGGATCGATAGGAAATGAGGATTAAGATATATGTCTAGAAGGTTTGAACAGTCTATTTTCAAAATTGTGGGAGATATGAGGTTTTTTTCAAATTGCGTGGGCGGGAGGGGTCTTGGCAAAAATTTGAAACAAACTTGATCTGCCTGCAGACAATACGAGTCTACACTGAAAATTTGGTAGCTCTAGCTCTTATAGTCTCTGAGATCTAGGTGTTCATACGGACAGACGGACATGTCTATATCGACTCGGCTATTGATGCTGATCAAGAATATATATACTTTATGGGGTCGGAAATGCTTCCTTCTGCCTGTTACATACATTTGCACGAACTTAGTATACCCTTTTTACTCTACGAGTAACGGGTATAAAAATGCTCTAGGGATTTACTCAAAAAGAGTCTGAAGTACGTTTAGCCCTATGATTCCTAAGAAAGTTCCTCTTCGGAAGGAGTAGGAGCTTCTGTAAAATCTTGACAAGTGTTAGAACTTGGCCCTATAAGTTCGACTCGAAAGTTAATCAACAGTCCCAAAAGAAGCTACTTAATACGCCAATTAAAATGAATCAAGAATAATCTGCAACAACAGTTTTGAAGTCTGCTTTCTTTTCCGGAGCAAAAACTGCAGCTGTAAATACAAAAGTTTTCGTAAAATTGTAAAAAAAGTAAAAAAAAGCGAAACTGCGTAGCTTCTTTTGACACCCTTGCAGAGGGTATATAAAACTTGGTCTGATATTTGTAACGCATTGAAGGAAGCATATTCTCATGAAGTATATACATTAGGGCGGGACGATTTGTATTTGACAAAAAAATTATAGCAAATCGCAATCTATGAACAATTCTAAGAACATTTTCTTATGCGACAGAGCAAAATGCAACAAAATTTACATAATTGGAGAACAAGTTTGGCCACATGCAAGGAATGTTCCGATAGAATTCAAACATCTGCAAATAGTTGGACATTTAAATTTAAATTCTGACCTTTTTGGCAATACTTTTATTGCATTGATATGTGCTCTGTTGCTTAGACTTCATAAATTCAGGAATGATTGCCGAGTAGGGCCACTAAAAAGTCCACAGAACATAAAATACGTTTTTTCGCTATATCTTGCAACCAATAATCATTGAAGCTGAACTGAAGCCAGTTGTGGAATCATGGCAGATAATTTAATCATAATTGTATACCAGCAAGGCTACACCTTAAAATTTTTGTATTTTTTTGTGGCCTCTGCTATTTGTGAACCAACACGTTGATTGGCGGTCACTAAGTTTTTATTTTAGACTTATGGTTTCATGAGAAAATGTTCTTAGAATTGTCCATAGAGTGCAATTTTGCCATACGCCTACGTACATATTTATGACACTTGTTTCTTATATTCATCAAAATATATGGATCATTCTTTTTTAAACCGATTTGGATTTTAATAAAAAAAAAACCTAAATTAGACCCCGACTCTTTCACTTTTTGTTGATTTTATAAATTGAAACTGCTTAGAAACTGACAGCGTGGCGAAACTTTCTTTTTTAAATGTTTATAACTTAAAAAAATTAATATCTTTTAAACTATAAAAGATTTCATCTTTTTGAAACCACCATTATTTTCTGAATGCGTAGGGCAATAAATTGAATATTTTTTAGAAGCAATATCATCGTGGTTAACACTTTCTAAAAATTATTATGATTAAGTAAAAATATTTTTTTAATTAATCATTTTAATATTCAATTATTAAACAATTAAACCGAGAGTTTTCCGAAAAACAGAGCCTGAGGCGTCAAGAAGGCAGCTCAAATTATTGACATGTCTGTAAAAAACAATCGTGTCAAAAATGCTCGTGTTAATTACATGACAAAAATAATTTTTTCCATATGTAAAATTTGTTATTTTCATGTCTGAAAAAAATTATTTTTTACATTGTTGTTATTCATCATGGCGTGAAATATTTTTACTTTTTTTTTATTTTAATTTTTTTTACCTTCAACGTGAATCTGCGAGGTTTTTATCGACATTTTAGAACTTGACTTTTGTTGGTACATTTCAGCCCTTATCGGAGTCGGTAAACAAAAAATGGCGAATTCATATATAATTTTCGATAAGCGTCTATACTAAATGATGCACTGATCTAATACTTATAATTATTTTGAAGGTGAAATTGTTGAGAAAATATTTATGATTTGGTTCTACAACAAGGAAAATGAGAAATTCCATCGTGTCAAAACTTTAAACCTTTTTCAATCGTAGCTTGAGACGAACTTTCAGCAGTTTCTGGCTAAACAGAATTCGATCCAGCTACTTCTAACGAACAGCCAGAATTGAAGGCGTTGACACGACAATTCGAATGATAAAGAGGAGCTGGATTAGGCATACATTGCGAAAAAACTTCAATTATATCGCAAAAAAGTTTATGGAGTGAAACCCTTTGGATGGTATTGGTCGGGCACCAGGCAGACCTAAAGAGACCTAGTGAAAGACTGTCAATAGAGAAGATCGAAGTGTCGGCAAAACTTTGGGTAAACTCAAAACAATGGCAAACAAGAGAGTTCGGTGGTGAGGAGGAGTGGTTTATGCCTGTGTTCTTCGAGGGAATAAGAATGCAAAAAAGAAGAACATTTGTTAATTTAAAGGATATGTTTAGATTGCACAGTGTTTATATAGAAAAGATTTAAAATAATGAAGAATATTTAGATATAGAAAATTCAAGGTAGCCCAATATCCTTTAACGGGTATAAAAAGGTTACTATAATAGTCCAAGTGAATCAGAAACGTATCGTAACAAAGTTTCTCTGCATTAGTTACCAATGCAAGTGTAAATACCAAATAAATTTAATGAATATTGCATTTTCTGAACAATTTTAACACCTCACCTTTATTATTCCTCACCACATGTTGCATCTTGGCCTTTTCTCCTATTTGCACGTTCTCTACCGCAAATAACTCAAACAATTTGTGAGCCCCTTAAATAAATGATGCCGCATGCCGAATTGATTTTGCCAAAGGGCGCACTAACAACAAAAAATGAGGATGAGGATTGGATAGAGAGCAAGTGCTGATTCATTGACAGGAAGAGCGTAACAGGAAATGGCAAAATCTGTGGCGATTTTTGATGAGAACTTTGGTCACGTACGCAGCCAACCGAGTTGTTGAGCATGGAGTTTGGGGGGGGCAAACTGTTTCATCCAGTCATGCGGCCATGACATTGGACCACATTTTGGTGTTTTGAAAAAACATATTGCATGCGTATTGGGGGCGTATTTTGTTGCTATTGCTCTGAGCGTGTCAATTTGCAAATATTCATAAACTGGAAAGAAAAAAAATCAACCGAAATAATACTAATTACAATTCATAATGTCGCTAAACGATCTGCGAGTAATCTATAATTTCACAGCTCAGAGAATTTTCAATTTATATATAAAGTGAATGATATTCAGCTGAAAATTACGTTCAATTTCATTTGTGAATTTCAAATTAAACAATATGCAACGTTTTGTCTCCGCTTTTGTGATCCTAGCGATTCTGGGTGCTGCCCTGGTGCGTGGCTTTGATGAAAAGGAGGCAATGGCCAAATTTGTGGAATACGCTGAAGCCTGCCAGGGTGAAGTGGGCGCTACACCAAACGATGTGCAGGAGCTGATGAAGAAAGAAGCCGCCTCGACTTACGAGGGCAAATGTATGCGTGCCTGTGTCTTCAAGAAATGCGGTTTTATGGGTGCCAATGGCAAACTGGACGTTAAGGTTGGACGTGAGAAGGCAACTGAACATTTGAGCAATGATCCTGCCAAGCTTAAGTTGGCTCTGGAAATGAATGAAAAATGTGCCGCTATCACAGTGCCCGATGATCATTGCGAGGCGGCTGAAGTGTATGGCAGCTGCATTCACAACGAGGCTACGAAGCTGGGACTAATGTAAATTGGATACCGTAACTATGGAATGAATTGGATCACTTGAACTGGATATATTAGAGGAACTGCTATTGATTATAAAGTGTAATTAAGTTTGTGAAATTTTTGTGTCGTTATAATTTTCTTTAAAGTAAATAAAAGCATTTTGAAAATCTTAACATTTTATAAACTCGGTGAATATATGGAAAAGGAGTTGATTTAATTCGGCTTTTTGGCTTTGATCGTAATTTAACAATTTGACTTTAACAACAAGACTCCGCTCCAGCTCTCAAGGAGAAAACGGCTCAAATATGTCTGAAAAAACCATGTACCAAACTTTATTTCTACGGAGGATTGGCCTGTAAGTAGGCCAGACCTGAATCCATGGGACAACAAGCTGTGGTCTGTTCTCGAGGCTATGCCTTGCTCTACTCGACACCCAAATATTGAGTCTTTAAAGCGCGCCCTTGCCCGAGTAGTGGGTAATTTTCCAATCGGCTTGCTGGAAGGCACAATCCGGCCATTTCGAATAAGTTGTTCTACGCTTTGTACCCATTGACTGACCGAATAAAAAGAAGAACAAAGTTTTGAAAAATATTCATTCGTTTTTATTTTATGTTAAAAAACCGTATAGCAAAACAATTGCGAGTACTAGGTATAACCTGCTCGGGTTCAAAACATTGTGTTGATATTATTCTACTGGCAAGATGTAAAAATTTGCAATATCGTTATGGAAGAGTTTATAATTAAGTATAACGCGCTGGGAATTACTTTGGAACCGGTCTTGAATAGGGTATATTTCTAGCTCTCTATTTCTAACTGACACACCCAATTACAATTTCAGAGCTTAACGAATTTCTGACATATGGTTTCGAATAACTTTTGAACTAGGGGTGCGGAAATAAAATCGATACATCGAATATCGATATTTTTTAATGAAAAAATGATATATCAATATCGGATATTTTACTAACGCGATATATCGTATATATTTTCGGCAATATTTTTATAATCTGGATGGAACAGAAATACAAATTGCCAGCGCTTTCCGACTTGGCATTGGCATACCTTTTTCACCAGAAAGTGCCTTCGGAGTGCTTGGCTACGACAAAAAAAGTTTGGCTTTTGACAACAGACCGTTAGCAAATTACTTAATGCCTCTTCCTAAAATCTGTTTCTAACGATTACAATAGGCAACAAGTTCGACCTTTTTTCCTGGCTTCTGATCGAAACCGTTTTTTTAAATGCATATGCACTCAAAAAAAAGAAGAACCTAATATTAAGGCTGAGCAGTTCCTAAAACAATAAAATGCCAATAACTCAACACTCATGGCAATTATTTACCTAAACGATGAGAATTTAACCTAAAACGGAAATTTTCAGACAGTTTTTGTATGGCAATACGTCACCAATTTTCATGGTCACGATTCCTAAGCGTTGGTAATGTCAGTTAATCTTTGAATGTGCCAAGTGCTACACTACTACTTCGAACAATAAGCCGCAATCGGGAATGTAAAATTATCCGTGATGTTTATTTGAAAAAAAGGTAAAAAAAAAACAAAAAAAATTATCTGGTTCCAAGAGGAATTGAACCCACGACCTCGGCATTCTTAGTCAACAGTCTTACCCACTAGACCACCACTTCTATTACAAACTCATAGCATAACATACGGCTGCATTCTTTTAAGTCATTTGGCGCGTTTCGCCTTACGAGGTGCGTGGTCGTGTGAGCTGAGGTGCAGACATTTCTGTGTTCCAATCCCCGAGGTCCCGAGTTCGATTCCCAGATGAGGAAGGTAAATTAAAAAAGTTTTTATTATTGTTAAAAAATGTTTTTCGTAGGAAAACAATACTATCTGTGAATAAATCTATCTTGTCTTCTGCGCGCCTCCCCCTCTCCCCTCCTCCCCCCCCCCCCCACTACTTGTGGAATCAAATTTATTTTCATTTTTAGCAACTTTTGGCCTTAAATTAGGGTGAAAACGACCTAAAAATCTAAGGTCATTAGCAACCTTAAAGTTAGGATATGATGTCTTTGGCGCAATTTTGAGTACAAATTGCCTGAATTTTAGGTTGTTTTTAACGGTTTCCCAATAAAAGAGAACAAAATTTCAGATTTTTCTGTAGTGAAAATTATTTTTAAAGAATTTTTCGATAATTGGGCGCACTTTTCCATATTTCGCCTTAGCTGCCGTTTTTTTTTTACACCGATATGCCAATAAATAGGCATACAAACCAGTCAACGACACTTTATTAAAATTATTTTAGATTTTTTTTTCTCAAAATTTGTACCTAAAAACCCTCAAAAAATCGAAAACTTTACTTTTCAACTTCAGCCTTTCTTTTACTATATTTTTTGAATAAGTTTCCACAACATCTTATGTTATAAATGGAATAAAAACAGCCGTGGGGAAATTTAATCGCCGATGGTATTATTTCCTCTGAAAAACATTTAATAAGAATTTATAAAAACTTTTTTAATTTGCCTTCCTCGTCTGGGAATTGAACTCGGGACCTCGGGGATTGGAACACAGAAATGGCTGCACCTCAGCTCACACTACCACGCACCTCATACAGCAAGATGCGCCAAATGACTTAAAAGAATGCAGCCGTATGTTATGCTCTAAATTTGTAATAGAAGTGGTGGTCTAGTGGGTAAGGCTGTTGACTTAGAATGCCGAGTTCGTGGGTTCAATTCCTCTTGGAACCAAATAATTTTTTTTTGTTTTTTTTTTCTTAACATTTTTTATTTTTTTTAATGTCAAGAGTTCAAATAATCATTCGGACAATTTTGATTAGCGTTTGCGAATTGGAAACGTGACCTAAAATTGTAAAAACTGTCTTATTTCCGTTTTAGTTAAATTCCCGTTTAGGTAAGGTTTTAGGAACTGCTCAGCCTTAAAATTAGGTTTTTCTTTTTTTTGAGTGTAAACAAACATTTTACTCTGTTATTTGTTAGTTTATGTGACATATAGTGCTATGTAGAAAATGGGAAATATGCCCTTAGTAATTGTGTCCACAATCTAACAGATTATATGGGTTAAAATTGAGCAAAGCTACGTGCCTGAACAAAATTCACATCTTTGTTTAACATAAAAAAACAGTGTATCTATATATTTTTTAGTGTTTTGAAGCTCTGATCTATTAATTTTGATCACAGAAAAAATTTAGTTTTTAATACGCTTTAAATGAAGCAATTTTTTAAATATCGATCAAATCTAATTTTTTTACAACTAAATATCAATATCCAAATAATACTTTAATAATATCGAAATAAAATATCGATTCAGATATTTTTCAAACATCCGACATTCCGACTATTTTGAACCGTTTTTAACTCGATTTCAAATCGGTACACTATGTTAGGACATAGCATACGACTTTTTCCAAGAACTGTGAAAACAGTTTTATATCGCTAGTATAAGCGAGCATGCGAAGTCACAGTTAGAGCTCACTGCATACGGGAGAGCCACAAGCTAAAAAAAAACAACATATTTTTTTTTTCTCCCTCACTTCTTTTGTTTGCGTGTGTTACCGAATGATTTCGTTTTAAAAAAGAGATTCTTCTTATGTATTTTGCTCTTATGCTTTCAGTGGACACCCCTGGTACAGATTATAATTTTTTTTTTTCCAATTCTCACGTTTTTTTATGTTCGGAAAACAATATGTGGTGTAAAGATAAATAATGACCAAAAAATTGTAAAGTTTAAACTATATAATCATGTTTTTATCCTTGCAACAAGTGTATCTTCTAATATTATAAAAAATTGGTAACAGTTGAAGTTGCCTGGCCTCCAATTTTTTAAGTTTTTTAGAAGAACGTGACTAAATTGAATAATTTTAAATTTAATTGATGTAAATAATATAGCCCTTGGTGTGCAGTAATAATCATAAAATTAAAATTTTATTTATTTAAATTTTTTTCTTATTTCAGCGGCTACTCACTCTCAAAATGTTTCTTCTCCTTGTCTGATTCCATTTTGCCCAGTGCATCCCGTAAATTGTGACGTTCTTCTTCATCCAGATTGCAGAGCAGCTCCATGGCACGCTCTGTGCTGAGATGTGTACTAAATTTGGAGTAACTTCTGCATGTGAAGAGGGGCGACTTGTTGAGGGCGGAACTTGAAAAAGAGGAGGAGGCGGCAGCGGTGGAAGCAGAAGAGAATCTTGGCAGACTTCTTATCGTTATCATCGTTGTAGTTGTTGTTGCTGATGTGATTTGGCAGTGACGCATTAGATGCCCAAGCATGCTCTGGCATTGTTGTCGCATTTTAGTGACGTTTTCCTATTTATTTATAAACTATTATACAATTGCAAATGCACGCCGGAGACGTAGATGATCGAATCAACGCTCTATGACGTCACAGATGTGTGCCTCTGCTTAGTCGAAATCTCGCATTCGTTGCTTGGAATATAAACAAAAACACTGCCACGCACAGAACTCGAACTCTCACACACACACACACACACAGAGACTACCGCGACCCGCAGACCCAGATATTTGTTGCGTATGCAACGAAGTTGCCTGTTCGACTAAGGCGAAGCGAAAGCTTTTCTTGACCATCAAAAAAAAACTTCACTCATAACATTGGCACGTTCGCGTTCGGGTCGTAGACTTTTGGCCAAGTTTAGCAGGTAATTTTGCGCTTTTGCGGTGGTGGGTAAGGGGGGACCTGTAGCTAACAGCTGTTAGGGTTGTCAGGCCAACTCGAGCGTCGTTAAACGAACTGGTTCCGATTAGAGATGAGCAGTGTTGTTGTTCCCGTGACTGGGTCACGAATCGTTCGTTTAGGTCGGAACCAGTTGGTCGGTAGTCAGAGAGCGCATCAGCTGGAAATACGATTATTTGAACGTGATATATGGTATCTAAGATGTGAGATGATATCAAACTTTCCTTTATTGTTTTGGGTTCTGAATTCATATCAATCATCTATTTTTCTCATCTCCTCTG
Source organism: Lordiphosa mommai (assembly GCA_018904225.1). NCBI lineage: Eukaryota > Metazoa > Arthropoda > Insecta > Diptera > Drosophilidae > Lordiphosa > Lordiphosa mommai. The sequence goes on from JAEIFT010000185.1 coordinate 167,609, forward strand.
GATTATGATATATTAAAATAAACTTTTAATAATCAAAATATATATATGTGGGGCATCGTTCATTTGATCAGGAAATGATGTAGGGCAGATCGATGTTGATTAAAATATATGTCCAAACAAGCTAGCTCCAAAATTGTTTGAGATACTTTTTTTATAATGCGTGGCAAAAATTTTAAACAAACTCTACACTGAAAAAGTTGTAGCTCGAGCTCTTATAGTCTCTGTCTTATAGATAGACGGACGGACGGACATGTCTATATCGACTCTGCTATTGATGCTGATCAAGAATATATATACTTTATGAGGTCGAAAAATATTAAAAATATATATTTCAACAGGTAAATTAGCAATACATACACTTAGAATCGAGTCTTACATTTTAAAATATTCGACCTTAAAGAATATTTAGAACCATATTCTCTTTTTAAGATATATAAGATAAAGAAAAACATTTTTAAAAAGCGGAAAAACTTTTTTTGGTTAATATTATCCCTCAAATTAAATGTAAAGGATTTCTGAGTATTAAAAAAATCCGTCCTTGAAAATAGAAAAGTTAGAAAAATAATAATATGAATTTAAGAAATGATTTTTATGGATTTTAATCAAATTTCGACCTAAAAAAAACTCTGTTTTAATATTTCAAAAAAATGTTCTGTTTTTTTAGAGCTCTATTTTTAACGGAGATACGACTGATTTTAGATCGGATTATTTCGAACCATTATTGAGAAATATTTGTCAACTTTATAAGAAATAGCCCTCGAGTTTGTCTGGGCGACATAAGAATAGAGAATTCCTTAATTCTAAAAAATTGTTCATTATTAATTTTTTGGATATCTTGAAATAATGAAAAATATTCAATATCAAAAAAATTATAGAGGGTGATTTTTTAAGAGCTATAGAAAAGTTTTTAAAAAAAAAACATAAAATTCAGAAAAATGCATGAAATCTTTATTTGAATCAATAGTACGGTCCATATAATTTATTGTTTGAAGATAATTTCATGCAAATTTTGACCGTGACTGCGCCTCAAATGCTCCATCCGCTTAGTCCAATTTTGGCATACTCTTTCCAACATTTCGCCCGGTATCTCACGATTAAATGCTTCAATATTGTCTTACAATGCGTCAATTGAAGCGGGCTTGTCTGTAAAGACATGAGCTTTAACATAGCCCCACAAAAAAAAGTCTAAAGGCGTTAAATCGCACGATCTAGGCGGCCAATTGACCGGTCCCGAACGTGAAATAAAATATTCACCGAACTCGCCTCTCAATAAGTCCATTGTTGCGCGTGCTGTGTGGCATGTGGCACCGTCTTGTTGAAACCACATGTCATGCAAGTCAAGCTCTTGCATTTTGGGCAAAAAAAAGTTGGATATCATCTCACGTTAGCGCTTACCATTCACAGTTACGTTGCAGTTCGCATCATCTTTGAAGAAGTACGGTCCAATGATGCCACCAGCCCATAAACCCATCAGTTCGCACTCTACGTAAGCGTGTTGGTGGTTTAATGTCCAACAATGTAAATTTGGTGCGAAATTTAGTCACAATACCCCGAATAGCCGCTTCAGTGGGTCGATTAAACTGACCATAAAATGGAAGAAGAGCGCAAGACGAACTTTCTTAACAGAGAACGCATTTTGATAATAAAATTCAATAATTTGCAAGCGTTGTTCGTTCGTAAGACGATTCATGGTTAAATTATAGACCAAACTGAAGATGTTTGACAGTGAAACAAAACACGAAACGTGCGTGAGCTGTTTAAACTAGTGTTGCCAAAAAGATAATAGCTAAAAAATCACCCTTCACTTGTACCGGTACGTACCGTTACACCGAAATAAAAATCTGAGTACCGTATCGGAACCGAAAACCGAAATAAACTAAAAACCGAAATAGAACCTTTAACCGATATTCTCAATTCTGAACGTACCAGTTCCGGTACCGGAACCGATATTCGTTTCGGGATTAATACCTGGTGTGAATCATTGGTAGGTGCTAAATTAGTGCTAAATAGCTAACTAAAATGTCATTGTCGTAGGCAAGCGTCTAAGGTTGCATTTCATAAAAGCTTATTTGTACGTGTTTCAATTGATTTCCTTTAAAAAAAACTTTTTTATTTATCAAATTAAGTTTTATTCGTGTGTCTTAGAGCTTAAACAACTAAATGGCAAAAATCTTAAGAACAGATCGCGAGCCTTTAGCAACTGATATAGGACGGCATAGGAATATATATTGTTTACGAGTATGTTTGTAGCTTTAAATAATCTTCGCAGGAATACTAAGTACAATCATTGGCTCGCTGTCCGGGAATTCCACGTAGTTCTTGGTTGAGAGTACGCAACAACGGATGCTTGCCGCAGCCGCAACGACCACGGAAATCATCCAGATCCAGGGCCCAGACCATGCCACCACCCAATTTCAGTTTTCGTACAAACTGCGCCTTGCGTCTTATATCAGCCACATCATCATAGGAGACCCATTGATTGCCACTGTAGGCATAGGGACCAATGCGACCCTCATCATCGCGAATCACAGTCCAACCGCCATTGCTGACCTTCTCACAGATCTCATAGTAGGCCAAAAAGCCGCCAGCTCGCGTATAGGTGCCCGCTTGGCCCGGACCTATGGTCTTATCGTTGAGGGAACGTTGCTTCTGATCGGCCAGAGAGAAGGATTGGCCATACAAAGGCATGCCCATAATAAGTTTACTAGCGGGCGTACCCTGATCCAACCAATAGTTGATGCTAAAGTTACCATTAAAATACGGATTGGCATCCCCGTCCACATAGTACAGAGGAGCCACGTGACCTGTCTGCTTGTCCCAATGCCCATGGAAATCATAGGTCATCACAGCAATCCAATCAAAGTAACGCGACAGTTGGGGTACATCGTAACCCGCATCAATTACCATTTTGCTGGGGGAAACCGCTGCGGATAGAAGCAAACCCTTGGGTCGGAAGGCATCTGAGAGTTCTCGCACTAGAGCGGCAAATCCTTGCTTCTCGGCGGGTGCTCCCTTGGCACAGTCGACTTGCCAGCAAACAGGATACTCCCAATCCAAGTCCAAGCCCTCAAAACCATATTTCTCGATGAATACCAAAACACTTTCGATGAAACGGGCACGAGCCTGGGGATCGAGCACTAGACGAGCATATTTGCTGCCCAATGAATCATTCCAACCACCAATGGCCACAGTGACGCGTAGACCCTTCGCCTTGTACTCCACCACACGCTCATAGAAACGATTATCGACATCCGCCCAAGAGTCATGGGTCTTGATGGTCAGTGAGTTGCTATTGAGCACCGCGAAACCATAGACAATGTGCGTACAGAGATTGGCATCGATATCCTCGGGCACATACTTGCCCTGACCCGGTCGATACCACGCCCAGTTGGTGAAATAGCAGACGACCTTGTAGTCCTCATCATTGCGCAATGGAGGAGCTGGTGTGGGTTTGGGACGCGAAATGGGTTTCTTGTTTGGAGGTGTAAAGGGTTTCTTGGTGGGTTTGCTGCTATCAGGCGAGGGAGTGGTGGTTGTGGGCTTGGGACGATGCACCACAGGTGGTTGAGTAGTCTGATCCGCTCGTACCGAACATTTGGCATTGTTCGGCCAGTCACAGTAGTTCTCATTCCAGTGCAGACCAGCGGGACAGCTAAGAAGGATTAGTAGGATTTTTAATCTTTTAATTTGAGTTGAGTTTTATTAAACCTACCGCTGTTCCACCAGCTCTCCATGTTGACAAATATAATATTTGTTGCAATCCTTATCATGGGCCACATAGTTTCTACCATCACAGTCCAAAGCCTGGACGGGATCGGACTGCGAGGGGGTTTCAATCAAAGGAGCCGGAGTGCCAGTGTTGACAGTGGGCTTCAGTGGCTGCTGTTCGCCGGCAACTGTAAGGAAACATAATATATGGTTAAAGATTGATCTAATTTCCTATTATAATCAGAGAAAACCAAATCGTTCCGGTAGGTGGTTATATTTTGTTTTCGTGATTTTGAATTTGGTCTACCGGTACGAAGCGGTTAAATTTAATAATCTTTTTTAATCCAAGCCTTAACAGAGTAGGTAAAAGTTCCCAGCAGGCAAACAAATAACTCATAACAAATATTCGCTAAGTCTCCAACCTCTTGCTTATAAAAGACGAGTGCGTAAGTCAAAGTCAGCCCTATTCGAGTTCGATATACCCGTTACCCAGGAGAAGGAATGTTCAAATCAAAATGTTAATATAAACATCCAATGTTAATGTTAACATAAAACTTAACAATTTAACCAACAGATTTTGTAAAATTTTTAACACACACTCACATACAAAAAAAAAATGTATATGATCTGATATAATTAATTACGGATCGACGAGTTACAAAGCATTACACATTCTAAAAATAGAATCAGGAAGTTAACCCTCTTTTTAGCTGTCCCCCGGCATTATGAAAAATTATGACGAAATTCAAAAAATTTTGTATGACGTGGCGCTTCTAGGTATTGTACATTTTTGGTAATAGTCAATCTGAGAAGTTAAAATTCGATCAAATCCCTCAAATGAGATTCTCATAAGAATTTCTGACAGCCAACTGTTTGGAATTGTTTGTCAAGAAATACCAGAAAAAGTGTAAAAGAGTTGCAGTCGAGTGCTCCGAAATACCCTGTCGCTGCCGACGCTTACGAAGCCGCAGCCGCGACGGCGCAGTCGCAACGCTGGGCCCTCGCTGCCTATTGAGTGGCTGAAAAGCTTTTTACTTCCAAAACTCACAAGTTTGTCAACTGATCTTATTGGGCGTTTCAGATTGAATCAACATTAGGCCGAAGTTAATGTGTTTTAAGTCACAAGGTTCCAACTTGAAAATTGTGACTGTCAGTTTTATGCGGTTTGTGGGAGTGGGTGGAAAATTTGTTTAAATCTGAAACTTCATCTGCTTGTGGTATACACCTACTTACATTCCAAAGCACATAAAATTAACATGTTTGTAAATATATTTGAACTGTATGATTAATATTTTTATACCCTTGCAGAGGGTATATTAAAATTGTCACGATGTTTGTAACGCAGTGAAGGAAGCATTTCCGACCACATAAAGTATATATATTCTTGATCAGCATGACGAGCTGAGTTCATTTCCGGTTGTCCGTCTGTCCGTCCGTCCGTCTGTCCGTCTGTCCGTCTGTTTCTATGCTATCTCCTCCCTCAGTTTTGAAGCTATCTTGAACAAACTTTGCAAAAAGTCTTTAAATACAAATACGCTGCACATTTGTCGGAATCGGCCGGATCGGATGACTATATCATATAGCTGCCATAGGAACGATCGGTCCAAAAACTAGTTCTAATGAGAAAAACTTTTTTGTTTTCCATCGTAGCGTCACCAATCCTAGTATATATTAGTTTTATATGCTTTCACACAATTTTGGAAAAATTTATCAAAATCGGATGACTATAGCATATAGCTGCCATATAAACGGTCTGTCAAAAAACTAGTTCTAGTGAGAAAAACTTTTTTGTTTTCCATCGTAGCGTCACCAATCTTGGTATATATTAGTTTTATATGCTTTCACATAATTTTGGAAAAATTTATCAAAATCGGATGACTATAGCATATAGCTGCCATATAAACGGTCTGTAAAAAACTAGTTCTAGTGAGAAATCCTTTTTTGTTATCAATGGTAGCGTTTTTATAAAACTGCAAGGGTATTTAAAACATCGGCGTAGCCGATGTTAGCCTTCTATTTTTTCAAATCAAACAATTTTTGAAGGCGTGATCTGACTTAAAAGTTTTGTAAGAAATTACTTATACGACACCTACACCTGATTCAATTAGAACAACAAAATCTCTGGTACATTTTGGACGTGGTAAAACTTTGACTGAATAAAAAATAAGAAAGGCAAGGGGAATTCATTGGTTTGGTCAAATTTTTGTTTGATGTTAAATAAAATAAATACACTGCACCACACTGCGTATGATTGCTAAAAAAATACTTTAGAACAGCGGTGGGCATGACTACAACAGAAACAAAAAACGAGAAGGCAAAGCTAACTTCGACTGTGCCGAAGTTTTAATACACTTGAAAAACTTTACTCCAACTGATTTAACTGGAAAAATATATATATGATATAGATTTCAGATATTTAACATTTTTAAATCATTGATCATAAAAATTTGATACCATAAAAAAAATACTTTTCTTAGTAAAACACATTTTTCGACCGATCGGTCCTATGGCAGCTATATGCTATAGTCATCCGATTTTGATAAATTTTTTCAAAATTATGTGAAAGCATAAAAAACTTATATATACCAAGATTGGGGACGCTACGATAAAAAACAAAAAAGTTTTTCTCACTAGAAGTAGTTTTTTGACCGACCGTTTATATGGCAGCTATATGATATAGTCATCCGATTTTGATAAATTTTTTCAGAATTGTGTGGAAACATATAAAACAAATATATACTACGATTGGAGACGCTACGATGAAAATCAAAAAAGTTTTTCTCACAACGACTTATTTTTCGACCGATCGTTCCTATGGCAGCTATATGCTATAGTGATCCGATTTTGATACATTTTTCCAGAATTATGTGGAAGCATACAAAACTAACATATACCAAGATAAGTGACGCTACGACGGAAAACAAAAAAGTTTTTCTAACTAGAACTAGTTCTTAGACCGATCGTTCCTATGGCAGCTATATGATATAGTCATCCGATCCGGCCGGTTCCGACATATTAGTTGCGTGCAGTAAAAAGAAGACTCTGTGCAAAATTTCAGCTCGATAGCTTTAAAACTGAGAGACTAGTTCGCGTAGAAACAGACAGACGGACAGACGGACGGACGGACGGACAAGCGGAAATGAACTCAGCTCGTCGTCCTGATCAAGAATATATATAGTTTATGGGGTCGGAAATTAATATTTCTATGCGTTACAAACTTCTGGGCAAAATTAATATACACTTTTCAAGTGTATAACAAGCCCTATAATCGAGCAACAAATCGAGCGGCCGTCTGTCTGCCCAACTCGCGGTCGCGCACACCGTCTGTATTTTGTTTTTGCTGCCGACAGCTTGGTTTTCATTTTGTAACGTAGCAATTCCCTGTGTCAAATTAAAGAAATAACGGCTTGGGCTGGCTAAGACAAAAATGCTATGGGTTGCCCACCGCTGCTTTAGAGCTTCCTTGCGCCCTTTATTTTGTTACTTCTGTTTTTTTTTAACGCTCACTTTACACCAAAAAGGAACAAATTGGAGGCTGAGAAAATTACCTCAAGATTTTCAAACTAGGAAGGTATAATCTTCTTCTATAACAAGGAATTAAACCCAAAATAAATATCAGTTCCTTACCGGTACCGATTTCGGTACTTACTGAAATGAGAATTTCGGTTAAAGGTTCTTCGTTTTTTGAAATATACAGATTTCTAGCCTTTTTTTTTTACTTTTTTCTACACTCAGAAAAAATCAACCTAGTATTATGGAATTCTCTATATTCTTTTGTCCCCCAGACAAGCTCGCCGAAGGGCCGATATCTCAAATTCCACATAGAACTATTTAAGTTTATCATTCTTAACTTAAATGAAATCTTTCTTGAAAGCAGAAAACAATTTTTCTCATTATGTTTTAAAATAAATTGCCCATAATATAATAATTTCCAAAAACCGATATAGTACCGGTATTAGCGTTTCGGTTGGATTCGTTTTTTTCAGTTCCTATTATTACGGTTCAGGATTTCGGTTCCAAAAAAAATTTGGAAAACGGATCCGGTTTCGATACCGGTACTTGGCTTGAAACGGTTTATTTCGGTTAACGGTTCCGGTTCCGGTAACGGTATTATTCCCTGCCTATAAAACACCCCTGTAAAGGGATCGCCCGTTTAGCTGTGAAACGTTAGCGGCACGCTTTAGACTTTACTACCCTAGAACCGAAACTGTACCGTTACAATATATTGGTTCTGATACGGTCTTTTTTGTTCGAATAATATCGGTTCAATCGATTATTTTCGATAATACGCTGATTATAATTTCCACTTACTCATGGTCTTTTCGCTCTTTTCCAGCATACACTTGGGATGCGGTCCTCCATAGCCACGCAGCACTCGATTAATGGTCTTCAGCAAGGGATATGACTCACAGCCGCAATCGTTCTTGAAATCATCCAGGTCTAGGGCCCAGATCATGGCACCGCCCAAGCCCATGGCCTTGACATACTCACTCTTGTGTCTTATCATGGGTGCATCATCAAAGGACACCCATTGATCCCTGAGATAAGCATAAGGACCCATTCGTCCTCTGGTATCTCTTACCACATTCCAGCCACGCTGACGTATATACGAACAGATCTCATAATAGGCCAAAAATCCTCGAGCTCTGGTGGCTTCACCAGCCTCACCACCACCATAGGTGGGCGCATTCAATTGATGATCACTCGACTGAGCTAGAGAGAAGGATTGTCCATACATGGGCATGCCCATTATAATTTTTTTACGATCAGCTCCACTTTCTAGCCAATAATTGATGGAGAAATTTGCATTGAATGTGCTGGTACCCTCGGGATGATCATACATGGGTGCCACATGACCTGTGTGCTTATCCCATTGTCCATGATAATCATAGGCCATTACGGCAATCCAATCGAAATAGTGCGACAGTTGGGGTACATCATAGCCCGCGTCGATGACCTTCTTGTTGGGTGAAACTGCCGCCGACAGGAGCAAGCCCTTGGGCTTGAATGCCTGCGAAAGTTCCTTAACCAAATCGCTGAATCCTTGCTTCTCATCGGAGGTACCCTTTTTGCAGTCTACCTGCCAACACACTGGATACTCCCAGTCCAGGTCCAAACCATCAAAGCCATACTTTTCTATGAAGTCCATGACATGGCGTATAAATCTGGCCCTGGCCTGGGCATTTCTTACCAATCGAGCATATTTATCGCCCGCAGAGTCATTCCATCCTCCTATAGCCACCGTCACCTTGATGCCCTTCTTTCGATAGGCCACCACTCGCTCATAGAACTTATTATCCAGATCCGCCCAAGTGTCATGGGGCTGTATGGTCAACTTATCGCGATTTAATACAGCAAAACCATAGACAATGTGGGTGCAGAGTTCGCCATCAATGTCCTCGGGTAGGAATTTGCCGCCGCCTTGACGATACCAGGCCCAGTTGGTGAAGTAACAGACCACTTTGTAGTCCGAGGTCTGAGCGGTGCCAGTTCCCTCTTCCATTTCGAAATCACCCTCTTCGACATCCTCATTGGGATCTACTTCATTTTCTTGAGAGGACTCTGCCGATTCTTCTTCATTACTAGACTCTTGAGGGCTGACAGGTTGAGGTGCCTCAGCCTCCTCAGCTAATACTTCGACTTCCTCAGCCTCGTTTTCGTTTTCTCCTGCTGCCTCTTGGGAGCTACCTCCCTCTGCCTCTCCCTCTTCATTCTCAACCGAAGCAGCTTCTGCTTCCTCGGAGATGGCCTGCTCTTCCACAGATTCCGCTTCCACTGGGATTAAGCCGGCTATTGGAAAAAGAAGAAATAATCATCTATGGTTTTTCAATCTGTTCATTCAAACTCACGCTCTGGTTCATAGCCACTTGGAGGATCCTTAAGAACATCATGTATTTCCCTTAGCAATGGATGTACACCATCACCACAACGATTACGGAAATCATCCAAATCCAAAGCCCACACCATGCCACCTCCTAAATCCAAAGCTCTTACCAATTGGGATTTCTTTCGAATCATGGCTGGATCATCATAGGAAACCCATTGGGTACCCTTGCGAGCGTAGGGACCCATACGGCCGCGTTCATCCTGGACAACTTCCCAGCCTTGATGCTTGACACGATCGCAAATCTATATGAAGGAAAGTTTAAAAAAAAACCATAAATAGTCATAAAAATAAGACACATTTGGATCTTTTAAATAAGTATATCACTTGATTCTTTGATTTTTCTTCTCATTCAACTTTAAATCTAATGCACTAAGTGTTAGAGCGAGTATTAAGCAACAGAGAATCAGTGTGATAAGCCACTTGTCAGTAGGGCTGAACATTAATCAAAAAAACTAAATACAGGAAAATCATTTCGCTTGTAGAAATAAATCGAGAAACTGAAACCACTTATTTACTAAGCGTCTCCCTAGATCAAAGTCCCAGTTGGGAACAACATCTAGAAAGCATAATCTGCAAGGTCATGCTAACGGAAGAAGAAAATTAGTGGTAAAAATCTATCCCATGTGTTCTAAAAATTTTCATGATTTTATTTAAGGCGTCAATACCGGAACCGGACCGTTTACCGAAATGAACCATTTGAAAGCACATACCGGTATTGGAACGAGAACAGATATTACATATTCTTAGAAAACCGAACCGAAAACCGTTAACTGTAACTATAGGAACAAAAAAAACAGAACCATACCGCAACGCTAGTACCGGTACTGTTTCGATTTCGTATTAGACAGGCCAACAAATTCTATCAAATTCTGTTTCAGTTTTGTGCACTGATTCCAAATCTTGCCTCGGTTTTTTTCTATCAGCTCTTGCTTTCAAAATATCACTGAAAATTCATTCTGCAGTATTATTGGTTTTGAAAAAAAATATAGAAATTACACCAAGCAAATATATCCATATTTATGAGTTGTATGCGACAGTATACATATTAATGCAGCCTAAAGAATTCATGGGAGCAGCATCAGTAAACCCAAATGCGACTAAATTGGCCCTTGAAGAGTAGAACGGGACTTAGACTGGATTTACACGATGAAGCAAACTTCATGAAATTTCTTTAAAAGCTTTTCTTTGTGGGAAAGAGGTGTGGTGGGGTAGCTTGCCCCTCTACGCCTCTTTCCTACAAGAAAGAGCTTTTTCAAAAACTTCATGAAGTTTCTCAAAAAGCTTTTGTTTGTGGAAAAGAGGTGTGGTGGGGAAGCTTTTTCAAAACCTTCATGAAGGTTGCTTCATCGTGTAAATTCGGTCTAACTTTTCATCAAATTATAGCAAAATCTTAAAACTTAATCGTCGTGTACAAGCGATATTAAAAGACTACGAGATCTAACATAGTCCTTACATAAATTGTCAAGCAATTGTACAATAACATTCAGGTAGTAATAGATTAAAACAATTTTTGAGTGTGGGGACACACAAGCTGTGTAAGTGCTGTCCATCACGGTTGCAGCCGGTGCTGCTAATATTTTTTTTTTGCTTATAACTTGAATATCGTTCATTTGATTGGGAAACGGTGTAAGGAAGATATATTAGTAATGATGTTTTAAATAATTTCAAGTAGGTTCGAACAATCTTTAATCTTTAATCAATCTTTAAAGTTCTGGAGATTTGAGTTTTTTTTTTTTTTTTTTTTGTGGGTGGCAACTCTACTATCGTTTTTCAGATCGGAAATCGATGTAAGGGGAAAGATAACTTAAGATGAGTAGAATATATGTTTTGAAGGTTCAAACAACCTCACTCTAAAAATGTAGAAAATATTAGGTTTTTTTTTCAAATTTCGGGGAAGGCAGGGGGCGTGGCAAAAATCAAAACAAAACTTGATCTGCCTGCAAGTATAAGAATTATAAGTTCCACACACTTCAAACCTCTATCTCTTACCATCTCTGAGATCTCAGCGTTCATACAGACAGACGGGCATGTCTATATCGACTCGGCTGTTGATGCTGATCAAGAATATATATTCTTTATATGGTCGGAGATGCTTCCTTCTGGCTGTTACATATATTTGCACAAACCCAATATACTCTTTGTACCTTCGGTTCAGAGTATAAAGATAAAGAAAAAACATTGATTTGAAGTTCTAAGGTGAAGTCGAACCTAGGCCTCCAGAAGGCAAATATGCTATCCATTGCACCACAACCGACCAAATAATATGGCAATAAAAATACTACTTTGTATATTTCATCGTACACTGGCAACATTTCCGACATTTCCGACATGAGGAGTAGACACGTTTTCACAAAAGCCCTGAATTTTGCTATTTTGCTATTTGCTGATCCCTAAAAACTACCCAAATCGTATGGGAATATGGTCGATTTTGGGTCGAATGCGATTTGTAGAACACATGGGCATCAAAAATTTAAAAAAAGTACACGCAAAAACAAAATTTTTAGAAAAGAAACGTCTACGTTTGCTGAATTTAAACTCTCTGAAATAAAAGAAATCAAAGTAGTTGACATTTGCGAATGCTACTGAGTTACTGCTGCCTCATTTTTTTTAGAGCATATAATAGCGACTTCGGTACTATAAAGTCTTATACTTGCAGAAATAACAGAAAACAAAGTAGGTGACATTTTCTTCTGGAAACGGACAAGCTAGTTAGTTCCAAAGAGCGATAGGAATGGATGAGGAGCTATAGGGAAACACTAACCCCACATCTAGATAAAGGAAATATCAAAAAATCATAATAGTAGTATTCGTTGGCAATTTCTTTTAAGCTTGCCGACCAAACTTAGTTCTAATCCCGATTCAGCTTCAAAATGAATCGTATAGAAAAAAATGCTTACCTCATAGTAGGCCAAAAAGCCGGCAGCTCTGGTAAATTCACCCGCCTGACCAGGTCCTGGTGCCTTGGCATTAAGACCATTATTGTTGGCATTCTCTAGAGTAAACGATTGACCATACAGAGGCATGCCCATTACAATCTTACGCGAAGGAGCACCCTTCTCTATCCAGTAGTTCAAGGAGTAGTTCTGCAAAACCATAAAATTAAATAAAGCCACTTGAATAAATGCCAACGACTTACCGCATTGAAGTAATCGAAATCATCATCGGGATGATGATACAAAGGAGCCACATGTCCCGTCTTCTTATCCCACTGTCCATGGAAATCATAAGTCATGACTGCGATCCAATCGAAGTACCGAGAGAGTTCTGCCACATCATAGCCCGCATCGATTATTTTCTTGCTAGGCGAAACCGCTGTGGAAAGTAGTAGATCACGTGGCTTAAAGGCTTCCGATAGTTCCCTCACCCAAGCGGTGAAACCTTCTTTCTCATCGGCAAATCCTTTATTGCATTCGGTTTGCCAACACACGGGATATTCCCAATCCAGATCTAGACCTTCAAAGCCATATTTCTCTATAAAGTCCAAGGCGTGACGTATGAACTTGGCACGAGCCGAGGCAGATCTAACCAAACGACTGTACTTATCGCCCTGCGAATCATTCCAACCTCCCAGGGCCAGACTCACTTTAATGCCCTTGCTCTTGAGCCCACTGACTCGGGTATAGAAATTATTATCAATATCCGCCCAAGAGTCATGAGTGCGTAAGACCAATTCGGAGTAGTCCAGCACGGCAAAACCATAGACCACATGTGTGCAGAGATCGGTATTAATATCATCGGGTGTATAACGACCCAGACCCTTGCGATACCAGGCCCAATTGGTGAAGTAACAGACCACCTTGTAGTAACCATCTAAAGGAGCCAGCAAGGGTTTCTCTGTGGGGTAAGTAGGTCGGGGGGTAGTCACGGGTTTCGGTGTGGTGGGAGCAGGCTTGGCATTAGCTGGGGGCTTGGGCTTGGAAGCACCTCCACTTGCCGCTCCTTCCTCGCTCTGCTGACACTTGGCTGAGGCAGGCCAATCACAGTTACCCAAACCCGCATTAAAATGCAAACCGGGTGGACAATCTGCGCCCTGCAGACGATTCCACAAACAGAATAGATATTTGGAGCAATCTCCTGGATAGGGTACACGCTCTTCACCATTACAAGGATCCTCTTCATTGGAACGCGTGGACTGTATAATTCTCAAATATTTTTTAGTGGTCACACACTGCACATTCTCTGGCCAATCGCAAATCTTACGTATGCCATCCCAATGCAAATTTCCACCACATTCACTAGGCACCAAGGCACCATTGATGCAAATGTAATATTTACCGCAATTGCGATGCGTATAGTACTCTCCCTCATTGCAACGTGAAGTGGGTGGACGTGGTCGTTTGGTAGTGCGATGGGGTCGTCTGGTAGTGCTGCTAGTCACCTGCTGTTGAGCGGGTTTGGTGGGTTTTCGACTGGGTTTAGCTGTGGTGGTGGTTTTCCTAGGTTTCTTCGAGGGTTTTACGGTGGTGCTGCTAGAGGGTTCTTGCCTCACCAAACACTGAGCCGAAGCGGGCCAGTCACAGCCCTTGTTGTCATTATTCCAGTGTAAACCACCCGGACAGAACTGTTGACGTAGTTCACCGGCTACCACGCAATGATAATAGGCATTACAGTTCTTGGAGTCGGCATAGAACTCTCCAGCCTCACAGTTGGAGGCTTGTACCACGGGATAGACCAAAGCAGGAGCGGGTATGGTGGTAGGAGTGGGTCTAGCTGTGGTTCTGGTGGGTTTTGAAGGACGCCTGGTGGTGGTAGTAGTGCTAGAGCTCCACCAGTTGTTGGTGGTGCTGCTTACTGTTGTCGTGGGTTTGGGCTTTCTGGTGGTGGTGGTGGTGGTAGTCTTGGGTTTCCTGGTGGTGGTGGTGGTGCTGCTGCTTGGGTTAGGCTGCCAACTGGCCCAGGTGGTATGCTCATGCTGTTGACCTGTACCCGAAGCAGAGCCATCACTGCTTATGGTGGTCATTTGAGGTGGCATGGGTGTTACCACCGCTGGTGGACGCTGACAGTTTGTACGTGTAGGTGGTTCCGTGTCCAGGCGACCCAAAGCACGATTAATAGCCTTGAGCAGTGGATATGATTCACTGCAGCAACGATTTTGAAAGTCATCCAGGTCCACTGTCCAGGCCGCCACTCCACCAAAATCATTATTCACCGCATAACGTGCCTTGGCCTCTACACTAGCCGCATCTTCATAGCCCACCCATTGATCCTTGAGCATGGCATAGGGACCCGACTTGCGTTCCGCATCTCGACCCGTCAGCCATTTGGATTTACGTATGCGTTGGCATATCTCATAGTAGGCCAACATGCCCGGTTGTTTGGTCAATTCACCCGCCTCACCTGGTCCTGAGGTGGGTACACCTTCACCCATTAATTTCTGACTATTTTGTGCCAGTGTAAAACTCTGTCCATAGAAGGGTATGCCCAATATCAATTTCTCACGACGTGCACCCATCTTGACCAGCAATTGCATGGTATAATCCGTATTATATTGCGGATATTTATCCTTGGAGCGACCATATAGCGGACTCACATGACCGGTTTGACGTTCCCATGAACCATGATAGTCATAGCTCATCACCGTCATATAATCCACTATATTGGACAGAGCGGACAACTCATAGGCCTCTGTAATAATCTCCTTGTAGCCGGATATAGCCACACCCAATTGTAGTTCGGGATTGACACGCTGGAATTCAGTTCTTAGTTCACGTAAAAGTTTAGTCAAATTTGGTCTATCACTCGCTGGACCCTTGGAGCAGTCACTTTGCCAACATTTCGGATAATTCCAATCCAGGTGCAGACCACTGAAACCATGTCGCTGTAGGAAACCCGTCACACTGGAGGCAAAGACCTTACGTTTGATTTCATTACTAACCAAACGGGAATACTTATCCCCACTAGAGTCGGTCCAGCCACCCATGGCTATCAGCACGGGTATACCCAAGGCCGTTACCCTCTTATAATAATTATTCTCTATATCCACCCAGGGATCAAACTCTCGTATGGTCAAATGATCGGGATCTAGGGAGGCAAATGTATAGATAATGGTAGAACAAAGTTGTGGATCAATTTGTTCGGGTACAAAATGTCCATCCGCCTTGCGATAGAAGGCCCAATTGGACATATAGCACATGACTTTGGGTGCCATGTTGTAGTTCTTTTTGTTTTCGGATATTTTCAGTTGAGCCAAAGCTCCATAGGCTGGTTCGGTTTGTTCCAGATCGGCTTGAGCCAAGGCCCCATATGATTGTTGCTCTCTGTAACGATCCAGTTCTTCTATATGCTCCAACTGCTCAATATCCACCGCCTTTAAAAGTTGCTGATGAGGAGATCCCGAACGATAGGGTTGCGGTTGATATTCCTCTATGGTGCCTGGTGCTATGAAAGCAGCATATTTATCCGAAACCGTCCAGGGATCTGGCTCTACGAGTTGTGTAAGCTTTTCTGGCTTTAGCTCTTCTGTTATACTTAAGTCACGTAAAAGAGCCTCTCCTTCAAGTTCCTCCTCTTCACTGGGTGCTGCCTCCACAGAATCTCTGATAAACGAACGTAAAGGTGAGGAATCACGTAGTTGAGCCACATTTCGTTCATTTATGCTGGGAACACTCTCGACAGCACTACGCAGGGGTAAAAAGGTATCACCAAATGTGGGTCGTAGACTAAAACGACTTAAGGCTCCAGTCTCATCCTCCAGTGGTACACTCTCCACAGCAGAGCGGACAAAGGCGGGCTTGTAATAGGGCGCCACATGAACCTCGGGAGCCTCAATGCGTATGTGAGCAATTGAAGCTGTGACCCAAAGGCAGAGCAACTGTAGGGAAGAGGATTAGAGTTAGGGTTAGTAGATTGTGTAGTGGCGTTCTAGAAGTGAACTTACCCACACCCTGGTAAGCGTAGCTAGCCTACGCATCTTGTTTGCTTACTCCTCCTGATTTGAGTTAGAATTTACTGAAATGGTAAAAATAATTTAATAAATATTTTTACTAGACATATTGAGTTCAAGTGCTTCTATGTAAAACAACGCTGTAAGCCGGTGCGGACCCATACGTAGGGTGCTATATATATTTCTGGCCTAATAATGAAAACGCGAATATTTATGATCAAAAATGGTTTTATTGTTTTTCAAAGTGTTCTCCAGCAAAATTTATACACTTTGGCATGCGCTCAAACCAATTGTCGAAGCACTTTTTCCACTCCGATTGAGACACCTCCAAAACTTGGTTTTTGAACTCTTCAACAGCATCTTCTGGCGACGAAAATCGTTGACCACGCATTTTTCCCTTGATGTGCGGTAATAAAAAGAAGTCATTGAGTGCCAAGTCAGGGCTGTACGGCGGATGACCCATCAATTCGACGTTTTGGGCGTTCTACGTTGCTCAAGAGGAACAGTCACCACATAACCAGTTTTACCGAAGAAACAGGCAACCATTTGCTTCGAAGTGCTTCTTCCACGAACGACGTTCGCTGGATTTGGCTCGCCTTCGAAGACCCACACGGTCGATTGCTGTTTTATTTCGGGCTCATAAGCATAGATCCATGATTCGTCACCTGTGACGATCTTATAAACGTTTTTTGAAACACCGCGATTATATTTTTTCAAAAGAGGAGGAATTGTCAAATTGTGCGGGATCCAACGAGAACAAATTTTTTTTACGCCCAATATATCGAATGTATGCTGGTGGAAGAAATGCCCAAGGATGCCTCTATCTCAAGGTATGTCACATGACGATCTTGCATTATCAGTTCACGCACGGAATCAATGTTTTCTGGCACAACGACTATTTTTGGACGACCTTCACGACCTTCGTCTTCGAGCGAGCGTCGCCCGCGATTGAATTCAT
This sequence comes from Lordiphosa mommai, assembly GCA_018904225.1. NCBI lineage: Eukaryota > Metazoa > Arthropoda > Insecta > Diptera > Drosophilidae > Lordiphosa > Lordiphosa mommai. The sequence continues at coordinate 185,045 of JAEIFT010000185.1, forward strand.
TAAATGATTTAAGTTCATCGTTGCACTCTTGTCGTGATAATCCACGTCGAAAGTTGTGAAAAATTATTGCACGAATATTTTTTCGAGTTAATTCTATTTCTCTGCCGAGGTAAGTCTTTGATTAATCGTTAATCGATATCAATCGTGGTCACAAATGAAAGAGTTGTATGGAGATTTTATCGATAAAAGTCCATACTTTTTTTGGAAAAGGCAAATTGGTCCTAAAATGGCTAGAAGTGACCTAGGCCAGAAACTTAAATAGATACCCACGTATAACCGTATCTTAAATTATTCCATGGATATTGCTCTGAATCACTATTAAAACTATTCCAAACCTACACATATAATTATACTGTGAAAATTTCATGAGAAGCTTTAAAAATAATTGTAAAAGATCAGGGTTCCCATAAATATCGAAAGTACCGAACACAGCAAGTACTGTACATTGGGAAATCAGGTACATTCTTCGCTACTAACTGTACGTAAAACACAAGTACTGTAATTTCGTCGTAACGGACTGTTCGATAAAAATAAATACTGTACTATTTTGAGTTGATCCTTTTGAGTCTGCCATACCGGACCTCGAATTTGGGAAAGGAAATATTTTGGCCCTATTTTATACACAGTTTATTAGGCTGATATTTTCTCCCTTGACATCCAAGGTTCAGTATCACGATAAAGAGAATTGAGGTGTGCCTGAGCATTGCTCTATAATATATATTAATTTACACTGAATTGAAATAATTAAATATTAATTTAATTTACTAAATTCGAATAGCATATTAAAAGCTGACGATGCTTTTTCCTAAAACTGTCAGTCCCAAACTTATTAACCCTGTCTGTTAAATTTCGTTTGAATTTGCATATATTTATGATTTATATAGTCACCCACTACATATACACTGTCACGTCTCGGGGTTGTCCTCTCATATTACGCGAAGCACATACAAATTAGTTGGGGCACCTTCCTACTTGGATGACAAATTGGGAAGTAAATTTCCAATTAAATTGTGAATATTCCGCACCTCCCCGGAACTTACTTCCAGGTGACAAAAGTCTAGGCCTCCCCAGCTAGTACAATTACTTCTCTTGAAATTTGCTTTCTTTCCCACCGCTTGTCAAATTGATTTAAAATATCTTCTCCAAAATTTAAAAAATAAACGTGTTTTTATTTTCTGTGGCTTGACATTTTGATGGCAAATACAAAATGCCTAATTAATTTCATAAATTGCTTTTGTTTATTTTGAATAAATTAAAGTAATTCAATTGAAGAGTGCCGCTGGATTATAAATCGTTTTTGTTTGCGGTTTACATGGGGTATGAATAGAAGGAGGGGAAAAGAATATATAACATACGCTTTGATGCAGAAAATAACGGGTGTTTTTTTTTTTAGCATGTTTTAGGTCGGTTATTAACTGTCAAATTCATTTTTTCTGCTAATTTGTTTGACAGATTCATTTTGAGTTTTTGCGGAAAAGTCATTTTTCAGTAATCAAAAATTACATAATTGACCAACTGAACTTTTATTGACTTGGTCTATGCCATCAACGTTGACAGTGGCCTGGTTTGCCAAAAATACGTTGCAAAAATCATAATTTTTAAACCATTTAAGTTATCAACTTCATTTTATATACACTTGAAAAGTGTATATTAATTTTGCCCAGAAGTTTGTAACGCATAGAAATATTCATTTCCGACCCCATAAACTGTATATATTCTTGATCAGGACGACGAGCTGAGTTCATTTCCGCATGTCCGTCCGTCCGTCTGTCTGTCCGTCTGTCTGTTTCTACGCGAACTAGTCCCTCAGTTTTAAAGCTATCGAGCTGAAATTTTGCACAGAGTCTTCTTTTTACTGCACGCAACTAATATGTCGGAACCGGCCGGATCGGATGACTATATCATATAGCTGCCATAGGAACGATCGGTCTAAGAACAAGTTATAGTTAGAAAAACTTTTTTGTTTTAAATCGTAGCGTCCCCAATCTTGGTATATGTTAGTTTTATATGCTTCCACATAATTCTGGACAAATTTATCAAAATCGGATCACTATAGCATATAGCTGCCATAGGAACGATCGGTCGAAAAATAAGTCGTTGTGAGAAAAACTTTTTTGATTTTCATCGTAGCGTCTCCAATCGAAGTATATATTTTTTTCATATGTTTCCACATAATTCTGAAAAAATTTATCAAAATCGGATGACTATATCATATAGCTGCCATATAAACGGTCGGTCAAAAAAACACTTCTAGTGAGAAAAACTTTTTTGTTTTTTATCGTAGCGTCCCCAATCTTGGTATATATTAGTTTTATATGCTTTCACATAATTTTGAAAAAAATTATCAAAATCGGATGACTATAGCATATAGCTGCCATAGGACCGATCGGTCGGAAAATGTGTTTTACTAAGAAAAGTTTTTTTATGGTATCAAATTTTTATTATCAATGATTTAATAATTTTAAATATCTGATATCTATATCCTATATATATTTTACCGGTTAAATCAGTTGAAGTAAAGTTTTCCAAGTGTATTAAAACTTCGTCACAGTCGAAGTTAGCTTTGCCTTCTCGTTTTCTAATAATCTGTAAACTTCAAAGATTTTGAATTTAACAAAAGTAAAAAAAAATTCAATTAAAAACTAGCTTACACTTTTTCTGAAATAAAGCAATCAGTGTCAACATGAAAAAATTTTCGTAAAGAACTAGGGTTGTTGTACCAAGTTCCAACGATGGCAACAGGTCCTGGAGGCTTTTTAATATGTGGAAATAACAGCTCGTATTACTGGAGTAGACTGTGAAATTATTAAAAGGGTCACGGTGATCCATATTCTAAGTAGCAAAGGGAAAAATTGAAGATAAAAAATTTGGAAGTATGGCACTGAAAGGTCTATTATTTAATAGGAACGGTATCCAAGCAAAGGCTTAGCACCTACAGTACTTGATCATGGACATTATATAATAGAGTATATAACTCTCCCTATTGGTGAATTATCGTTAGAAGCCCGAGAATCAAGAACAGGAAATATCAGAAATAAAGGTACTCGAAGTTATGCAAATTTTCTTAAAGGCGACAAAGGAAAGATATGTTCAACATCTTATTAGCTTCACCGGATATAGATATAATTTATTTCTTATTAATATGTAAATCTCATTGTAAGAAGCTTAGAATTCAGGGTGTCAAACCGGAACCCGAACCGGAACCGTATACCGAGAAGAACCGATTGAAACTCAGAACCAGAACCGTAACCGGAACCGTTATTATTTATTTTTTGCGTACCGGTATTTCGGAACCTTTATTTTTGGAACCGAAATGACCGAAAAGAACCATTACATTGTACCGGTACAGTTTCGGTTCAGAGTTTTTTTTTGGTATTTCATTTTTATTGCTTCAATCAGGGATTTCTTCAGGGTAATACGCAGGGTAAACATAAGCAAAAACTTACAAATGTAAAGTTAATGGACCATCTGGTATATACTGAAATTTTCAATAAAAATAACAGATAGATCTTATTTGATTGTATCTTTTTTGGTTCAATACATTCCAAATGTTATTAATTTATCATTAATTTTTGCATTTACAAAGGAAATGAATTAATAATTGGCCCAAATGGACTTAACCTAATAGCAGGGATAAATTGTGATCGGTAACGTTATCTGATAACAGTGTATTTAACATTTCATCAAATATCAAAAGATCTTCTTGCTCTTTTATTATTAGGACATTTTTTTCTGAGGTAAAGTTTATTATGTTTAATTTTCCTTCTTTATAACTACTTTTTGTTGTGTAGGTTGCTACCATTTCTATTATATCTTCGGATTAAAGGATTTTTAAATTATACTGGTACATACCGGTACGTACCGGTATACCGAAATAAAAACCAAACTACCGGTACGGAACCGAATACCGAAATAAACTAGAACCTAAACAGAACCTTTTACCGAAACATTAGTTTCGGTATGTACCAGAACCGGAACTGGAACCGAAATTCGATTCGGTTTGATTCCCTGTTAGAATTTAAAATAAAAAAGTTATTAAGCTAATTCTCCGCACAATGCTCTACTGGCCGACCTCATAGGGTCGTTAAGTAAGCATGGGTTGGTATGAAAAATGGAAAATATCTTTATTCGGGTGCAATTGTAGCAATGGTATTTTTTTAGTGTGTTTCTTGTATATTACTCAAAAACCTGAGCACGCTGGTCTTTTTTTAAAGTCAATTTTTTTTTTATTTAAATCAGCGATAAATAAGGGATTACAAAAAAAATTTTTTTAACTTTTTATTAATATTTTGTTGTTTTGCTTTATGAATTCTTATTCTAAATTAATCCCTTAAACCAGAAAAATCTAACTTGAGTGCTTTTGGAGAGACAAGTAATTTACTTTATCCTTTTAACCATTATTTGTTTTTTGCATTTTTTCAAAAATTAACAAATGGTCCAACATTTCCAATTCCAAAATTAAAAAAAAAATGTTAAAAATTGTAACCTTTTCGTTATTAAATAGCTGGATCAATTCAATTGAAGAACGAAATTTGATTTTTGCAACGAGTTTTTGGAAAACGAGCCACTGTGCGTTGTTAATGAATTTCAAGCTGCATCAACCATTAATTTTAATTGTAATTAATAGTTGACCCCTATCATTAACTACCGATCCGGGCTAAACACTGTCCAGGACTGAGTTCGTCATGCTGATCATATATTTACTTTATCTGGACGGAGATGCTAACTTCTGTGCGATACAATAGTCAGAAACTGGGAATAAAAAGATTTGTTTCAGTTGCCGAGTCTGTCCAACCAAAACTCGCTCTAATATGAAGGGCACAACTTCAGCGTTTTACATGCTTACACCGTAAATCAAATAATAGCAACAGTTGAAAGCATAATAAAGGTCCTTTAAGGACATACGATAAGCCAACTAAAAGGTATTGGTTCATTGATCAAAACTTAAAACAAACTTTTATCCTAGTCCTTTGAAATTTGAAATCACTTTTTATTTTTGATGTGTAAAATACAAATTTTTTAAAATGGAAATTGAAGAGAAGAATTATTTTATATTAAAATTTAAATATTGGTGGGGTAAGTGACCTTTCTTATGGGCAACTGACCTGGAGCAGGCTAGAAACAAAAAACCATTAAAAGTTTACAAGTAATTGTCATATCACAATTTCTTTTATAATATAAATTTATAGTGAAAAAAATTCAATCTCGAATTTTTATATGAAATTTAAATTCCTTAATTTTATGCACGGAATTTGCGGAATTGGGGTAAAGTTCATTTCCATAAAACATCGCACAAATGACACGAAAAAATCTTTTTCTGAGATAACCCAATATTAAGATTATATTTCAGTGTTTTTCCCCTTACCGAAATCACTCTAGTTAATTTCTCTGACATCTTTCGCCTGCCCGCTATAATTATGCCTAATTATGTTTGCTATCTATATTTACATATACTTATCGATTTATTATCTTTCTGCTTTTAGCACTTAAGCCCAGCACTTTTTCCTTTCTTCCCCTCCCATTTTACAAGCTGCCCTTTTTGCCCGTTTATTTGTGGCTTTTTTTTTAACAATTCATGCAAATCAGCTTAGAATTGGGTTAAGTGCTTCATGACATGGACCGGTTTTTATGCTGATATCGTTGTTATTATTATACGTAACATCGCCGATTTTATGGTAATTAAAAGAAATGTAACCCAACGGCCAAAGAGGAAAAAGATGTTGAGCAACTTTTTGGCCTGCAGCAGAGAATGGCGTCAGGTTGGTTTGGCCAGGGGTTCATTGAACGCCAAGATTAAGAACTTTTTGAATCCTGTCTGCATATTCATGATGTGGCACACAGATTGCGCAATATGAAAGGTTTTCTTCTGATATGATACTATTGTCGATTGGAATTTCGCCTGCGTGGATAATTTTGTAAATATTTCTTTTGTAGACTCGTGTAGATTTTTGTGGCACTATTAAAAATCCATAAACTTAGCTACATTTTTTATGCACTTCACGTACAACACACATACAAAAATCTCAATTCATCAACGTCTGGCGGGTCACTTTATATGTATTTTTGTTGTTATTGTTGTTTTTACTGCCGACACAATTTTAGAAAGAAAGTGTCCACACCTCACTCACTCATTCACCCGCTCACTCACTTTTGTGTACCTTCAGTAGGTATTCCGTTGGGGGTGTATGCCAAAAACTCGCGATCAACGTTTACGCATGCGCGTTCAGAACCAAACTGTTCGGCGATCGTGTTGAGGACGCTTCTATTTATACTCCCAACGGAACGTGCAGCTAAAAAAAAAAAGCAACAGCATATAAAGAACGTCACCAGCAACGTTCTAAAGTGTAAAAGGCGGCAAGCGGGATGGATGGCTTATCTAGGTATAAAGAAAGCGCTATACTCTTTTCTTTCTCCAGGTGTAAACTGAGATGACATTTCAGAGCAAGTAAGTTAGGCTTTGGTTTAAGAAACTGTAACTTAAATTGTGTATTTTATTCATTCTTTGGCTTTTGTTAGGTACATTCTATAGGATAATAAATCATATATCGACAATGAATCGACCTTGAAAAACGACTAAGTGCAGTTTTCTCATGTTCCTGTTTTTTAAATTCAGGTGCTTTTTGGGGGAAAATGTGTTGCCTACTTTTAGGCCGATTTTAACTGTCTATATTTGTGTCTACTACGACCCTGATGTGATTAAAAGCGGCCTAAAAGTAGGCAACATATGTTTTCTCCAAAAGAATCTAGTTTTAAAAAACATGAAGATGAGAAAACGGCCCTAACTCTCTTTAACACTGAGCACGGTACGTTAACTTGCTGCGGTGCACCACCGGTAATCATAATCTACATGAAACTGGTAGTTTGATCATATGATCAAAACTACAAGCGCTATCACAATCTCCCAGATCTAAAGGAATGCATGAAAATATCTGGGGCTTTCGAAATAAAATCATGCATACCCATTGTAATAGCAGTTAAATAAATAATGACTATGCAAAAATCGCAAATGTATATTAACATTTCTTTTAAGAACTCATATTCCAGTGAGAGGCCATGCGTTGGCTACCTGGACTATGTGAATAGAAAGGGGTGGACGTCAATGGTCTTACAGGCTGTTGTTGATAACATAATATACTAAAACATCAAGCTTGTTAAGAGAAGGGAGAAATTTGATAAAAAAGTTTATTTATTCTTCGGAAGTACGAAATTCCGGTCCATACTTCCCTGAGCTTCGATGAATTCAGCTTGTTGTAAATCAAGCTTATCAAGGCCCTCTTGAACTTGTGATGAATTATTTCGCATGTACAATTTCTCTGAAATTTTGCCAGCAAGAACTTCATGAGAAGTTAGTAGAACGGGCACATCCTCGTCTTCCGACATTAGCTCAACAAGATTATCAATTTCATATGAAACATATAAATCGTCTATATTTTTTTCTCGCATAATGCAGAGCTGCATGCCGGACCCTTCAGAACCGGTTCGGTCCATGTTCTTGTGATGCCTGAGCCGAACCCCATTGGAAATAATTTCGAGAGCCCGATCCTTACATTGTTTTCTTATTGATGGGGTTCGGTAATTAAAATTTATAATTAAAATTCCTTCGAGTAATTATTGGTCTATTTTTTTATTTGATCAGACAGGTTCTCGTTTTACTATTTTTTTACAAAATGTTTTGTTAAAGGTTCTGTTGATGGTAAATGAAAATTCGGAATTCGGGGTTTGCAGCTCTGAACAGAACGCAGCCATATGTTGAGCTCTTAGAGCATAAAAAAACTGGGATTGTAGATAGCAATACCGTTGCCTTATAATACCAAAGAAGTGAGTTCGATTCCACTTTCAAGCAAGGATTTTGTTGTTATTATGTGATTTTTGAATTGTGCTTAATTTTGACAAGCAATTTGGTCCCGAAATTGAATATTTTTAGGTCAAAATCACTCAAAATAAAAATATTTGTATTGCCAATGACAATTCTAGCATTAGCAGAATATGATTTTTATTGTTATTAAATGCAGATGCGATGCATTTTGTATATGAATATGAATGAGATAGGCTCAAATAATAATGGAGTGTATTAGAAGTTCACCCATTGCATTCCGATGTTTACAAAATTTTGTTCAATGCCTCATGAAGTTCAAAATAATTTTTATAAATTGTTTCTCAAGCATTTAAAATCGTGGAATCTTTTGTAATGTTTTAAGTTTGTCTATGCTTTAAATAAATATTAGAGTATTTCAAAAGAACCAAAAACCCATCCAAAAAATCCTGCTAATGATATGCACACAAATGTCCGAACAAAGCATTATTTACCGGTTTACTTTGCTTCTTCGCCCGCTTTATTCGTTGTAAATTTCGATATGCGAATTTGGAAATAAAAACAAAAACAGCGGCAACCGGCAAAGTTGTAGCAAGGCGTTTCGATGTCAACGCCCACCTGAAAACTGGTCCAGTTCAGTTGTCATCCACCGTGAAGAAACGCAATTAGTAGGCATTGGCTTTTGGATACAAATATTTTGCATAATGATATGTTGTTCTTTGCTCTGAGTTTTATCAATTTGCTTGCTCTTCTGACAGCTTTGTTGATAGCTTAAGTAGCCGGCGATGATTAATGATCGGGGGATGCCAAAAGAAAGGTGTCTGATTGAGTGCATTGTGAAAGCGGTGTAAAAATAATTTTACTTGTATAACACTGCTCCAAAAATTAAATCAACACTACCAATTTTCACTATAAAAAATAGGCATTAGGTTAAGACCAGAGAATTATAACGAAAACCAGTTTTGGGTGTGACCTAAATATAACTTGAAATCACTTCTTTAAGAAGACAGACCATTTTCTGAATCCTTCCAGTCTTGGGACACCGCGTGCATCCCAAAAAACTGTCGACTTGACCAATGTCTGAATACTTTAAAGCAAAAATGGAAAAAAAGGATTCTTTTTATTAAATAGATAATACAATTCATTTTCAGTTTCTAAAGCTACATCAAATCATTTTTAAATCTGTCAATTTATTTAGATTTTGTGTAAAGAATTTGTTCAAAAATGAATTTACGCTGCGTCTTAACTAGAGCAGGCAGGGCATCGTGTCGGAACTTATTATAATTTTTTTATTTAGTAAAAAAAACAGTTCTGTTCAAACTATTTTTGACCAATGCACTAATTTATAGTATGTATGTATTTGTAGCATTGGGATAATATTAATAAAATTAAAAAATTACTAATAGTTTAAGTCAGAGGAAAGGCAACACTACGTATGAGTGATATTTAGCAATTGAAAATTAAGCAAAATCAAGATGACGAATCAATTATATGTTTGATTGAAAGTTACGATAAAACTGTAGAAGAAATATAATGAACTGTAAAGACCCGGCCTATGACAATGCTGCAAAAATATAAAGAAAGAAATCCTGAAGCCGATGATGACCGTTACATGAAAATTAAGGATACGATTGACTTACTTAAGTTTATAATATGCTCGAAATTAGAGGATTACCTACTAAATTTAATAGTAATGATTTTAATTTTTTGTTCACGATTTCAAAATTAAAATTAATACAAAACGAGAAGGCAAAGCTAACTTCGACTGTGCCGAAGTTTTAATACACTTGAAAAACTTTACTTCAAGTGATTTAACTGGAAAAATATATATAGGATATAGATATCAGATATTTAAAATTATTAAATCATTGATAATAAAAATTTGATACCATAAAAAAAACTTTTCTTAGTAAAACACATTTTCCGACCGATCGGTCCTATGGCAGCTATATGCTATAGTCATCCGATTTTGATAATTTTTTCAAAATTATGTGAAAGCATATAAAACTAATATATACCAAGATTGGGGACGCTAGGATAAAAAACAAAAAAGTTTTTCTCACTAGAAGTAGTTTTTTGACCGACCGTTTATATGGCAGCTATATGCTACAGTCATCCGATTTTGATAAAATTTTTTCAGAATTGTGTGGAAACATATAAAACAAATATATACTACGATTGGTGACGCAACAATGGAAAATAAAAAAGTTTTTCTTACTAAGACTTATTTTTTGACCGATCGTTCCTATGGCAGCTATATGATATAGTCCTCCGATCCGGCTGGTTCCGACATATTAGTTGCGTGCAGCAAAAAGAAGACTCTGTGCAAAATTTCAGCTCGATAGCTTTAAAACTGAGAGACTAGTTCGCGTAGAAACAGACAGACAGACAGACGGACAGACAGACGGACAGACGGACGGACGGACAAGCGGAAATGAACTCAGCTCGTCGTCCTGATCAAGAATATATATAGTTTATGGGGTCGGAAATGAATATTTCTATGCGTTACAAACTTCTGGGCAAAATTAATATACACTTTTCAAGTGTATAATTACTTAAGATCGACCATGAATACATCAGGGCTAACAAATCAAGCTTAATAACATTTGAAGAAGAAATCAGTGATTCAATAGAAATTGAAGTTATCTTAAAAGAATTTTTAGTGCTATAAAATCTAAAATAAAATTTTAAATGTGAAAAATCTGTTTAAAATTTACATAAATACAAAATTTGGGGTACACACGATGTTAAAAGCTGACTAAGTTCACAATTTTCCAATCTGAAAACAAAATTCTCATTTCAAGTTCGTTTCGGGATTATAATTATATAGGATCGCAGATGCTTCCTTCTGTCTGTTACATACATAACATTTGCACAAGCCCATTATATCACTTGTTTCTTTGGAATACATAGGGTATGCAATTTAAATCTTGCTCTCTCAAAGAACAAACACTTTTCACACATTTAATGTGAAACTAAAGGAATTTGTACACAATAAAGAATCCAGTTTATTAAATTAATTCAAAATAAAAAACATACAAATTCAGTATTAATATTTACATTTAAATATCTTTGAATAACTTCATCTTTGCAAAATTTCTTTTGTTCTGTTTTGTTTTACGGGTTAGATTAAGTAAGCTTTAAAGTATTTATGTCAGTAAAGTTTTTTTGTAATCTGTTATGACGGGCGAGCTAAATATAAGTCAAATACGTAATAGTTGGTGAGCGGACTAAATTTAATTTAAATATTCATTGAACACATTTGAATTTTTTTTTCAGATTTGGGCAAACTTAAATCTACTTTTAAGGTTCGGTTCGGAAATGTACCAAATAAATATTTCGAGAATTTTACTAGCCACGCAAACCTCTTTGGCCCATTATTTCATATAACATCTATATAGTAAATAAATAAATTAATAAAACACATCTGACAAATGCGCGATTGACCTTGCCTCAAAAATACCTAATTTGTAATTTTCCTTCCAAACGTGTTGGATATGTAAAGATGATCCAAAAATTATAATACTGGTATAAATCAGTGATGCAAAGCGGTTCTGAATCGAAGCACCAATTCGTACTAGTGAACCAAACTGCGAACCAAACCGGTGTCCTTTTGAAAATGCTGAACCGATTCGAAAACCAAAGGTTTGTTCATTTTAAGATGAAAGCTAGACCACCTTCTTTAAAAATTGTTTTTTTCAAATTTTATAACTTCAACCAGTAAGTAGCATTAAATTTTTAAAAAGAACCAATGGGTTTCATCGGTGGCGGGATTGTTACAGATAGGATGTTCCTGAGTTTCACAGTATCTGGTTCTGGTGCGTTCGGCACAATATTCTGTATATTTTAGTCGAGCTCTTCACCTTTATCTAACTTCAACTATTGGACTCTTTTTTTCTCATTTGCTAACCAGCATTTTTAAAAAAGATTGATAAGTGCTTTTTTTGTGGTAAAAATCGAATTACGTATTCTTTTGCTGGCTAACAGATGCTTTGGACACTATGTTGGTGGGACACAAAAATATTAGTATGAATTAATTTTTAACCACTAAATTTAACACTTACGGACGCGAACGGGACCAACTTTGAACGACAATAAAATATTTAAAAAAAAAATGTTTAGCAATTGTGATTTTTTTTATTAAATTGCGTATTAAAAATCTGTTTGTGCTAAACTTTCCATGCATTCTTAAATTCTTCTTAAATTTGTGACAGACAGTATCAGTATCGAATAGGACATTGAAAAATAGATGGAAGCAATCCAAAGATTTATAGTTAATCGGAATCACATTCTACTCTTTTGTTTTTTTTTTTAGATAAATTATGATGTAGGAGAAATTTTGTAGAATACTCTTTAGCATGTATGATCTATCTTAAAGAAAATAATAACAAATAATCTTGCAATTAAACATGGCAAAAAAAAAAGAGAAAATGCACTTGTGCAACTTCGCTGTCGATATACTCATTCAGGTTAATGAAGATATGTTTGCATTGATAAAATTAGTTAATTATGAATGTCTTTTTTACCATAATATGATAAAACAATGTGATTTTAAGAACTTTTTTTGTTTTTAGCCTCGGTTGACATTTTAGCGGAAATGCCCATATAAAAAATCAAGATTTTTTAACTATTTAAATTATTTTTTTAGAATTAAAAATTCAGAATTTTCTTATGAGAAAATAATATTTTGAGAAATTGCCACATTCAAATAACCGTTGCCCGTCAACTAGTGCTGCATGAATAAACGAATATAATCGAAGAGGGTACCACTTATCCCAAAAATAGTGTGACCTGTTTGCGGCTGTACAAAATAGCTAGATATAGTGGAAAATGGCTAAATGGGCAACACTGTAGACAACCTGTAAACAACTTTGCAACTAAAAACTAAAAGAAAAAAAAGAAAAAGTCATCAACGAGGAAGGACATCACTGCCAAGTAGTAGGATATGCTCATTTGTTGTTATTAGCGGCACGAAAACAATTTCGAGTAGTCAAGGAGTCACAAAGGACAGCTGCAAGCGAAAACGAAACTGCAGCTGTTATTTATAGCAGCCAAACAACAGCAACAACCACCCCCGGAACTAGTGGAGTGGGTGCCGGAGAGTCGGAAAGAGGGGGGCAGCAAAGTGGGCGTAGGGCGACCACAAGTACAAGGATTTGTTCAGTTGGCCAGTCAAAGTCAAGGTAAGTGGAGGCGTGCAATTGTGACGTCTTCATTACGTTCGCTCACGTTTTGACATTTGCGTGTGTTATGAAATTATAAAATCAACTTTGATTGATTTAGATCAGTCGAGGAAATGGAGTCCACCACAGCAGCTGCCGTAACAGCCAGTGCTCCCACCGCGGCGGCGGCGGTGGTTAATCAAGCCAAGTCCCGGGTCGGCCAGCAGGGACGTAAAAAGTCGGGACCCAAATTCGAGCTCTCCGAGGCCCAGAAGTCGGACATCAAGGAGGCTTTCGATTTGTTTGACAACGAGTGCACTGGCTTCATCGAGGTCAAGGAGCTGAAGGTGGCCATTCGAGCCTTGGGATTCGAGCCCAAGAAGGAGGAAATCAAACGAATGATTGCTGAAATCGATAAGGATGGCAGTGGACGCATCGCTTTCAATGATTTCCTACACCTGATGACCATGAAAATGGCCGAAAAGGATACTAAAGAGGAGATACTGAAAGCCTTTCGTCTATTCGATGACGATGAGACGGGCAAAATCTCATTCAAGAATTTGAAACGTGTGGCCCGTGAACTGGGTGAAACTCTCACCGATGAGGAGCTGCGCGAAATGATTGATGAAGCGGATCTGGACAACGATGGCGAGGTTAATCAGGAAGAATTTTTGCGTATTATGAAGAAGACCAGTTTGTATTAGAGAATCTCCCAAATCGAGAATTCTTTTCGTAGTTTAAGCGGCATTCCGTAACTAAGTCAAAATGTGTTTAAGTGTTAAGTTTTGGTTAAGCTTATTTGTGGAGCCCAACCCCTTAAATATTTGAGGGGCGGTGAATTTATATATTATTTTGCTCAACTTACTGCTTTTGATGTGTAAGCTGAAAAAATTGTGTTCCTTTTTGTCTAACACTCTAAATGTAGCAGCTAAGAAGCTTACATACATAGCACCGGCTGTATTTTTGCACAATCCATAACTCTAAAGATGATTAAATAATAAACATTCAAATAGTTGAAAGATAATGTTGTGAAATGCTAAACAATATTGTTGAATTATTTCGAACATCCATTCCCCGATGGCAAACCAGGACCTCCCATTTATTAGTATAATTTAAAAAAATAATATAATAGTTTTTGCTTGAATGAAAGTAGACAGTAGACTCGATTGATCCCGAAATTCTCGTAGGACACTCTCAACCAAATCAGCATGGTGTTAAAATGTGATCCCTTTCAACTATACTGGCAAATCGTCAAAAGCAGAAATAGAAAATAAAACATGTAAGAAAGTCGGTCAAGCCCGACTGTAAAATACTCTGTACCTGCCAAAGTTGGTATAATAATGATTACTTTTAATAATGTAAAGACTTGAACTGTGTGAGTGATGCCCATTACAGATAGTACACTTTTAATTGCCTTTCCCTCCCTAATTAACTGTAGAATTATGCTTGGGGTAATTAAAAAAAAATTTTTTTTGGTAAAATTTACTCTTCTGAGTTGACTAGCCAAATTAATTTTAGTGTCCCGATTAGATCTACCCATAACGTTATCCCCCTATTCATAAAACGGTGTAGTACTAACTATGCTATGCATGAGCCTTTTCGGGTCCTCTGTGCTGATTATAACAAACTTTACCAAGGGTTCAGTTTGGAATTGGAATTTTCTGCTTGAAAGACCTTTATCTTAACACATTAAGCCCGTCATCAAATTTTTATTTTTCTATTTATAGCCTATTTATTTTGATTTTGGTCTATTCTTTGTAATTTTCCACCGTGATTTTGTGTCGTACGTTAGCGGCAGCGCCCCTCGGTCGGTTGGGCGGGAGGTGAGCTGCCATTTTTGCTGCTAGTAAAGAAGCGATAGCTGCCAGGGCCTTTTGCCTGGAGGGACGAAAAAAATGTGTTTTTACTAGTAGTCGTAGAAGTTCTTAATTAATGGAACATTACAAATATCTATTTAGCATGACATTTTACCCGTTAGTCATTAAATCTTAATTAGTTATATATGATTATGTAATATGTATTAACATATTCAAAAAACTAGAGCTAAATACTACCCGGCCTTAAGAGTTACACCACCTGCATTCATCGCTTCTCTCGAGATAGTAGATCCTTTACTCCTCTGGTTGTAGTCCCGGACTTTTTGTTAGTTTATAGAAGGAGTGGTGGTGATTCTAGACGATTTTAGAGTGCTAATCACGAATCTGTTTGACAAATGATCCATCACTTCAGGATTTTTATAAATTTGAGCCTAAAGTTGGTGTTGTAGGCAACTAATACTTTTTTTTATCGTTAAGTAATTTTCCTTACCTTTAAGATAAATTAGTCTGAACAATTCAGGTATTTTTGCAGCAAAGATAAATAATATTCGACTAAATGTTTTGTGTCTAAAAGTATGCTTAAAGAAGAACCGCATCAATCTTTCCCCGCAGCATAGCACAAAATAGCTCTATCCGTTGCCTGAAACATTTTGTACTTCGACTTATTTTGGAACCGCTTAGATTCAAGTTGATGTGCTGTTGAAATACATATTTAAATATATGGTCACTCTAATTAACTTATACCAAGACTGCAAGCCCGAATAATTTTTGGAAAGGTCCGGTATGCGGGTTCGAACTTGTATTTACCTATGCTTATGTTCAGAAATTTGAGGTTAATTTTTGTTTTGCACATTGGTTCGTCCCAAGTTTTAACAAATTTTTATAGAAAAGCAATTTTTTTGTTAAAAATATATTTAGAATTTCTGTTTTTTCATATGTTTTTAATTTATATGTAGTAATAGCTTTTAGTCGAGGCTTATATATATTATAAATATATATGTTCCCTTTATTGTAAATCTAGGTGCTTATTGAGAAAATACAGGTTGCCTACTTTTAGGACGCTTTTGAAATATCTTTGCTTGCGTCTGCGACGACCCACGTATGATTCTAACATCTGCCTCAAAATATGCTACATATATTTTCTCAATAAGCACCTGGATTTACAAAAAGGGATCATTAGAAAATGGCCCCAAGGTTTCAACTATTGGTAATGGGTTTTCAAATTATGGAATGCACTAAAACTATTGAATGCGCCTTTTTCGTTTTAAGTCCGATCAGCTCCTTATTTATACAAAGCTCTACGTAACAAAATAATAACAACGTTATAAAAAATTAAAAATAAATTTGAATTCGGTCCAATAAAAAACAAAAAATGTCTTTTTTGTAACTATTTTCCGCGAATTTTCCGGAGTTTCAAAAATTTTGAAAACTTGTTTATAATATTTTGCTATGTAGAGCTTTGAATATAAGTAAGGAGTTGTTCGAATCAAAAATAAGTGAGTTTCCTACAACAGTTTTCCGCCCATTTTACGACTTTGGCATAGATTTTCCAAAATTTTGAAGGCAAGTATTCATATTTTTGTATAAGTATCTTTGAAAACAGGTTTAAATATAATTGGGCGAAAATTGTCCACACTCTGGGATTAAAAAAAAAAAAAAGAAGAAGATTGGTTGGTTTAGTCGATTGAAAATGATTTTAAACCTGTTTGGATGATAAACAAAAAGTTTCTTATAACAGTTTTCTGCGAATTTTTTACATTTCCGGCAGAATTTTTAAAACCCCGTCTTAGTGTTCACTTTCAGAATAAGATAAAACTACTGTGAAAAATTTAGCTTCCTATCTTTAATGGTCAGGTTAAACTTTTTATATATTTCTTCTAGTAGTTTTTGGTCTGTTCTACTTCTTAGATTAGAAAAATAAATTTTAGGGTTGTAAAGTAACCCTTGAAACTTTTGTTGTACCGAACCCAAAGATTTCGTTCTGGTTCAACTAAGAGTATTCAGGGTTCGAACCGGTTCGGTTAAAAACCGGCTTGCAGCCCTAATTTAAACAGTTATACCGAGAATCCATTTCTCATCCCACAACAAAGATTTTAAATCATTTTGATATGAAAACTGCTTTTATAAAATTATATTAAGGTGTGGTGGTCCTAGATAAGGAGTTTTTAAGCTTCTGATTGGACCACCTTAACTTGCATATCTTTATTTTTCGTTATCGTTAGCTGCGGAGAAAAATCCTTTTAAATGGATTTCAGTCGAACAAACACCAACCCACCCGGGCTGAACACGAACTGCAGGGCCGGAAAATATTGATGACGTTAATATAAATTAAGACTGAATAATATTCTGAATTCGGGTGGGGCGGAACAAATTTAAAATTTCTGATACTGCGTCGGGACGTGTCACAAAAATTAGAAATCGCATTGAAAATTATAATTAAAATTTGAATACTCGACGACTTGAAGCTTAGCATGTTACTTGCCCAAAAATAAAAATGATTTAATTCATAAAACAATAATTGCTTCTTTTTAAAATTCGCATTGTTTTTTTTTATTGATATGAAAATTTTCTAAAACATTTGTAATACTTTTCTTTTGCCAAACTTAAAAAACTAAACAATAAAGTTGTGTGGCTAAGGGGAGTGGGGAGAAGGATTTTGGAACACATTAAAAAACTTAAATTCGTTAAACAAAAGTGCTAAAATAAAGGAAATCCACGGATGCACAATTATGCCTCCACTTAACCTCAAACAAATGGAGCATTAAAGTAAATTTTTCGTTTGCTGGGCAATGGTTTGGTACTGAGACCCGAACCCTCGATGAATTTCTCAAAGCTGGCCAAATTCTTTATCATTTGCTTGGCCTTGGCCGGGGAAAGTTGCGTATCCTCTTCCCCCTCCTCGTCCAGATGTAGTCCCAGTTCTGGTTCCTCCTCTTCTTGATTAAATTCCTCATCCAGATTGTACTCATCGGCGGCATTGATCAGACATTCGTTATCCTCACTAATCTCCTCCAGCATGCCTTCATGTTGTGGACTCTTCGAGACCTCCTGACTCCTATCGTATTCCGCATCCAGATTATACCAATCAAATTCCGCCTGAAGGGGTAGATCACTCGAAGTTAGTTGGAGCAACGATTTGGAGGTGGGCGTGGTGGGTAAACTTCTTGGAGTAGTGGGTGTGGTGGGTGAGCTGGGCAAACTCATGCGCTTATTGATCTCGGCCAGTATATTGGGCACATGCTTGCGCTTGTATTGGGAGGGTGATAGGGTTTGGTTGAGGGGCAATTGAAGGCATAGCGGTGTGTTTGGAGTCAGCGTCTTCGGTGTCATCATCAGATAGTCCGAAGCGGATTGCTTGGGTGCAATGATGGCCGCCACATTGGGTAGCTTTGGTATATCAGCGAAAATCTCTTCGATTTCCTCAGTCTTGTGCGAGATGTTGTCATCGGAAAGATGTTCATCTTCCTCATCCCCAACCACTGCTGGAGGCGTATTCGACTCCGGTGCCTGATGTATGTCAGCCACAATTTGGACACTGGTCATGCCCACCTCCGAAATGGAACAATAGTCCGGCTCAGACGCTGAGGTAGTGGTAGTCTCCTCCTCCATTTGCTCGTCCAGTTGATGAAGCGATTTCTTGAATTTCAACAGATTAGCCGGCTTGGGAGGTAAAGCTGGGGGCAATTTCTGGTTCTTAAGGACTCCACCTGGATTATTAATCACTTCCCCATTCGCTGCCGCCATATCCACATACAGATTCGAAGCCCTTTCCGAGCCTATGGGCTCATATTCATTGCTATAGATGCTCTCATAGTTGAGTGTATCCCCGGATGAGTTCATGGGATGATAATGTGAGATCAATGGTGCATGTTGCTCATCCTCCCCTACATCCTCGTGCCTGGGCACATGCACCATGCTATTTTTGGTGGAGAAATGTACACGTTTGCGTCCATTAGACGCACTACGTCCACTTAAAGAGCTTCGTCTGGGCAAGCTGGAACTCTTGATGGCCATGGCCGATTTCGGTGTGGGTTCTCTGAGAGTCTCCTCCATGGACTGTTGCAGTAGTATTTGATTCACACACTCCAGAACCGGATTAACAGCTCCCTGGCCATAGGGTTTGGATGTCACGGACGCCTCTTCCTGGTCCGAGGCACTGGCATACCAATCATCTGTTGTCGTCTCATAAATCTGCTTGGGTGAGGCTTCTGAGAAGTCGGCACAGCGACGTTGCACAATTTTAAGTCCACCCTGGGACATGAGTTGCTGCTCCTGCTCTGGGTCTAGTTCATCAAAATCTTCATCATCTTGCGGTGAGAAAATGCCATCATCTTCTAGATCTTCCTCCAGCTGGGCGGCCACTGAGGAAACTGTTGTTTTACTACTGCTACGACTGGAGGAACTATTTCTGCGTCTCTGTTGCTGCCGCTCCAACTCCAAACTGCTTTGTTCCGAGTATTCACCATCATCCAGGGATGGTTTAACACCATGCATGCGTTCCATGGCCCGGGAATAGTTATGCAGCTGCTCATAGCTGGTCTGCGAATCCTCACGACTGATGCTACTTGTATTCTCCTCCGATTGCTGCTCCAGGGCCGCATCATCAATATGCATGGCCCGAGACCTCATGTAATCCCGAAAGGTACCCGCCGTACGTTTGCTTGTGTAGCGTACGCTGCGTCTGGCGCCGTAGAATGACGATGAGACGGTGTCATCGCTGGATGAGCCGTGCTCAGCTGTAAAGAGAAATAGACAGAAAGAAAGATGTGCGTTAATATCGCTTTGATGCTTATTGAAAGTGTACAAATAATGATTTATCAAAAAATATGCGAGAAATGAAAAGAATTGGAATATTTCTTAAGACAAGCTGCAGGGAAAAGCCTACACACTGAAAAAAATATTCATTTAGATCCATTTTAAATGGATTTTATGGTTCCCTTTTTTACGGATTTTAAATCAATATTTATCAATATTATTTTGTATCGATAATATAATTTTTTGCAAGTTGCAAGTTTTGATATTTTAAGTGACATTGGTATTTTTAAAATCGTATAACTATGACAAAACTTTATCGATTAGAAATTGTGAATATGTCATTTTAAAGCATTTTTCATGTACTTTTTTGAAAAAAAAAAAAAAAAAATAAAAAAAATGCACCCCCATTTTTCAAAATTAACAGTTATTTTTAAATTTTGTCCCAAATGGGTACTTAAAAAAAAATTTTAATTTTTTTGAAAAGCTTAGGTCATTTTCTATAAAATGTGTAAATATGATAGTGGGACAACAATAAGCATTTTTCATGTACTTTTTGAAAATAATAACAAAAATAATAACAAAAATAAAAAAAAATTAAAATTCACAATTTACACATTTTATAGAAAATAACCTTAGCTT
This sequence comes from Lordiphosa mommai, assembly GCA_018904225.1. Lineage (NCBI taxonomy): Eukaryota > Metazoa > Arthropoda > Insecta > Diptera > Drosophilidae > Lordiphosa > Lordiphosa mommai. Next base: position 205,231 of record JAEIFT010000185.1, read on the forward strand.
TTCAAAAAAAATAATTTTTTTTTTAAATACCCATTTGGGTCAAAATTTTAAAAAACCGGTTAATTTTGAAAAATAGGGGGTGAATTAAAATTTTTTTTTTTTGTTATTTTTTTCAAAAAGTACATGGAAAATGCTTTAAAATGACATATTCACAATTTCAAATCGTTAAAGTTTTGTCATATTATACGATTTTAAAAATACCAATGTCACTTAAAATATCAAAACTTCCACCACCCCTAATTTCTACAATTTTTTTTTTTAATGAGTTAATATTTTGGGAATTTATTACCTTCATATAGGATAACAATTCACACAAAGTATGAAGCCAATCCAAAAATTTTCATTTTTTGACTGGGACGTTTGAGAAAGAACGCCCCATATGCAAAGTTATAAGAAAAAATTTTAATATACCCTCTGCAAGGGTATAAAAAAATAGAAGGCTAACATCGGCTACGCCGATGTTTTAAATACCCTTGCAGTTTTTGAAAGGCGCTACCATTGATAACAAAAAAGTTTTTCTCACTAGAGTTAGTTTATAGACCGATCGTTCCTATGGCAGCTATATGCTATAGTCATCCGATTTCGATAAATTTTTCCAGAATTGTGTGGAAGTATATGAATCTAATATATACCAAGATCGGTGATGCTTCGATGGAAAACAAAAAAGTTTTTCTCACAAGAATAAGTTTTTGAACCAACCGTTTATATGGCAGCTATATGCTATAGTCATCCGATTTTGATACATTTTTCCAGAATTGTGTAGAAGCATATAAAACTTATATGTATCACGATTGGTGACGCTACGATGGAAAACAAAAAAGTTTTTCTCATTAGAACACGTTTTTGGACAGTCCGTTTATATGGCAGCTATATGCTATAGTCATCCGATTTTGATAAATTTTTCCACAATTGTGTGGAAGCATATAAAACTAATATATACCACGATTGGTGACGCTACGATGGAAAACAAAAAAGTTTTTCTCTTTAGAACTAGTTTTTGAACCGATCGTTCCTATGGCAGCTATATGATATAGTCATCCGATCCGGCCGATTCCGACAAATGTGCAGCGTATTTGTATTTAAAGACTTTTTGCAAAGTTTGGTCAAGATAGCTTTAAAACTGAGGGAGGAGATAGCAAGAAACAGACGGACAGACGGACAGACGGACAGACGGACAGACGGACAAACGGAAATGAACTCAGCTCGTCATGCTGATCAAGAATATATATACTTTATGTGGTCGGAAATGCTTCCTTCTTTGCGTTACAAACATCGTGACAATTTTAATATACCCTCTGCAAGGGTATAAAAAAAAAAGTTTTTCTCACAAGAATAAGTTTTTGAACCAACCGTTTCTATGGCAGCTATATGCTATAGTCATCCGATTTTGATAATTTTTCCAGAATTGTGTGAAGCATATAAAACTTATATGTATCACGATTGGTGACGCTACGATGGAAAACAAAAAAGTTTTTCTCATTAGAACACGTTTTTGACAGTCCGTTTATATGGCAGCTATATGCTATAGTCATCCGATTTTGATAAATTTTTCCACAATTGTGTGGAAGCATATAAAACTAATATATCCCACGATTGGTGACGCTACGATGGAAAACAAAAAAGTTTTTTCTTTAGAACTAGTTTTTGAACCGATCGTTCCTATGGCAGCTATATGATATAGTCATCCGATCCGGCCGATTCCGACAAATGTGCAGCGTATTTGTATTTAAAGACTTTTTGCAAAGTTTGGTCAAAGTTAATTAAGGGTAGCATAGAAACAGACGGACAGACGGACGGACGGACAGACGGACAGACGGACAAACGGAAATGAACTCAGCTCGTCATGCTGATCAAGAATATATATACTTTATGTGGTCGGAAATGCTTCCTTCTTTGCGTTACAAACATCGTGACAATTTTAATATACCCTCTGCAAGGGTATAAAAAAAAAATCTCTCTCGGGCGTTCTAAATTTTTTGAACTTTTATTGGGCGCCTAGCCCGACTCGGGCTCAGTTTAAGCCATTCCGAGATCAACCCATTATTGAGCCCGTTTGGTGTTGAGTTGAGCCCGAATGGCACAGTTTTTTTTTCTGTGTATAAAAATAGGGCAAACCCTTCTTGGAACTTTTACTACATCACGTTTAAAAAATTTCTAAGTAAAGATATGGTCAAAAATATAAAACTTTTTACTTGTCATTTCCAATTCAAACTGTGTCACCCAAAACCCATGTACACGAACTTACCCTTAGCGCTCACGCCCAACTCCTTGGCACAGGTCTGTGTGCCGTTGGCTCTCAGCTCAATGTCATAGAATTGCTTGCGGCAATTATTGCATTGCAAAGCCTCAAGCACCAGGCACTTGTCCACATTGTCCAATTCGTCATCGGCATTCGTTTCCTGATCGGCCACCATGCCCTCATCCCTTTGATGATCGTCGAGACGTTTGCGCAAGGCACGATTCTGCCTCAAGAGACGACAGATCTCATTATCTCTGTCCAGTAGACGCTGATTGACCGTTTTCATGTCGTTCTTCAGTTTGGACTCGAAACAGAGCAGCGATTTAACCACACAGGCCAATTCCTCGGTGCGACGACGCTTCTCCTTGGCCAGTTCACGTTGCAGTTGCTTATTCTGCTGATCATAGTTGGAGATCATTTGCAAGAGACGACGACGCTGCAGACGCTCTGGTGTGGCCACAGCGGGTGCGGCACTGGTAGCACCCGATGAACTGGAACCGGAGGAACTGCGTTGGACTTCGCTGCTACTGCTGTTGCGGGTATTTCGCGAGGATTGCGAGTTGTCTGAGTTCTGTAAAAGAGATAGAGAAGTGGGAAATGAGATTTGAAATTTTACTTGACATTTTTATTCACCACCTTGGAGTGTCCTAGCACATAAAAATGACCAGAAAAATTCCATTTGCTAACCATTTTTTTGATATTTGATGGACTTTGTTCGGACACAACCAAATGACAACTGTCGGTGTATGCAAACTTTTACTGTTGATTCATAACAATCACAACAACAACCTTATCTGAAAGGCCTCTCGGTTTTCTAAATCGAATGACGTACACTCGTCGTTGGTCGTTGACAAGTGAAATTGTGATTAAGTGAAGGGGATAACCCATAGGAGCACTTGTTATAAACATGCATCCTGACCTAAATACCTTAATAAAAATAATTAACTTGAAAAATATATTTACTAGATCTGTTAGAGACTCTCTCCCTTTTTGAAACAGCGGTCGTAAAATTTTATAAAATATTTCGTTCCATTTTGATTATTTAGTTGCTGGATTAGTGCAAAGAGATAGCAGGTTATCAGTATAGCTATTTTTAGGGCCCCCCAGTTCTCCAAATAGCAGACTTCGCTACATTCAGGAAAAAAAAAGTATTTCATACTTGAATCCAGTAAAAACATTTCGTGATTTCTAACTTTTGATGTTTATACCCTGATGTTTTATACCCTGAAAAAATTTGACATGAATCAAGGATTTTCATACTTAAATAGTTAAATTAATCCTGATGCATTTAAAAAAATAATTACATAAAACAAAAACAAAATGTTTTTGGATTAAGCCAGGGAATAATACCGTAATCGGAACCGTTAACAGAAATAAACTGTTTCAATCCACTTACCGGTATCGAAACCGGAACCGATATTAAATTTTTTTTGAGAACCGAAAACCGTTTACCGTTATAATAGGAATCAAAGAAACCGGAACCAAACCAAAACGCTAATACCGGTATTGTTTCGGTTTCTTATTATTTATTTTATTTATTTATGATTATTTCAAATATATATTTCCACCGGTAAAATAGCAATTGTAATTCACTCAGATAAAAGTCTTACATTTTATTAATTCCGCCATAAAAAAAGAAGGGATCAAATTTTTTTAAGATAAATAATATATAGAAAAAAATGTCTTAAAAGGCGGGAAAACATTTCTTTCGTAAATATAATCCCTCTAATTAAATGTAAAGGTTTTCTAAGTCTAAAAAGCCTCCCTTAAATATTGAAATTTTAGAAAAATGGGAATATAAAAAGTAGAAATGAAGTTTCTTGATTTAAATCAAATTTCGCTCACAAATTTAGATATATTTCCATGTGTTCCACAAACACTTTGGATTATTTTCTATTTTAAGAAAGTTTCGTTTTAAAATTTAGAAAAATGCAACGTATGGAAAAGCTCAGGTAGATTTTATGTTGCCAACTGTTTTCGAGCGTTTTTAGAGCTGATGCACCCCTATAAGTTTTTTACCAGCGTATTATGGGCTGTATTGAACCCTAGTCTTCGAATCTAAGAAGATCTATATTTAATGCATGAATGCAGCAGATTTAAGGACCGAATATTTTGAATTATAATTCAAAAATATTTTTCTGCTTTTTAGAAAGATTTGATATTAGATTAGGTCTAATTTCTCATCTCCTAAAAAACAGTGTCTGTCACAGAAACTAGCAATTTGCATAATGATATTACGGCAGCAATAGTTTATATGATTTGCAAAGATAACCTGCCTGTACGTGATGTTGAAAAGGAAGGCCTCTGTAATTTGTTACAAATTTGTCAACCAAAATACAAAATTCCAAGCCGTTTCAAGGTAAGTGCTTTGGATTTAATTAATTTAAGTTTTTTCTTGTATCCTTACTTAAACTATTCAACCTTAAGATCTCTGTTCTTTAATGGAAAAAGGATTATTGTTTTATTTTTAATTAATAAAAAGCTCAAGAAAATTATAATGCATTTAAAGTTAATGTTATTTTGGGGGGTTTAAGATTTTTATACTGAAATAAAAAAATTATCAAAAATATCAGATATATCGATAAACTTTGGTGATAAATATTGCAAAAAACCTGATGATATTTTTAAAGAATGATAATCATCGATACGATATTTTTTTTACATATTTTCACAACCCTACTAGCAAACATCAGAAATTAAAGTTTATCTGACACATATTTTCTATCTTGAAGATGAGAAATCGGCCGTAAGAAGGATAAACTTACAATTTACTCTGTTATTTTTAAGATTACGTGTCAGATCGTTCTATGTGCATGATGAGAAATGAGCAACAAAAGAAAAAAGAATTTCTTAATTTAGGGTCGTTTTTTCTGAGTGATGGAATACTATTGGAAGCGCGGACAAAAGCGTTTAGCGATATTGTTTATCCAAAAATAAAAACGGATAGAAATCTTTATATATTTAAAAAAACGTTGTTTCATGTGGCATATATTCTTAGAATTAAATTTTTTTAATTCTATTACACCCATTAAATTTTTGGATATCGTTAAACAATTTTAATTTTTGCATATAAAAAAAATTATAATTGTACCGGTACGTACCGGTATACCGAAATAACAATCTGAGTACCGTATCAAAACCGATAACAGAAATTAACTGAAAACCGAAATGGAACCTTTAACCGAAATTATCATTTCGGTACGTACCGGAACCGATATTCATTTCGGGATTCATCCCTGGATTAAACACATACAATATTGTAATTAGTTCTGATTTATTTATAAAATTAATTATGACAACAGCAACTTAACCATAGGTCATAAAGGTATAACTATATGTCAGAGTTTCTCCATCACCTCCAAAAGCAAAGTGATTTAACCAGTTGGGAATTATATGGGCACAGAATAAATTATCATTTTCCGTTGCATACGCTATTGGCACGGCATATTCAATTCATGAAAATGTGAGCTTTAATAAAAATTACATTTTTTAAAATTCGACGTTTAATTTCAGGTATGAAAATTTCTAAATTTTAGAATGTTTGTTCTTATTTCAGTAATTTAAGTAATGATTTATACCTAATATATACCTATATTAGAATTACACACAAGATTGAAATGTACTCCAAATTTTTTATATTAAACGTTATAAATTCTATTAAATTCGAACTAGAACTCTGACAACAAATCGTCTCCAATTTGATACTTCCGAACTCTTATTACAATACTTCGCTACAAAATTTAATTAAATTTAAAGCATAAAAGAATTATCTTCAAATCAGTTGCATATGCTTTAACATTTCAAATGAAATGCAGTATAAAGCAAGCTTCTGTTTTAATTTTGATATCATTGTTATCTTGAACTTCTTTAAGTCATTAACTTGTAAAAATAAATATTTCCCAAACCCTTGCCAAAGTGTACCAAATTTTCGACATCACCATAAACCATTTTCCCAGGGTTCGTCTATCTTATCACCTGTGTTTGGCGTATTGCCAAAAATATACAATAATATACATAAATGCTCGTATATAATTTTATCACCTTTGTTCAAAAATTTATGACATTGTTTTTGTTGTGTACTAAAGCGACTGACCCGCTGACGGTGTCATCTCGCTTTCAATTGAAGGTCTCTTTGCTTGAGCACCACAGTCATTTGGCCATCTGCATGGTATGAGGAGAAGAACTCTTAAGACAACACGTCTTTACGTGCAGATACAGATACGTGTTCAATTTGCAACCTTATGCTATGCGAAGCATGTCAAAACTGAGGCAACTTTATAAGATTTCGAAAGAAAATGTAATTGCGGCCAAGGCAAATCACCCACTCGACCTATTGGCTTATCTATCGCTCATTAATTAGAGAACCCAGAAATCAAGCAATTAAAAGGGAGCTACAACACTCGGTTCACTTTGTTCTTGATAAGCAACTGTCGTTCACGTGCAAGGTATCTGTCAGATATACGTATAAAGCTATTTCTATTTTTATATGCAAACATATGCACGCGCAACTCTATGTAATTGTGTGATCAGTATTTAAAAATTGTTTGCAGAGATTTGTTTGAGATACACGTAAGTTGCAAGTAAAGCAGTTATTTTATAATAAGAGTTGGAGCTGTCTGGTGAAAAGTCAAGGCAAGTCGGTTGAGTAAGATTATTATTATTCATTTTTTGTTATCTAATTTTCTTATATATTATTGCGCTTTTATAACAAAACAAAAGAGTTTGATATATTTCGACACACAGTTGAAAATCCTTCAAATGGGGCAGAGCTATACAAAATGGTATATAGGAACCTTACCCACTACTTTACCTAATACCTATAGGTACTCCCTAACACTGATACTAACTGAATGAAGAGCCGGTGGCTGTGTCAATAGTTATGGCTGAACCTTGATATAATATTGCTCTGACCTTTCAGGCAGAAGTGCGCGCGTAACGTGAATTTAAACGTGAGAAAACTCAGGCTTTTGTGCGTGTTCATCCGTGATCCGTGCGTGATTCATCGTGAATATATGTAATGCGGAAATTTTAAGTATTTTCTTCTCTTATATTTCAGAATCATTATTATCCTAAAACTGATTTGACTTTGAATTTGTGCGATAGCTTTTCGCAACTGATATATGCAAAAAAAAACAGTGTGGTCATGAAACCTGCATAAAATAGGTCACTTTTCTGCAGGTTTTATAGAAAACAAAAGTGATTTCATTACATGAAAGTTATTTGTATACAGTTATGTGGCATTAGTCTGATAAACTGTAACGGTCACACTTAAAATTGAGGAAGACAGCAACCCCACAAATAGAAAATTGCCAGTTGCAGCAAATCTGATTTAAATTTTAATTATGTGTGACAGACAAAGAGAAAAAATAAAAATAAATCTTATGAATGGAAATCAGAATAGTAAATTGGTGACGCAAAAAAATAAAAGCAGTGATGTATGGAAAAAAATTCTCAGTAGTGGAAATTGATGGCGAGATCTCTAATTTTGAGTGTTGCATTGTATTTAAAGAAGTATGGGCATGTTCTTCTCAGTATGACACAGGTGGGTTGCTGCGAAAACGGTGCATTTAATAAAGACCTAGTGAAAACGGACTTATACATACACTTTTAAAAAAACTCACAATAAAAACGCCGATGCAATTTAATGCGGCGTTGAGGGTTACAGAAACATACATAATTGCGTAGTATTTTGTTAAATTAATTTTAATAGGTATGCATTTTTATCGTGCTTAATCATTCGTGACACCTCCCTATATCGTGCATGACTCGTGCGTGCCGCAGAACGCTTCCAAAATGGTGTGCGTGAATTAGAGTTGGGCGCGTGTAGTGTTTTTCTTCGTGTCACAAAAATGCACGACTCAATTGTACGTGTTCGTCTTACAACATTAGATTTCGTGTATGCACGTGCGTGTCAGTTTTGAGCCCTTAATACACAAACACGGTCTAACACGGCTTAACACGAAACAAGCCGACACTACTTGACTCAACAGTATGTAAAAATCGGCCCTGTTCTGAATTTCTAGTCGATTCTCGTATAATCGTTTGTATTTCGAATTCAAGTTGTAGAAAAGTATATGTAAGTGACAATTAAATCTGTGGTAACTAGATTCCGTCGTACTTTTTTTCTTGAATTGAATTCACTTGGAACGAAGCAGTCGGTTTCAGCTGCTCAAACAACTCAGAGTTTTCTAATACCTGATCTAGTAACCGTACGTTTATTTTTGTTTCCTTATATCGTTTTGCTTTCTAGTGTGGCCGTATTCTTCGAAGAAAATTATGCTGTCAAACTTGATGCCTGCTGTGTAAAGCTGCAACCATTCTGAAACTACATGCTCTGCTATTTAACTATTATTTAAGAGGCTGACAAAAATTGGGTTTACACTTTAATTCGGCGTTTTGTGCTTTATAACCTTCGTTTACTTCAGCGCCATTTGTCAATCAGCTGTTCACGAAATCAAAATCAAATCAGTGCGCAAAAAAGGTCGTTCCGTCAACTGATTTTGATTTGCTTTCACGAAATCAAAAGCAAATCACTTTCAGGAATCCCTCTATTAAGTCAAAAAATCAACCGTACTCAAAATACTGTATAAATATGCACATTTTTCCGTTAACGGCTAATGGTCACACTTATTTAACAAAATTTAAAACGAAATACGGGAGACGATCGTTCACTTTTATAAAAGTCGTGCGTTATGTCGTGTCGTGTTTTTAAAAGAAAGCGTTACATGAAAGAAAAATCTCCCTCGCACGCATTTCTAGTTTTAGGTAACAGCGCAGTCATGCTTCGACATTATAGAAAATTCATATTTCAATTCTTGTTTTATTTATCGAACTTTACGTGATGTACGAAAGAAGAAAACGACCGAAATGATAGTTCAACTGAGAGGTAGACGAGCAAAGTGTTTTGGTTGCCAATCGGGCAGTTCCTTTACGACGAGCGATAATATTGATTGAATTCTCTTCGTTCACAAGAAATTATTTATGATTGTTTACTTTTTCTGGGCATAAGAATACACAATATGTCACATGTCACGCTAAAGGGTGGCTTATGAATGATGCAACATAAATAAACTTAAATAACCTTTTTATAAAATCTTTTAAATTATCTTAAAGCAATTTTTTTTTTTTTTTTTAAATTAAATTTAAAAAAAAGTAACCGATTAACCACTCAGAAGAAAAGCTATTACATACTTATATTTTGGTAGCAGCATTCATAAGCCACGCTCTCTTTTTTAGAGCATATCCAGCAAGGTAACAATAAGACGCTCGTTTATGGTTAAGTACTTTACCATCTTGTCGTAAATTTTGCACTTAAATATATTTGCTTTTATAAGAAAAATTCCGAAAAAAGTTTCTTTTAGTATAGGTATAATTTGAATGGAACTTCTCGATTACAAATATTCGAACAACGAAGATTCCTATATGACGAATTCATTTCCAGAAGCCTGCAATTTCTTTCAATTCTAAAACCATTCCATGTTACGAATTCTAAGTGTAACATAGTAAGACTCAAATGGCAAATTAATTTGTTCCACCTTTTTAATATCTATTCCACATGTATCGACATAAAATATTTCATGTTTGCATGTATTCATTTATTTTAAATTCACTTACTTGCTCTGTACTCTGCTTTTGCAGACGCGATCCAAAGCCAAGCTTCTTATAAGCCGGCGTATGTCCCGCCGCCTGGGTATTAAACGTAGCCTCCAAACTGGGTTCCGGTAGCTTCTGATAATGCTGAAGCGTTGCTCCTCCGCTTGCAGCTGTCCCCGACTTGGAACGCATTGTCACTGTCCCTTCTTGCTGTTGCGGTTGAGTTGTTAATGGCAATTTCACCTGCACGGACTCATAAAATTCACCGTCTCCGTGACTACGATAGCTGCCTTGCAAATGTAAACAACTAAAACCACCCCAATCGTTCTGCAGATTGGAATACAAGGGACTACCCTCTGTGGGTGATTTTTCTGTGGGCGCTTTACCACCCGTTTGACACTTTAGCGTATCGTAGCCGTTGAGTAGTTCACTTTTAATAAATTTTTCTATAAACTGGCTGGGAGATTTGGAGCTTAAATGGGCAAAGAATTTCCCTCCGGTATCGCTGAGGCTGCTTGTCGAACGTCGATGTTGTGTTGCGGAGCCCTTATGATTTTTATGGGGTAAACTATTGCTCTTCTTTTGATTGTTATCCACTGCATCCGATTGATCTGGGTGAGTTTGTTGCTGTAGGCCATAGATTTGGGAACTGCTCAGCAGACCGAACATGGTTAGAGGGGAAGTGAATGATACTAGCTGGCTTGGTTGGTAGACAGGGCTAAAATCTTAAGGCAACGGCCACATCTTTGCGAGAGCTGTAAAAGACAAAGCGAGATAAGACATTAGGTTAAGTCATGCCACATTCCAAAACACTTAAATTCGTGTACATAATAACATTTGTAATAACTAAGTCAATTAACCGCCCGGTAATGTGTCAACCAATTAGACATGTTGCAATCATTAAGTTGTCCAAGCAATTTGGCTTATGTATTACATTTAACTTTTACCACGGTCCAAAAATGTGTCAAACCACAATGGACAGTGCTTAAATGGCAGACGATAAAATTATAATGAAACACACTTTTTATTAAAATTAATACTGTAATTATTAAAATTAATTTTTAATTTTAAGTTTTGAGGGAAACGTAAGGAGTGTGGTACAATAAATCAACTGAAACCTAAGAAAGGGCATGAAACTCGGAATAAAAACTTATACACGCGGTATACTATAACTGTCCACTGTCAAATTAAGCTCTAAGTACAAAATTTGGGTAAAGTTAAATGAATATGATCAAGCATGTTAATAGGATACTCAGTGGATCTTCCATTTTGATGTAACATATTAAGAATAAGAAAGCAGCAGTAGGTGTTTAGTTTTGGAAGACAAATAATGCTCAAAATGTTTCATTAACAATATTCTAGCAACAATTTGGTAGGTATGGATAGGTAGGTACTTATCGACCAAGCTTTAAAGGACGAAATGCTTACAAATCCATATTTAGATTTGTTTTCGATCCTTTAAGTTAAAGCCCTTTACGGACCTGCGAAGTAATGCGTAGTTTCATACACAATTTGTGGGAAGAAAAGGAGAAGTGTTGATTCCTGCACTTTTTATTTTATGCCCATACGGAGCTGAGAAGTACTGTTGCGCTTAACAGCACATGAACGGAACCTATGTTATCTATGTGGGCTTTATTTTACTTCAAGCAATTGAAGAGACATTGATGTAAACAATGTTACTTCACCCTTCTTCTGCCATCAGAAAACAGCTGAAATTAAATTTAAGACGGAAAGGTAAATCATTCTTCATTTTTGTGGAAGATTTAATACAGTCGTAAATGCTGGTTTCATCAAGGGTTTACTCGCCTACACACCAAACGAAGTTAATTTGACCTTCTCGTCTTATATTTAATTTTTGCTGTTTGCTGATAATGTCAAGGTAGAAGAAGGGATCGAAGTATTTGATACTCCCAGGCATCCACAAAGGATCCATTCATGTGCTGTTAAGCGTAAAGTTCTTCTCTAAGCTTAGATAGTTAGTTCTTAAAATTTTAAGAGTGTTAAGAAGGAAGTAAGATTATTAATAATTATTGAGAATCCGGAAAAAAACGTTTTCATATTGATCGATATTACTAAATTGAATTTGATATTAGAATTTTGGAATTTTAAAAGATTACTAACGGGGCCGGAGGAATAGCTCTAAGCCATTTTCAAACCGGGTCAAACGTTCTTAAAACCGTTTATGTAGCAGTAAAATGTTTAACTCCATACTACTTACCTACACATCTAATTTAATAATCCTAGATTAAACAAGTAAGAAAGTCGGTCAAGCCCGACTGTAATATACTCTGTACCTGTTTGTACGAGTGTGTGAGGTTTTTTCAAAATCTGGGGGTGACAACTTTTTCGACTATCGTTCATCTGGTTGAAAAACGTTGTATGGGGGCTCGATAAGTAATGATGAATTATCTAGTACATAACTCGTAAAATTATAAAATTTGTATATAATTTCCTATTAAAATAAACGTATCTATATTAGTCACGCGGGAATCACGCGTGATTTCTGACCGCAGGCCATCTCAATTACATCGCTCCTCTCATAGCAAGGTCCAATTGGGAAATTACCAGTTAGCTATTGCCTTCTCGCTCTCTCTTTCTCGTAAGTTCTACCAATCGCAACGGTGTTGTTGTTGTCGTTGGTTTTTATTTTCTTTTTCATATAGCTTTAATATCGTTCATCTGATCGAAAAACGATGTATGGCGGGTCGATTAAAAAAAAGTATTAGAATATATGTCTAGAATGTTCGAACTATCTATCTTGAAAATTGTGGGAGTTATTTCGTTTTTTTTAATTTGCGGGGGAGGCAGGGGGCGTGGCAAACATTAAAACTAAACTTGATCTGCCTGCAAGTATAAGAAATATATGTTCCATACACCTCAAACCTCTATCTCTTATCATCTCTGAGATCTCAGCGTTCATACACTCAAAAAAAAGAAAAACCTAATATTAAGGCTGAGCAGTTCCTAAAACAATAAATTGCCAATAACTCAACACTCATGGCAATTATTTACCTAAACGATGAGAATTTAACCTAAAACGGAATTTTTCAGACATTTTTTTTATGGCAATACGTCACCAATTTTTATGGTCACGATTCCTAAGCGTTGGTAATTTCAGTTAATCTTTGAATGTGCCAAGTGCTACACTACTACTTCGAACAATAAGCCGCAATCGGGAATGTAAAATTATCCGTGATGTTTATTTGAACTCTTGACATTGCAAAAAATAAAAAATGTTAAAAAAAAAAATTTAAAAAAATTATCTGGTTCCAAGAGGAATTGAACCCACGACCTCGGCATTCTTAGTCAACAGTCTTACCCACTAGACCACCACTTCTATTACAAACTCATAGCATAACATACGGCTGCATTCTTTCAAGTCATTTGGCGCGTATCGCCGTACGAGGTGCGTGGTCGTGTGAGCTGAGGTGCAGACATCCCTGTGTTCCAATCCCCGAGATCCCGAGTTCGATTCCCAGACGAGGAAGGTAAATTAAAAAAGTTTTTATAATTGTTATTAAATGTTTTTCAGAGGAAAACATACTATCGGTAAATTAACCCCCCCCCCATGCATCAATATCTTCTTGTCTTCTGCGCTCCTCCCTCCTCCCACAAAACCACATATTTGTGGAATCAAATTTATTTTAATTTTTAGCAACTTTTGGCCTTAAATTAAGGTGAAAATGACCTAAAAATCTAATGTCATCAGCAACCTTAAAGTTAGGATATAATGTCTTTGGCGCAATTTTGAGTACAAATTGCCTAAATTTTAGGTTATTTTTGACGGTTTCAGGCAATTTATTTCTCTGGGTGTACGGACAGACGGACATGGCTATATCGACTCGGCTGTTGACGCTGATCAAGAATATATATACTTTATAGGGTCGGAGATGCCTCCTTGTGGCTGTTACATACATTTGCACAAACCCAATATACTCTGTGTACCTTCGGTACAGAGTATAATAATGACTAAGTTACTGCTCTGAAACATTTTTGAACCACTTTTTAGAACAGGTTCACAACCGGTTTTTATCCGAGAATATAAATAATTTCATATTATTAACACAAACACGAAAATGTAAGTTTAAAGCCTAAATAATTTTCGAAATATGGCACTTTTGAACCGGTTTAATTTGGTTTGGAAACAGTCTTGAAGCAGTAAAATGATTAATTCAATATTACGCAAGTATGCACAAAATATCAAATTCGTAGCTTAAATAATATCTGAGATATGGCTCCGAACCATTTTTGAACCAATTCTTAGAGCTGGTTCAGAACCGGTTATTAACCGGGGAAAATGGATAACTTCATATTATCAACGCAAACACCAAATTTTAAGTTCATTGCTGAAACATTCTCTGAGATATGGCTCTAAGTAATTTTTGAACCGGTTCGGAACCGGTTTTGAAACGGTAAAATGTTTAGCCACATATTACTCGCCTACACACCTAATTTCAAGTTTATAGCTTTAATAATTTTGGAGATATCGCTATAAACCACTCTCTGAACCGCTCTCAAGCCTGAACCGGACCCACATAAATATTCACTGAAAATTTCATTCAAATCGGCTCTGCCGTTTAGGAGGAGTTCAGTGACAAAGGCTGGGACAGAAGAAATATATATAAAGATGGGAGCGGAATTCTTGATTTTTCCCACCAATTACCTAATTATTGTAGTACCATAAAATAAACCAATGCTCGTATCTGGCTTCTAGTTAATAGTTAATAATTACCTTCGTTACATTCAATATTCAGTATGTGTCGATAGGGAAGTCTTGTTTGAACTTGAATTTAATCAAATCGCCTCAACACTGTTCACCTTTATGATCATTTATTTGATTTTGATTCCCCTCCATTGCATTTTTTCTTATCTTTCGGTTCCCTTTTGTTGTCGCTTGCCGTCGAACTCATTTTTCAACATTATTATATTAACAACAATAGCTCATTTATTTATTAATTTTTTTACAAACAAGCTGAAAATTGTTTATTTCGGGAGGGGGGAATATTTCTTGAGGCTGTCCGAATTTCGAGTGTGTTTTATTTTATTGTGCTTGTTGGGTATTTTGATTTCTCGTGTGTGTTAACCTTGAAATTGGGCGGTCGCTTGGCTTAAAAATTATAGGGCTACCTGTTTTGAAGGTTCTTGTGGGGCCAGCTGTGGGCCATAATTTGATTTGAAATAAGTTCATAAAAACGGAAAACTGTTACGAAACTGTTCTGTCTGCCCTGTTTTATTTACAACTTGGCTCGTCGTTACGCCAACAAAACGAAAAGTAAAACCTAAACAAAGCCAAAGAGCGATGGCAATAAATTTATGAACTGTAAAGAGGCAATTAAAAAAGCGCATGCGCACTCATTCGCGGTAAAGTGGTGGTAGCTTTTCCTTTTTTTTCTGTTTTTTTTTTGCTCTGCGCGTGCTTGCGGCCAATTAAAAGAAACCAAAACGAAAATGATCATTATGAAATGAAATGCAATGCAAAAGTAATTTAACAAAAGTAAATCATAAAGCATTTCCAAATTAAGTTGGCCGACGAATGCAACAAACCAAAATCTCTATGAGAAAGTTTGATGGGAAATTCATAAAAATCATGCAGTTAATTATGATTTGATGTGTGTAACCATTAAACCGTGATAAACAGATATTTTCCAGAAAAAAACAAAGACATTCGAGCTTAAGTGATATGCCGGATATTTTATGCTGTGTTAGGGGGGAATCCCAATGGGTATGAGATTATATTAAGCGATTGTTTGGGTTTGTTTTACTAAAAAAAAAAAGTACGTATCAATTTCAAAATATTCTGTGAAGATTTCTAAATGTATTTCTCTTTCTTTTGTTTCATTACTAAATTGTAAGTCTCAGTTTTCTTTAATTTAAATTTAGTGAATATACGAGGGCAATTTAAGGAACTTTCTATTTGAATATAAAATATTTTTTCGTTTTTCCTCAAATGTTTTGTGATTGGGGACAATATTTGAAGCAAAACCAATTTTAAATCAAAAAGTTTTTGTGGAAGTTGAATTAAGAACAAGCCTGATAATCACCTTTTAGCTCGATACTTGTAGTCTAGAGTTATTAAAATATTTGTTGCCATTTTAAAAATCCAAAATTTGGATTGTTAAGTTTTTAAAAATACAATCGGGTCTGTTCTCGTTTCTGCGTTCGATCAAACGAAATTGGTGAAGTGAAACGATTGGACACTTCGGTTTATATTATATATTTTGCCATCAAAAGAGTTATAGGGTGGCTGATGAATAATGCTACATTAATAAACCTTTTTTCCAATTTATATAAATTATTTTAAGAGCTGGATGCAATTCCGTTGCATGAAATATCTCATTCCATATTTTTTGAACTTAAAGATCAGTCAGTGAAATCAAAACAAAGAAAGTAACCGATTAACCACACAGAACGAAAGTCATACGTTTTTTTGGTAGCAGCATACATCGGCCACCCAATATTGAATAAAAACGCGTAAAAAATCATGTATTTTTAAACTTTCAAGTCCTGTGTGCCACATTTACTAACTGCAAGCTGAGTTGAATAATAATTCAGAAAAAACCAAAAGCTATTTTTTTTTCGTTCCTAAGATATCAGCATTATTTATTTTTTATATAAACAATTTAATGATTTTTGTGTACATTTTTTTTACAAATTTAATTTTAAGTATAATTCGGACTTGGTTGTACTTTAACTAAGTAGGAATAAGTCTTACGTTTTAAATTTACCCAAAATGTTCCTAAGATGAGAACAAAGTTCTTAAATTAAGTACGAACGTTCCAAACGTTTTAGAACGAACTGTATAGAATTTATACCATTTTGTACTTTAAATATTAAGTATCATTCGTTCTTGATTGTACTTAAACTAAGTACAAATCAATCTAATAAGTACGAATCGGGATAGATTCAAGACCATTTTGTTCTAAGAATTTAGTTTTAGGAACCATGAAATATCCCAAAATGTACTTAATGTATCCCGAAACGGTCTAAAATCAAGTATTTCGGGATTGAAAAAATCGTACTTGATCCAAGTATTTTGTACTTGGAGTACAATTGGCAACGTTTGTACTTGATTTAAGTACAAAGTTCTTGGTTTTTTTTCTGAGCGTATGGTCTAAAACAGCTGTGGGCGCGATATTTCAGTTTGGGAGCATTCCAACAACAAAATAAATAAAAAACGAGCCTCGACTCCAAAAGCCGTCTGCTGCCCAAGTCTCGATCGCACACTCACAGCGTATATTTTGTTCTTGTTTCCGTCTGTTTTCGAGACTTGGCGCCATAAATTACATGCATTTGTTTTTTTTTATTCTTTTGCGAACGTCGCAATTACAACCCCGCCAAGTTGGCGGCAATTGCCAAAAAATAAGTCGGAGTAATGGGAGCCGTTGAGAGCAAGGGCTTGCCCATCGCTGGTCTAAAAAAAAAAGATATGTAAAAAAGATAAGTGGGTCCATAATTCTCGTTGCAAGTGCCGGAACCACAAAACTTCTTAGGCTAAGAGGATCACTTGGGTCAGTTTTAACTGAAAGTAGCTTTTGAAGGAAAAACGCACTAAAGAAGATTATATAATTAATAAGGGTTCGTAGATCCAATCAGCGTAGTCTATGCTTTTAAGATGGATTCCCAGTTTAAAGTAAATTGTTTGGAGATCATTTTTCTTTTTCCATTTTTTGATAAAGTCAAGAACTAATATAGCTTTGTTTGTAAAGGCCGATATAGGACTATTGAAGCATAACTTTTGCTTAATTTGAACTTAGTTACTTATCATCAATTATATAGTCGTAAAGTTTAGGCCTATTTTAATGAAATGTCAAGTGCTTAAAGCAGCGACAGTTATAACTTTTATTATAAAAGTCTACATTAAAGAGATATTTTTAGAGTTTAATTTTATTACGCTTCAAATAACAGTTATGAAAGACTTTTATTAAATTACCCACTAAATAACAGTTGTAAAAAGACTTTTATTTAATAATCAATAATTAACAGCTACTTCAAACTTTTGTTTTATTACTCAGAACTTTTATTAAATACTTTTATTTTATTACTCAGAAAATAAGATTATTCGAAAGACTTTTATTTTTTAATTACGATATAAAAGTCTTTATTAATTATCGCAGGTAATAAGAAGGTACACCCAATGGATCATTCACACAGAGAACAAACCCCGCTGGAGCTATAATAAATTAAAAGACTTTTATAAAAAAAATGAATGAGTTTTATATTTTGAATTTTATAATAAAATGCTTTCGATAACTCTTATTTTTTGAGTAATAAAATAAAAGTCTCTAATAATTGTTATGTTCTTAGCAATAAAACAAAGTTTTTAGTAACCGTTATTTATTAACTTTTTAATAAAAGTCTTGAAAAAATTGCACAAGTCTTACAATGATTGTTATTTATTGTCTGATTCAAAAAAGTCTTTAATAACTGTTATTAACTGAATATTTTTATAACGAAAAAAAAATAACTCTTGTTTTTGACCCTAACAATAAAAGTCTTGAAAAAAAGTTTTTTCTGGATATCGATAGCGAAATGTAAAACAAACAAATTGGTGTATTTATGAATTATAATATTGTATTTTTACCACATGAGCTTCATTGTTTTATATCTATAGGAATTTTTTGAAAATAACTGTTATGTTCCGTCCCTGGCTTAAAGCTTAAAGGCATATTCTCAGATGACATACATTTTATTTCCGCCACTATGCTTCATATAAATAAGACAGCTGTTCAAAAGCATTCTAATTTCAAAGCTCTAGAAAAGTGTATCTATTCATATGAAGCATTGTGACTAAAATAATTTGTATGTCATCTGAGAATAGGCCTTAAATTATAAATTTAAACTTATTGTTATTATGAACATAATGTACAAAAATCTTATGATGGAGGCGGGAAATCTGCAAAGCATTTGTGAAAAGGAATTCGATTCTAATAACAACCGCATAATATAAAAATCTTCTAAATATTTTAATAAAACAGCAAATGTCTTTAATAATTTGATTTTCTTAGTCTTTATTAAAAACATGAACAATTAAACTGACATTTTCCCATTGTTTTTTTTCTAGTGACTCAGCTATTTTATTTCTAGTTACAATGCACGGTCATTCTCCTCGTTGGCCACAGAGGCAATACTTTCTATTAAGGCCTAAGAGTGAGCCGTAAGATAAACATTTATGCATTTTTTTATTCAATAATTTTATCAACAAAAAACCTACAATTCTTACTGGCACTTGTTTTGCTTAAGTTTGAACCATTTTTTTATTGGCCTCAGTGTTAAAAGGATATAAGTAAACCACTTCTTAAGCATTAACATTATTGAGAATTTTCTTGGTATCTGTAAAATAATGCTTGATGAGGACACAGTGACAGTTTTGCTTACTAAATTAATACGCGGTAAATTCACCAACTCATCAAACTGACCTCGTATCAATCACACACATTTTGTTTATGTCTTTTGTGTCTAACATCAATCGTCAACCGTCCTTCAGCATTTTTTCCCCTTAATTATCAACTTATCGCTTAGCAGTTACCCAACCTCCCCAATTATATTTTGCTCTAAGCCTATAAACCGCCTTTTCAGATGCCATCTAATCGTTTCGTCTCTAACTAGATTTGACCATATTTGCCTTATAAAATATGTATAACTCCAACAATCTGCCAAGTCAAACGATTTATTATAAATTCGAGCGTTCGCTGACAGATCCAGGCAACTGGCCAAAGACTAAAAACAAATTTGTCTTAATTGGCCACGACGAATTGAGTTGGCCTGCCCATTTTTGGGTCCGGCGACGACGGCAAAATGCTTCATGCTTCTCTCCCTCTAATCAAAATAGAAACTCGGCAAGTCGACTTGGTTGTGGAAAAACTTAAAATCTTGTTAATGCCACAAATCTCATGGATTTGCTTAAATAAATAGTATACGGGTAGCGCCCACTAAGCCACGCCCTACCTCTGTGTATATGTACTTACAAAAATTTAAAGCCTAAACAGTTGCAGGAGATTAGCTTTGGTTTGGATTTTGAAGGGCTAGCGAGAATCCGTTTATGTGTGTACTAGGAACAGGTACACAGCCTGTGCGCTTCCTGCTGTGCACCGATAAAAAGTGAAAGGTCACGACTCCGACCTGAGGATCATTTGGGCTTAGGTGTATAGTATGTCCCTTCTTTTGTCAACCAAACGAGATGTGCAAGTGCTTGACGGCTTCGTGTGGTGATATTGAGAATGGTTTTGGTAGATGTTTTGTTTTTAAAGATACAGCCAAAACTTCAATTGAATGAATGAATTTGAACTCGATTTGATCCTGTGAGGAACATTTTTCAAGGTGATACGATGAAAGCATGGCTGAGATAATACAAAATGTATTAATCAATTTTCTAACTTTTATAACATTAATTTTTAACCTTAACCTGGGAGCCTAACAGAAATTTTATTCCTAAGGCTTAGCAAAATGTACAGTGTGGGAATTTGTTCAAACTGCTAAAAAAGGTCATTGCTTGCTTTTCGAATATTAAAAACAATAGGCAAGTACTATTACGAATGATTGAGTAATGAAATCAAGTGAAATAAAGTAGTTTAAGCTCGAATGATCATTTCTCCATCATATTTAAACTTTCCTTTTTCTTTTTCGTTTTGTACCTATGGGAGCCACTATATATGTATAGTAGAAGTGGGTTCGAAAAAGTTGCGATCTTAGCGTTTTGGAAATTTGGAAGTCACCATCAGATATTACACAGTCTTACATAATGGAAAAATATCTTTCTCCAATGTAAAGGGTGATATTTATGCTATGTGGGTTTTTTAGTCTAAATGTTTTGACACCTCACGCTTGATTCTTAACATGTCGACGCCTAAAATGCTCAGTAAGGTTTGCCATTTCAAACGAACAAACGAACAGCGCTTGCAAATCATTAAATTGTATTAACAAAATTCGTGCTCTGTGAGAAAATGCACTGTTTAGTGCGATTTGTTGGCCGGCGGCATTATTGGATCGTACTTTTTCTTTTTGCCCAAAATGGATGAATTGGTTAAAATTCCGTCTGTCCGTTTTCGGCTTCTATGCAATCTCCATCCTCAGTTTAAAAGCAATCTGGATGAAACTTGGCACATTGTCTTCTGCACACCTGTCGAAACCAGCTAAGTCCGATTGCTAACTCAATGGTCTACTAAGTTGGGTGACCGCCAGAGTGCGCTGCTATCGTTAAAAAGATTATGGTGCTTTAAATGCAGCCCTTAGTTTTGTTTTGACAGCTGATTGTTGTTGACGTGTTTGGCATCATGTTTAATATGGAAAAAACTATTTTCGTTACCTCATAAAACATTATTTTTTTGAGAGGCAAAGGAAACAAAAGAAAATATGGATAAACATTATAGGGCTAATGCTCCTTCATATTTCACCGTGAAATATTGGTTTCGAGAGTTTCATGCTAGCCGAAACTCCACTGCCCTTTGATGCTGTCACACAGGACAATGTCAAAAAAAATAAACGAAATGGTGTTGGTTCACCGGAAAGTTATGTGCGTGAGCTACCAGATGACACAAGGAGATTTTGCATATGAAAAAGTTATCCTGCCGCTGGGTGCCGACACACAAGAGCTTCGCAACCATGGCTTAACTAACGATTTAGGGCTCCAATTGCTTCTCCTTCCACCTTATTCGTCTGATTTGGCTCCCTCGGACTATTATCCATTCCCAAACCTTAAAAGATAACTAATCAATAAAAAATGTTGATCATGGACGACGCGGAAGAATATTTTGCAGATCTTTTGGAAAATGTCTTTTCGGACGGGACTAAAAAGTTGGAAAATCTCTGGAATAAGTGTATCGATCTAAAAGGGGACTAATTGATTAAAAAAAAAGGGATTTTACTTTTAAGCCCACCTTTTAGATAAGATAAGATAAGATAAGATAACGTTTTTTACCGCTTTTTTTTGTTGCACCAATTTTAAAGTACTTAAAAAGCTTAAAAGAAAAAACTTGTTCGATTATTTTGTTCATAGACAAAAATTTGGTGGGTTGCTTTATTTAATGATCTTTTACATCGGAGCAAACAGAAAAATAGTTATGCGTATATGAGTGGCGACTTCTCTCGAAAAAATTGAGACAACTATTTATCGATAATATATCGATAACTAGGTAGTAACATTTCTTTTGATGACTTTTATCATATTTAGAGGGCTAAAATACTGAAGAAAAAGTTTGTTTGGTCCATTGTGGAAAAATGCAGTATATAGTATATAGTAATACCAGTGTTTTTTTAATCTTCTAAAAGTTTTCGGACTTGATCTTTGAGTTAATCATATAAAAGGATCAAATTTATATTCCAACTTCATCATTGATCTTCGTGATTATTTGCATTAACATTTATCTATTTCATTGGTTCAATGTTTTTTTTCGGCATAAACTCTTATTAAGATATTTGCCCAAAAATTTGGTTTTAAATCTATTTTTGAGCAGACAAGACGACTTACGAAATTTCGCTATTCCACTATTTCATATTCAGGTCTGTTCCGGTTGTTACTTAAGTGATATCGAATGTGGTACATGTTCACTTTTATAAACAACGATCAAAGTAAATGGTATCGAACCTTTTATTTTACTTACTTTCAATTTAAGATTCGACATCAAACTATTTAAAATGATTTACTCTATAAATTTTACAGAAAAACACAATTATCACATTCGAATTTGATAAATATTTTCGAAAGTGAAAACCAGAACTGGCCATATACCTGATCTGTACTATTTGCACCAAATTTGGTGTTTCTTATGTTATTAAACTGAACTTAAGCATCTTACCAAATTTTGTTCGGTTTGGGACCCTATTTCATATAGCCGATCTGGCTGACTTGCACCAACTATCTTGTTTTTTAAGCTATTGAACTAAAATTCGGTCGGACACACAATCAACTAACTTCAACTTCTAAAACTTTGATCCATTCTAGTAGAATAAATTAAAACCAATTCTTTGGTCCATTTTAAATTAAATTAAATTAGTATTCGCCGATCGCACTATAACTCAAGTATTATTTCAGACACGGATAACTAAATATACCACGGGGCTAAGGATATGCACTAACTTTACTAAAAAAAATAACCAAAATTGTAAGGAAAACGTAACTTTTTGAACAAACCTCATAAGTATCATAAATTAGCTTCAAATCCGAAATTGCTTCATTACTTGAATGTGCATTTTCCAATTTTTATAGCATCATCATTTTTCGGTCTTGATTTATTTAAAAGAAAATATGTATGCCCTTTAATGCAAGACCTGACAGATACAAAGCCCATAGGGAACACACCAAGTCCAAACTGTTAGAGATTACCATTTGGACGAACTCATGGTAATCTTAGACCACCTACATGCCAGGACTTTTGTAGCTCTTAGTTTGTCTGTTTGTACGAAAATGTTACCCGCATTATATCCAGCTGTGTGGCGTTGATAAAAAGTGAAAGGCTAATGGTTTGAGCCTACCCTGATTTCAGTTGGATTGTGCAGGGCACGACTTATTGTCACCCTAGGACTTAAGGGACGTGTCAAGGCTTGACAGTTTGATTGAAGCCACCTAGAGCAACTAATGCCACAGTTTCGCTCACCCTGGGTGGCGTTTTTGGTTACGCTCACGTTCGGCCCAGGCGATTTTCGTTCAAGGCAGAAATAAATCAAATAAACGCAAAAACATTTTTGGAGGACTGAGAACAAAGACACCGAAAACGGGCATTGCATAAATTGGGCAACAAGAGGACAAAGGACATTCCGCTGATAGCACTTGAAGTCGCAGGCCAAAAACTACCTGTATTTACTTTACTAGGAAAACCTGCAGGTAGATTTAAATATATATTTCAAGATTCGACACTTGGATGCGTGTTGTGTGTTTCGGCATTAATTAGTGACCCATTGAGGTTTTGCCGTCAATGAAATCCTAGACACAATCAGAGTCAACGATCTATGGGAAATCTAATGATACCCCACAGTAGAAGAAACTCCATGACAAAAGAAAGCAAACAAAAAATTATACACAATAAAGTTGTGCGGGAGAAAGAGACTGAGTTGGAAAATAAACAAAAAAAAGTTCTCCAGAAGTGATGCAATGAACGGTAAATGCTATGGAAATGGGTCAAACCATAGAGATGGGCAATTAAATTGTCAGCTTTTCAAGACTTCCATCGATCTTTTCCCTCACGCTGACAAATTGCTTAGTGACTCGACTGACAGCTAGTGACCTGATTTCTGCCGGGGCAACTGCAGTGACAAAGCTAGAAAAATAACTATTTTTCCGTTTTTTTCTAGAAAAACCCTCTGTCTCCATCATCTTACATAACGGGACTTGAGCAGCTCATAAAAGAGGAAGTTAACTATGCTTCGTTCACTTGACACGTGCATTTCGGTTTGGCAAATCGATCGGCAAGAAAGAGAGACAAGTGACAAAACCTTTTTTGCCAAAGTGTGAATGTGTTTGGTAACTACCTGTCACACTCGCAGGTTTAAGTGTCTATGTATGTATGTATGTATGTAGGCAGGTATAATGATGGAAACCCACGCCGCCAAACGCTATTCAAATTACTTTCATTCAATCCGCCAAAGACTTGTGAATGTTTCGAGCATGATTGATTAGCCCAACAGAGTTTTTCAAGTTTTTGACGCGTGTTCATCGGGGCAAGTTTGACAAATGTTATAAGAGTTGTAAGTCGCTGGGCTGACTTCCGCATGATCGGGCTGTACTTTGATATGAATGTAGCGTTGCGCAGGGAGAATTGAATTGGAGTAAAGGCCTCATTGCATAATCTTATCAATAGGGCATATTTTAGGGCATTGATTTTGGATATATAAAATGTATAGCAACAGGAGAGTTGCTACTCAGCACAGTAAATGACACAATTCTAGTGGCTGAGGAAAATACAGTCAAAACTTGTTTCTAAATCGTCCTGATTCAGGTGGTAGTATAATTTTTTTCCAGGCGTATGTATGTATCGCTTAATGGGGTCTTTTACCTTTGATGAGTGTTTTATAAGTGTTTTTTTTTTTTTTTAATTCTGGATAGAAAACCTTAAAAGATTTTTCAATTTGGTTTCTTGTTTTATGTTACTTATTAATAAAAAAAAAGTAAAAAAAAAATGTTGGATTTCGAGGGCTGTTTAAAAAGTTATCGCCCTGCCAAATAAGGTCTTAAAAAGTGTAGAGGTGGTGGCCATGATTCCAGGACTCCAGGTTATCGAAACTGAAAACGGTAAATGAGGTTATGATCATAATTGATGTAATTCTGGCCCGTACCTCGATCATATTTTTCAAAAATGTTCTTAAAAATTGGCGGCTATTTAAACAAAAAATTTAGATTTTTCAAAGTTTTTCTTGTAGTTTAGTGTAAAAAAAAGTAAAAAAATGTTTTTTCTCTTGATTGAGGTACGGGCCAGAATTACATCTATTCTATAAAAAAATCTAAATTTTTTTTCAAAAGGTAGAAAACCCCCTTAAAAGAATAAGAGGTATTCAAGTAAGTCAAGGGAAGAGTTTTTGGAAATTTTAAAAATCTGGAACATGCATTAAAAAATTAAGTTTATAAACCACGTATTATCCAAATTGGAGGAATTATTTGAATTTTTATGAAATAGGGGCGTCTTTTAAAGCCCATTTGATAACAAATTTACTGACTTTAGGCCGATGAGAGGCCGTTTTCTTTACGACCTCCATTTGTATACTCTTTACCGAAGGTACAAAGAGTATATTGAGTATTTTCACAATTTTAGTGAAAATATCAAAGTGTATAAATAACCAAAATTTTGCTTTAGTATTAAATGGAGATAAGTTAGAGACTATTCCATTTTAAAAAGATCTTCAAATACAATAGTACAAAATGTTTTCGATGTATCCCATCGTCTCTATTTCAAGTGTGTCGAGATTGAATATAATTTCTACGACTGTACACTTCTTTTGGAGTTAAGTAAAAAATAAGTGCAACTTGGATTCAGTCTTGAGTCAACAGCATTTTAATCTAGGCCTTAAATTGTGGTATGACTCAATTTTATTATTAAACATGCGTATGAATACATATGTTCATATGAACAATTTATCAGCCATTTACATAAACTTTGGCGACAAGCATGTATGAATATGGGTTGAACAGCTGCAAGTGTGAAATTTGTTGCTCCATGTGCGTATGGATCCGGAAAAAAATGACTGTACATAAGTTTTTACAAATATACAGGCAAATTATTGCGGATGAACACTCACAAGCAGCGACAAATATCACACTTCCAGCCGCTCAAGCATATGCACATACAAACATGGCGCCAAAGGCAGCGAATTCTCAACACAGTGGCGCTAGAAAGTATTCGCCCGCTAATCAAAAAATATTTTGTGCGAATACTTTTTATCCACACTGTGCACTTTCAGCAAAAACAAAAATAAGCGATCTTAATTCAAGAATGAAAGCTCTTGATTCTAGAATGGGAGACTCTTGAACTTGAGTATATTCGGCTATTAATTCAAATATGAGAGAATCTTGTTTTTGGGTTTGTCAAACTATTGATCCAGGAATTTTCCACTTGATTTTAGAATTGTTCATGCTCAGATCAAGATGAAAAATTCTTGGTCCAAGAAATTCGATCTCAAAAATGTATTCTTGGATCAATAAATTCCCTCTCGGATCAAGAATTTTCGCTCTTACCATACTATTGTGCTCGAATGCTCTTGATTCAAGTATTTAGAAATTTTTATTTTTTTTATGATTGCAAACAATATATTTGTGTTATGTTTCCATACACGAGTCTTACATACTTATGTTAATATTTTGCTAGCTATTTGACAAAGAAAGGGAAGCCAAGAACGCAAAACTTTTCTTCTTCTCGTTCCAAGACTAACCCAACTCATAACATGATAAATGTAAGAGATTCTTATAAAATATATATTAAAGCGAAGATAGTTAAAATTTCAAATAATTTTCTAAAATACTTAAATTAAACTCCTACCCTCCAGCGAAATCTTTCACACTTACTTATCCAAACACACGACTTTTTCCTTCCTTCCAAAAACGAAAGTAAAATGCATTGTGGCGTTACAAACACACAACCAAAAATTTCACCAATTTTGGTTTAAAGCTTTAATTTTACGATCCGTTAGCTGCATTAAAACCAACAACAAAACCAAAAAAAACTTACTCCAACATGCGATAAATTTTGCTAGCAAAAAAATCCAAAATGCAAATAAGTTTCAGTAACTTTAACTAATTTGCTGTTAAAGAAAGAAACAAAAACATGGCGTAAAATTTCGCCTGCCAGCAATTTTTTAATAGCAAGCAAATTAATGATTTTCAAAACATGCAAATTAAAATTTAGAAACAACAAAATGCATAAAACACTTGAACGAACAAAAAAAAAAAATTAATAAATAAACAAAAACTTGATCTACAACATTTTTATTTCTATTTTTTGTTGACCGTCTCTCGCCATCCAACTAATTGTAAAATGATTAACAAAAAAAATCTGTTTGTGATTTCTGTAAAGGGTTTTTGTCTGTTTGGCGGTTTATTGACCTTTTAATTAAATTAAGGCAAAAAGAACGGGGCAAAAATAGCAGCGGGCATTACGCTTATTTTTTTTTGTGTTGAGGCTCTTCTCTACTCTCGTTCTAATCCAATTAAAAAGCATGGCGGGAACCTTGCAAAACAGCAGAACGGCAGAAAAGCAGATCAGCAGCAAAAGGCAATGAGTCGGGGGGATTGATGATGAAATATATGTGTACGAGTATGTGAAAGACGTAACTGCAAATCAAATCAAATCACTGTACAAGTACAGGTTAAGCTAGGCGGAAGAACGCCCCCAAAAAACAAAAAAAAAAAAACAGCTTACAACTGTAGTGGCTAATGGCCAATTAAGCTCCGTTTGCACTGGGATAGAAGGTGAAAATAGGTATGGTAACAGTCTAGCGACGAAAACACATAATTATATTTTATAATTACTTTTAGTGCTTCTGATTAAGAAATTAGAAGAAAAATAAAAATGTTAGAAAAGCAAAAAGTTAGTCCAGGTGTGTAAAATTATAGTTTGATAAAGGGCAACTTTATAAAATAGTGGTCTAAGCCCAAAATAAAAAACTCAAAGTTTGTTGGCGTAAGTCGGTCTAATTGGATATATGGCTATATATACTTAAAAAACAACTAAGTTGGTGCAATTCGGTCAGATGGGTTATATAGCTATAAAAATAATAGTTTTAACCGAGTGAATTTTGGGAAGCTAAAATTTGATTATAAGCCAAATTGGACGAATATATCGGATAACTATATAGCTGCCATAGGGCCGATCTTTCGAAAAATGGGTCATTGTAAGAAAAACTTGTTTGTTTTCAATGATAGTAGGAACGCTGAGGATTTATGAATAATATATGATTTTTAACAGTTCTACAAAAAATAGCCATAGAATCGATTGTGATCTTACTGAGAAAAATAGATTTTATGGTAGCGTTCTTACACTCAGCAATAACAAAAATGAAATGCTTTCAAACAGGTATTCAAAAATTAGTCATGATCGGGTGACTATATTTCGAAAATGTTTCTATAGCTGCCATAAAACATATTTGTTTTTGAAGTAACATTATTTGATTTTTTACCGAAGTACAACAATTATATTGGCTTTATGAAATGTTTGTGAAATTGGTAGCATCTCTGACATCTATATCCTAATAATCTTGACCAGTCTTCAAAAGTTTTTAAATAGCCCGAACCGTCGCGCCTGTTTCCGTCAGTCTGTCTTTCATTTTGATCGTTGAACCTGAACCCAAACCGGACCACTTATTAAAAAGAAGGTTTGGTTCATAATATTAAGTAATTGAATGAGCGTGGCGTCATTTCTTTGTCTTGCTTTTTGTGAACCGAGATTTGAACCAAAACTTGGGGTCCAGGGGTTCCAGGAACCGGTCCGCGAACCGAACACAAGGATTCCCCACGGGTTTGAACTACCGAACCAAACATCTTTAAAAATTTTAAAGGTTTTTTTCTGAAGGTTTACAGGATCACACCTTACGCGTGATCCGTAACATGTAGCAACGCCAAAAATGCTCAGTAAGGAACAACGCTTGCAAATCATTAAATTTTATTATTAAGATTCGTGCTCTGGGAGAAATTTGATTTGCAAAGGAAAATTGTCTTCAACGACGAAGCTTATTTTTGGCTTAATAGGTGAGTCAACAAATAGAACTGCCGAATTGTATTGAAGAGCAACCAGAGGCAGTTTAAGAACCAATTTAAGCCAATGCACCCTGAAAAATGCACTGTTTGGTGCGGTTTGTTGGCCGGCGGCATCATTGAACCGTACTTTTTCAATAATAATGACAACCGCAACGTTTAAGTCAATGGAGCAAGGTGTCGTGCGAAGATTATCGACTTTTATTTGAACCACTAATCGATAAAAGCCAGTCCCCACGAGGCAACAAAACCAAATTTACCCAACTCTTTCAGAAAGGAGTCGCATAGAAGGAGCTTTCATCTCCCCACCGCAGCGCGGAAGCGTTGAGCACGGCAGCCAGCAGGCCGAAGACCTATCACACAACCGTTCTCCCTAAAATGTAGGAGTTGAGGTTCGTTTTGGGGCGTATCTTGGCAGAGTGATCAGATGGACAACCCGGTCGCATTTCTCGTTTCTGTCAAGCTTTAGAAATCCTGATTGCACGTCCGTACCGGACGCGGCGCGCATCCCACCCCGCCCCCCTACTGGCCGACCGACGAGAGCCGTTGATCATCAGTCACCGTACTGCGACTAAGTTGCATTGGGGCGTGACGACAGAGCTTTAATAGCAGCCTGACTGTCGACCAAGATTAATCCTCACCCAACACTCGCCGCCCAGACCGCGTAAAATTTAATGCAAGCTCGTTCTCCCTGATGGAGTTCCTCCTTCCAATCCTCCTCTCTCCGGGAAAACAGTTCTAAAATTGCTTTCCATTTATAGTCTTGATAAAATAGTCACTTCCCTTTGTCTAGCATTTATTCCCACTTCCAGCAGGATGTTGCTGTACCAGATGAGTTATTTTGAGAAGTTTCATTCCATCTTACTGCGGTTCTTCGCTGCATACTTCAGAAGGTGTCTATTGGCTCAAGATTCAGAATGGCGTCAGAGCCCTGCCCTTACCCGCCTCTTACTTGTAATTTTTAGGTGGGATTGTTTTTAAAAATATCTTAGATTGATCAAAACATTAATACTCGAATATATTCCATTAATATTCTTGACATTCTCTAAATAAACTCCATTTGATCACCTTCTTTAAAAATGGTTATTCTTAAAAACGTAATTTTTGATCAATAACATTTCATTCTGTTGTATTCCAAAAAAATGTGTATTATGCTAATTTAATACAGCGATTATTACATAGATCCATCATCACCAGCAACAGTTTATTGAACTTACTATAATTCATCGACGCACACTTTAACCCTTACGCAATCCAAACACTTTAGTTAAATATTTCGAGTGAAAGACTTGAGAACGATTAGTAAACCGGTTGAATTAAACTGAGAAATATTCATTAACTGACAGGGTATAGAGTGTGTGTGTGGGTCTCAGCTAAGCATTTCTAGACTATGCAATGCAATTTCTGGAAATTTTCATTCAGTCGTATGCGCTGGCCAACTCTTAGTCATGATGACAACATTTAGTCAATGGTGTCACTTACCTCAATGGGTTTTTATTTGTGTTCAAAATCATTTCTGCGGCTTCTTTTTCTTTTATGAATATATTTATTGTGAAATATGTTTTACACAAGTTGCTGAAATTCAAGAACTTGTTTAGGCTTACCTTCGAAACACAAGCTTGCTTGTCTCACACAAATTGCCGTCCGCAGAGATCTGTAATTAAAAATGAAAAATCATATGAATTAGATCGAGACTCAACTGCATCCTTTAATGCGCCAAGCGCCAACCAGTCTTTGGGTCTTCTAATTGCACTAGTTCTTTCCATTTTAACTGTAAAAGCAGTTGATTCAATGCGAAATGCAATAAATATATATGTACACACAGCTTAGCCGTTAATTAGCATGCTTTGGACATGTTTTCTTCTCTGGGTGTGTGTGTGTGTGTGTATTTGTGTGCTAACTATCACCCAAGAACCTGCGGGAAACCTAAGACCCCGCAGGGCGGAAGCCAACCCAGACAAATGAGAGAGACAACAAATGTCGACCCTAATTTCCTATTTAAATATTGTTTAAAGCAAAGCAAAACACGAAAAATGCAAGAGGAAGAAGCCGGTAACCCAATGCTCAGAGGCCATTGGATATGGGGAAAAGGGTGGGTTGGTCTGACATGAGCATGCCAAGTATTTGAGCAAATATAACTTCCTTTTGGTTTGGCGTTTTGCATTTTAAATACGAAATGAAGGGTACAGGCATGGGTGGGAAACGAATAAGCTTCTTTTTTTTTAGGTGATCCCGACGTTTTGTAGGGATTTGTTTCTAATGATACTAAATTATTTGAGATTTAAAAAAGAGAATTGAATTCTTATTACAGTATCACGTATACGCAATGTATGATGACAATCGGACTGAGAATAGAAACCTTAAAAGATTTTTTTCTTTGTTTTCTCAAGTTTTAAGAAAAAACAAGAAAAAATTGAATGAAACGCTGTCTTTTCTTTCTCAATCTTTACTCGAATGACGGTTAGATATGATAAAAAATATCAATACGATCTTTTCTAAAAAAAAAACATGGTCTGGGATCGAACTCGAGACCTTGCATGATGACGCCACGAGCAACCAACCACACATTTGAACACTTAAGAATATATTTTTAAACTTTTAACAGAAAATTTTAGCACCAACAAACATCTATGTCTTTAATTTATTTAAGAAATATTTTTTAAATATATAACAACTGATCCATCTTCACCCAGCACATAAAACTATTACTCAGCCATTGTCCCATTGTCACTTACGCAAAAATGTTTCAATTTGATCACGGTATATTATGAGCAATTTTGGTCTCTAAGTCCAAAAATATCCAAACTTATTTTATCCAGCCCTTTAGTGCAACTGGTTATTCTCATTTGCTTTTGATAACTTACCAAGTTGCAACATTTTTTTGTATTTCTAGCCTAGTTATAAGATCAATCAAGCTGAACAAAAGCCACCAGCATATGATTGTATTTTTAGACCCATGGAGACAGTTTTCTGTTTTTATTTTTTTTTCACTCTCAACATTTCAATGGAATTTCTTTTGCAGCAACACCTTTAGAGACCTGAGACTTAATAGCCCTGAACTTTCGTTGTTATTGTCGCTCCACATGTGTACAGCTGTTTTTGTTGTTGTTATTGTTTGATGTCTGCTGGCTGTTTTAATTTTAATTTAAAACTTCATTTCTCGGACTTATGAAACTTGTTTTCCAGCATTTTTTGTGGGTGCAGTTGTCGCATATACAGATATATATATATATATAAATATTTTTTACATTTTGTTTTTGCTTTTGTTTTTTTTTTTTTTTTTTTGCACTCCATAAGAGAGGGGCTTTAATTTACAGTGGTTGCTCTGGGAACATGTTTAATGCATTTCATATGCATTTTTCTTTGTCAATATTTTGTCTGACTGACTGGTTTCCCTTCACTGTCCCTCGGCTTCTGCTTTTGCCTGTTTTCGACTTAATTTATAAGATTTGAATTTGTTGTATTGTTTGCGATTTTTTTCGGTCTCTTTCTCTTATATCTTTAATTATGGTATTTACTTATTAACAAATTTATTTCTGTCTGTGGCTTAAAAGTGCTTTTGGCTGGTTTTGGTTTTTAAATGTTTTCGCTTGGAATTTTGCGATGAACTGTAAAGGAATTTATACTGTTGTGTAATTTCATTTGATTGTTTTTTTTTTCTTGTGAAGAAGAGCGGGCATTTCCATCAAATATCCACCGAGACCAAACATTTAAAAGTTCTTCCAAACACTTTGTTTTATGATATTTTCGCAGAAAAACAATCAAATTTAACTAATATAAACCAATTTTACATTAATTTTTAACCCACTTCGAGATATTCAAAAGCACAAGACGCGCAAGCGCAACTATTCGCATTTTGTTATTTCTATTGAACTTTTTATTTTTATTAAAGTTCTTAAATATCTCTCTTTCTGCATTAACTTTTGCTTTCATAAATCTTTCTAAGTAAACAAACAATGCGATTCCAAAAAACCGTAATATTTTTATTTGCATTTTCGCATATTTCTATGTCCCGTGCGACATTGAAAAATAACATTTGTTGTCAGTGCGTCGAGACTACAAGCAGAAAGCTTATTTAATATTATGTACAAATAGAGATTTTTTATACAATTCAAATAAAAAAACCTGGCTGAAAAATAAGATGATTTGTGATCTTGGGACTTATATGAAGTTGGTCCCGTGCGACATAAAATTAAAAAAATTGCCTTACAAAAATGATTTATTTTTTGTAAAATCATACACTTGAATTATTTAAAATTAAATGAGATTAAAAAGTGTTGTAAACAATGAAGAGAAATGTTAAAGGACGATCCAGTATATTAAATTTTTTTAAATTTTTTGTTATATGTTAAAATAAATACATAAAAATCGAATGTAGACTTAAATACATTTTTGTTAAGATTGTTTATATAGAATTTCGTCAAAAAGCAACTGAAATATTATGTGAGAATAAAGTGTCGCGTGCGACATGTCCCGTGCAAATATGATTAAAATTGAATTTAAAAAAAATGATGAGGATTTTTTGTGTAAAATCAAAACTATTTTTAAGTGACTTTAATGCATAACATTCTAAAATTTAACACATTAAAATATTGCCTCAGGATTCGCTAAAATCGGGTATTGAATTGTTGGTCACGAAAACTATTTCGGTTTTCGTCCCGTGCGAATGTCTTGTTTTTGTGCAATTATCTTGGAAAGTATAAATTGCTCAAATGGGGTGAAAAGTAACCTGAAGACTGAAAAAAATGTTTTTAAAAATTTGTTGTTTATTTTAATCAATATTTTTAGGTCGATACACATATTCCAGCGATTTTCCAACTTTTTGATCAAGCACAAAAAGTAATTTACTGAAAAGTGAACAAAATCCTCCTCCGCGGCGTCGACAATCTCCTCTCGCGAGCTGGATTTTTTATTGATGAGCCATCTTTTGAGGTTTAGGAAGAGATAATAGTCCGAGGGAGCCAAATCGTGCGAATAAAGTGGATGGGAAAGCAATTGGTGTCCTAAATCGTTGATTTTAGTCATTGTTGCAAAATCAAAATTTTGCAAAACATTTTTATTTCAGTAAGAATTGGTTCAGAAAATTGTGTAACGTATCTTAAAATAGCTAATAATTTTTTAATTATCATAAGAACATGTATTCATTCTCATTCTCGAACAGCGCTGTATGTTTTCTTCCACAGAATACCTTTTAGAATTATTAAACAAAAAATATTCCATACATTCCACTTCAAATTGAATTGCCCATTCACCAGATACATGTAGTTTCCACCATCATTTACCACAGCCCTTAGAATGTTCACCTTGCCTGTTACCCGCATTTCGTTTGGTATTTCCGCAAAAAAAAAAAAAAAACTAAATGTTAATTTTATCTAAACAATTTGGCATGCATGTTACCCACTTTGACAAGGTTCCAGTGCTATTTCACTTACTTTGTAGTAAGTGCGAAATTAAAAATGTTATCTATGCAGCATGTTAAAACAATAAAACCAACCAAGCATTTCAAATAGGCAAAGTTTAATTGAAAAACTGTAAGATAAATGAGGGAGGCCGCCGCTCTGTGGGGTTCATGCTTGCGCAATCATCATCAGCTGGCCAAGCTCGTGGAGATTCTTCAGGGCTCGTTTAATCAAAGCCACGCATGGAATGGAACTGAAGTCTCACGACTCATAACTGATTAATAGCCAAAGCTTAAGCGAAATGAAAGCGAAAAAAAGTTTTAAATCATCGCATTAAACAAACAACAAAAAAAAAAACCTCGATGTGTTATGGCGTGGCCCAAAGAAAGGCCCTACCCCGAAGTTCGAGCGACTCCCGACAATTCTTTATACTTGAGAAGAAGCGTCGTCGCTTGCTCATGATGTAAACGAAATTCAAATTTATGGTAATATAAAAGATTTAAAATCGTGTGGAAAAAACGACTCTAAACATAAATGTTGTACAGAAATATCAAAAGTGAAAGTTTTCACTTTTGTTTTAGTATTTTTTTTTCTTTCTGAAAGCATTTTGTGTGTTTGTTTGAAATTAAGTCAATTTTTCACAAAGCAGCTCAGCGTCAGCCCACCTACAAGTTGGTGTTAGATTGTGTTTAAAAAGGGGGGGAAAATTGATTAAGTTGAAGAATGAGGAAGTTTGTGTTAAAATGAACGTTCATTAGTTGCTAAAAAATTGTTGGAAAAATATGTAAAAGATCAATGGATTTTAGTCCTACATCAACTTTTTACTGGGTTACTCACATACTCAAAATATATAAGGTAGAAATTTTATGATCATGATTAGTAAATTCAAAATAGACCAAATGACGAAAAATTTCTGTAGCTAGACTAAACAAGTAAGAAAGACGGTCCAGCCCGACTTTAGGAAACTCTCTGTCAGACAAAGTTTGTATATTAAAGACAACTTTTAAATATGGAGCCACATTTTATCTATATATAACGATAATAAATTTATATGTCTTGAAGATCTGAAAAATTGTGGGAATTACGAGGTTTTTTTGCGATTGCGTGGAAGCAGGGGACGTGGCACAACTACCAAATAAAATTAAAATAAAGTCTTGCAGTTCTCTAAAGATAATTAAAAAAGCTAAGTATCTGTCATACACACTTTTGTAATGAAAATTATATTTACAAATTTTTTAAAATTTGGAAAAAAAATTATGTTGACCTTAAAATTTACTAATAATCATTTAATGGCATTAGCTTGGGCAACAGCTTGAAGATTTAAAAAAAATATATTTTCCTAGAAAAACATTTTTTTATGCTTGTTCGAATTTTGTCTATCAAAAAAATTACATTTTAAATGCTGAAAAAAGTTCAATATGTATGGACATTAGGGATGCCGGAAATAGTATCGATATATCGAATATATCAATATCGGATATTTTACTAACGCGTATATCGAATATTTTATTTGTATGTTTTCGGAGATATTTTAAAGTTCTGGATCGACGAGAAAGACAAATTGCCAGCGCTTTCCGACTTGGCATTGGCATATGGGCATTTATAATCGTACAATAAAATATTTAACACAAAATTGAAAGATACAAGTTTTTAAACAGTTTTTTTATATTTAGGTAGTGATTAAACAGCACTAAATTTAGAAAAAATTACAAGAATTGACCCAGCGGTTTCAAAGATACAGGTAAAAATATGTCCTGACGTGACGTTACATAAAGCGGAAGTTTGTTTTCACTCGTATTAAAAAATTGCAAAACTCTGCGAATTGGGAAACTTTTTTTGTATGAACCTTTTTTCAGTAGTTTTTGGAATAATTAAAGTTTCTTTTCCAATTTAAAAAAAATTTGCTCCTAATTTTGTAATACCTTTTTTTATCTAACGTGACGTTACTGGCGTGACGTTACATAATCTTCACTTGGCAATTTTTAATTTAAATTATTTAAGGGGGTCTTCTACCTTTGAAAATTTTTTTTTCATTTTTTTTATTTTGCCTTATTATTATAACTTGGACATTCCCCTTTCATCCCCTTTAAACCATTTTCAAATATTCGAAATAGTTTAGCAGATATATCCATTTTAGCGGAGCAATATTCTTGCTAACGTGAGTATTTTTAAAGTTGCTCAAAACATTAACCGCGTTTTTCTCGAAACCACGTTTTTTGACCTGGTAGCCATGATTGGGCAGTTCTATAGTTCTACTGAACCGATTTTGATCAGCCATGTTGCAATCGACGCAGAATTTATGTAATTCTGGCCCGTACCTAAATCATGAGGAAAAACATTTTTTACTATCTTTTTTACACTAAACTCCAAAAAAAAAACTTGAAAAATCTAAATTTTTTTTTAATTGCCGCCAGTTTATCAAAAAAATATTAAAAATTATGATTGAGGTACGGGCCAGAATTACATCAATTCTGATCATAACCTCATTTACCGTTTTCAATTTCGATAACCTGGAGTCCCGGAATCATGGCTACCACCACTACACCATTTTTTTTAGACCTTAATTGGCAGGCCGATAACTTTTTGAACAGCCCTTGAATTCCAAACTTTTTTTTTGTATTTTTTAATATAATTAAAGAATAACACAAAACAAAAAACCAAATTAAAAAGCTCTTATAGTTTTCTTTCCAGAAATTTTTTAAAAAACACTCATAAAACGCTGTTAAAGGTAGAATACCCCCTTAACGCAACAAAAAAATAAATTTTTATTGTAGCTAAAGTTTTGCGAAAAGTGTGAAATTGTCCAGGGACTCTTAGGGCTGTAAGTCGAAAGGAGAAAATGCATTAAAAACAACAATTTTTCGGTCATGATAGACTTTTCTGCGGAAATGCCCACAGGAAGCTCGGTGCCATCGTAGCGCTTGGCTTCGACGATAAAAAGTGTGGTTTCCGACAATCGAAGCCGAATAACCGATGAGCACATAACTCATCGCTTCGTCCTAAAATCTCTGCCTTGTGATTATTGGTAAGAAAAAGTTCTTTCTTTTCTTAGATTTATGTTTTGTTTCTTTTTATGTTCTGTCTGTTATTGATATGTTTACTTTTTAACTTCAGGGGTTTTTTTTTAATAAGTTTCTACAACATCTTATTTAATGCACAAAATTTAATACATATCATTGTCAAACTTGTATAAATACATAATTCAATATTTTTGTGTTTGCTGAGCTCTGATCTGTAAATTTTGACACTTTAATTACCCCAAAAGACCTTTTAATTCTTAAGATAAAGCTTTTTTTGTTCAAAATATCGATAATATCGATTATTTTATCAACAAAATATTAATATCGAAATGATACTTTTTCATTATCGAAAAAAATAT
Organism: Lordiphosa mommai; assembly: GCA_018904225.1. Taxonomy (NCBI): domain Eukaryota; kingdom Metazoa; phylum Arthropoda; class Insecta; order Diptera; family Drosophilidae; genus Lordiphosa; species Lordiphosa mommai. The sequence continues at coordinate 243,009 of JAEIFT010000185.1, forward strand.
CGATCTAGATATTTTTCAAATATCCGACATCCCGAATTGACACGCTGCACGTATCCAGCTTTGGTACAGAGACAATCTACTTTGGAATCGCCGCCAAATATAATTTTAAATTTACTTCATATAACCCTAAACTCAATATTGTAAATAAGAATTAAGGTAAGTTCTTTTTATAAATATGTAAATTTTTCCAACTTTTGACTTAAAAACAAGTTTAAATGGGCTATTACTTGAACTTTTGGGATTAAGCGAATAAAGAATTGAATAAAGAATTCTATACGATCCAAGTACAGAATAATCGAAACTTGTCTTCAGGTTCAAAAGCGAATTCCCGCCCAACCCTTAGCTTCTAAATGAAAGAAAATGTGAATATTAAAACGAATTTCTCTCTCAGCCCAATTTGCAGTGTCCCTAATTTTCTTCTTAATTTCAGACAATTATCACTTCATCTGCTTAATATCCCTTACTCACCTAATGATTATAAAGATTTCCACACCTTTTCGTCATACCTACTCAAGGCACCAAAAAAAAAAGTCTTATCTAAAGACTTGTTTGCTTAGAAAGTGGCGGACAGGCAATGACAGGCGATGAGTTCTTTTTCGGAGCTCTCTAATTAAAAACAACAAAATATTGAAGAATTTTTCATTGTGCAAGCACCAGAATGTAAACAGTTTAGGTGAAAAACTCAGCGAGGGGCACTCAAACAAAAGCTAAGAGTGGAAAGGGAAAGAAAGGGAGATCCTATCGAATATCAACAGACTTAGAACTTTGCCGGCAAAAGTCAAACAAAGACATTTACATAATTTTTTTTAAAACTTGACAAATACAAAACTAAAGACTCTTATGTAATCTTAGTCGGGTTGGAGATCTGGTTCAGGTCTGACTCATTGCCTAGTGACATTTTTTTGTTCACCTAAAAAGTTTTGACATTTGCATAGAGCCTGAGCTCAGGCTGACAATGAAAATTAATGAACTGCAAGTCCCATTCCCCATTTTGTGTGAGAGGCGGATTGGCTGGCTGGCTGGCTGGTCGGCTGGTTGGTTGGAGCCTTCTAACGCTCACACGTGTGCCGATCGTCGTCGGCCCACTTACAAGTTGTTGTGGCTGAACAATTCCAAAGTGCATATGAGTCACAGCACCAGAGACCCCCAAAGACAAATATCAATTGTTGGGTTCTCTTTTGTGTGTGTGTCTAGCCCCCCATATAAGGCTCAAAGTTGTCTTTATAGAATTAAGACAAAAATTAATGGAGTTTGTTGCAGCCCAGTGAAATGTGAGTACAGTTTTTTGGGCTTGGCTCATCAAACCGGAAAAAAGGTTTCTAAATGGGCAGTAACGGACTGTTCTAGTGAAGAACTTTCAAAGCTAACGTTGCATACTTGCTAATGATTTGTACAAATATGTGAGTAAATGATCGTAAATGATCTGTGCTTCCGTTTTGAGGGAGAGTCATTAGAAGGTAAGAATTTTCTTTCAACGCCTTTAGCTTAAATGATCATTGATCACAACTGATGTGCTAAGTTAAAGATCAACTGTGAAATTTATGTTTCTCGGCTTGCAACTGATTATACAACTTAAAGATCAATGGTGTAATTGATGACTGACATTAGAACGATCTTTAACTTTGAGCTCAGGTAATGTTTGAATTTGCATATTTACTGTGAGGGCTAAAACTGAAAAAGTCCGGACTTGGTATAGAAGTTACATATTTTATTTTAGAATAATAATTTTCCAAGACGGTATGATTAAAGTGTCACAGCTTTAGTAAACTTTCAAGGGCATAGTCAGTTTTCCATAAAGGCCTAAGAATTTCTTTAAAAATATTTTATTATGTGCTAGCTATCCACTTTAAAATTGTGTTGACATTTGTCTCTCACAAAATTATGCAATTTTTTTTTAAATCTTTAAAAGTTGGAATATATTCGAATCGTCTGGGAATCGTTTTTCAAATTTTAACTGGCTTAAACGTTCAAAATCGTACTCCATATTACCAACCCAATCGTCAAGTTTTAAGATCAAAGCTCAAATAATTTTTTAAAAAGCCCCTCTACTATTGATAAAACAGGTTCATTGAAACTGGTTTGAGTCCGATCCTGAACCAGTAAAGATTCAGAACTCATCTAGAATTTCTTAAATATGGCTCTGAGCCACTTTTGAACCAATTTTCTGAACTATTTCGGAACCGGTATTGGACCAGTAAAATACCTAACTTCATATAATAAATCCACACACCGAATTTCAAATTCATATCACAAATTGATTCTGATATATTGCTCCGAACCACTTTTGAACCAGTTCGTAACTGGTTTTTATCCAGAAAATAATTGTACTCTATATATTTCCGGCATACTAAATTTTAATTGCATATTAAATTTTAAATATTTTCTTCACTTTTAAACCGGTTTTAAGCCGCTTTGAACCAGTTTACAGGCTTGGGACATAGCCCATGACTCTTCCTGATTGCCATAAACATGCAATGAAAATGGCATGAAGATCAGTTCAGCGGCTTATATGAAAGCGTTTATTTTCCAAAGCGATATAAAATGTAATGGACCATTTTAAATGTCGACACTGACAAATTTTTTTGCATTTTTAAATACAATTATTATTATACGTCTCTAAGTTTTCAAATAAAAATTTTGTTAAAATTTGTCCCGATTACGGCTTGTTCTCCCTCTAAGACTCGATACGAGAGATAGAGAAAACTTAGCCATTTATTGTGGAAATTGGCAAAATATTCAAATCTTCAAGTTCACCAACAAAAATGTCTGATTTGGAATATCGTGTGGTTATTATATCGTAACGTAAGCGCTCAAAATATTATTTTTCAGGGGATTGTTTTTTTTAGATGTGAATGACATTCCTGATCATGTTTGCATTATACAAATTTTTATCGAAAAAATGCTTATTGTTGCGGTAAGGGCTCGATATTTTGCAATGATATTGAATTTGTTCGACATTTCCTGATTATATATATAAAAGTGGATGCATGTTTGTTTGTTTATTTCATACACAGAGAAAATAACCTAAAATTCGGGCATTTGGTTCTCAAAATGGCGTAATGACATCATATCCTAACTTTAAGGTTGCTGATGACCTTAGATTTTTAGGTAATTTTTTACCTTAATATATAAGGCCAAGTGTTGCCAAATATTAAAAGTAATTTGTTTTCCTAAATATAGGGGAGAGAGGGTGGGAGGGCGCGCAACTCCACTGGTTATTCACCAAATGTTTTTTTCCGCCTATAAAACAATTAATAATAATTATAAATTTGTATAACTATATATAGTCCAGTCTCTCAATTAAAGATAAGCGTAGGAATGAACTCCATCGGGGAAAAAACTGGGTCGGGACGGGAAACACTTTTCATCCGTATATTTTTTCAGTCACGATTAATATTTGAATGGCCTTAGCAAGCTTAATCACAACAATAAAAAATATTGATCAAAGCTTGAAAATTTTTAAAAAAAATTTTAGGCGGGACAACAGAATCGGGTTTTCTCTTCCGCGTTCTTCTGTAGTTTTTAGTCTGTGTTAAGCCACTTCAACCGGTTCAAAGTTGTTCAGAACCATATCTCAGAAAATATTTAAAGGGGTCTTCTACATTTAAAAATTTTTTTTTCGATTTTTTTGTTTTGCCTTATTATTATAGTTCGGACATTCCCCTTTCATCCCCTTCAAACCATTTTCAAATATACGAAATAGTTTAGCAGATATATCCATTTTAGTGGAGCAATGTTCTTGCTACGTGAGTATTTTCAACGTTGCTCAAAACTTTAACCGCGATTTTCTCGAAACCACGTTTTTTGACCTGGTAGCAATGATTGCACCAGTTCTACTGAACCGATTTTGATCAGACATCTTTCAAACGACGCAGAATTGATATAATTCTGACCCGTATTCCTCAATTCCTCAATCGAGAGGAAAAACATTTTATTACTATTTTTTTACAATAAACTATAAAAAAAAATTGAAAAATCAAAATTTTTTTTTTAAATGCCGCCAACTTTTTAAAAAAATATTGAAAAAATATGATTGAGGTTCGGGCCAGAATTACATAAATTTTGATCATAACCTCATTTACCGTTTTCAATTCCGATAACCTGGAGTCCCGGAATCATGGCCACCACCTCTACACCTTTTTTTTGAGACCTTAATTGGCAGGCCGATAACTTTTTGAACAGCCCTCGATATCCAAACATTTTTTTATTTTTGATTAAATAGTTAATTAATAACACAAATCCAAAAACCAAACTGAAAAAGCTCTTATGACTTTCTCTCCAGAATTTTTTTAAAAAACCACTTATAAAACTCTGTTTAAAGGTAGAAGACCCCCTTAAGCTATAAACTACAAATATGGAGTTTAAGTTCGTGACATTGAGATGGATATATTTCCGGATAAAAATGGTTCCGAACCAGTTTTAGTTCGCTTTAAATTGGTTAAGTGCCATATTCCAGAAAATATTTAAGCTATGAACTTGAAATTTGGTCTGTAGATTGGATAAAGCAATTTGACATTTTGCTGAGTCAAGACCGGCTCCAAACCTGATTGAACCTGTTCCAAAACTTATTTAAGCAATGAACTTTATATTTGGTATGTGGATTGGTTATATAGTGTTATATATTTTTCCGGATAAAAACCGGATACGAACCAGTTTGAACCGGTTAAAAAGTGGGTCAGTGCCATAGATTCAAAATTTAACTTTCTCATAATGGTATTACGAAATTTTAAGAATTTTGTGGAAGAAATATATCTACATAACTTATAAGATCTGAGTGACGTCGGCTATATAGTATTATACTAGCTATATAGTATTATAATATATATTATACTAGCTATATAGTATTATAATATATATTATATTATATATAATTATATATTAATAAATTTATTAGCTATAATATTGAAGTTTATTGAGTAACAATATTTGATTAAAATCACATTTTATTTCCAATAAAATTTTAAATTTATGTCCACAAGTTAACAATCTGGCCCAGTGTAAGCGGGACTTTCTGTCATTTTGCGTGAGAAGACCGTTATAAAGTAAATTGCTCTAAAATAAATATTATATCAATAAATAAATGAATATGCCGTTCCAAGCACCTATCAAAATAATTCCTATTCAATTCTTAAACAATGTTATCCTTTAACCAAGTCCAAGTCAAGCTTTAATATTTACCTTACTTTTAAGGCGTCACAAGAAGGGCAACTTAATGTAGCCTCATTTATATACAATGTACATCTGCAAGTATGGCGTATGTTTGCTTATCACAATTAATCAGCAAAAAACCCAAGACGTGCCTTTGTAGAGGTTTGTTCGATTCGACAATTCATTAACTGCCAGTACCAATCGACAATCGCATTTTATTTGTATTTTTGGTAACAGGAAACCGAAAACTGCAGCAGCACGAGCACTGAAAACTGGATTTGTTTTTATTGTAATTGCAATAAAAACGATCTCGCAGAAACAGAGCGCCCACAACACACACACACACATACACAAAGTAAATACAAATAAAAATCGTAATAAATAAGAAGACGAAAAAAAATCACCTAATTAGCCAAGAGTCTGCCCTGACATTAAACGAGTTTGGGGGTTTTTTTTTGTTTGTACTTTTTGGTTGGCACAAAAGAAAGGAAGCAACAGGATGCCCGAAAAAAAGAAAGAAAAATGTGGAACAAAAGTAATTGGAAACTGAAAGTCTTTTGTTCGGCGTTTTTGGCCAAGTCATGCGTAGATCTTTTCTGAAACTCCAGAAACACCAACAACCAAATTGCACAACTTCCTTGAATGAAAATTTCAAAACTGTTTGCCAAAGTGACTCGACATCATTCTCACAATATGGCGAAATGCATAAACAACGCAGTCATAATCAAATGTACAAGTATGTAAGTTTGTATGCATATACAAATATATTTCTTTTTATGAAAATTACCCACGCTTTCCAAGCTTCGTTTCGTTATCCCACAGAAGCTATTAAAGTTTGCCTCTTGAGACCAACAAAAACAAAAACAAAATGTAAAGGGAGACAATTGAAAGACCTACGAATACAAAAGAGTTCCAGGCGTGCAATCCGCTATGTGTCAGCGGGATTGGGATGAGTCAAAATGAAAGGTTTATGACCAAAAAAAAAACAACAACAAAAACAAAAAACAACATAAAAAGCTAAATACAAACTGCACGTTTCTACATAACTTAGCATACTGGAAAGGTGCTTGGAGTTGTAGATGAGCTGTTCTTGGCCTGCATGATCGTAAAGTTCCGACACCCATAAAAAAAGGCCGAACTACAGCAACTTTGCCAACGGGCTAATTAGCGGCACGAAATTGTCACAGCAAATAAATAAATAAAATAAAATGTTCAACAAAAATTAACTGTTTGAGGAGCAGAAAAAGAGGAACAGCAAACAAACACAGAGGCGTAGCAATTCAAACTAAGAATTCTTAAAGGGAAGCCCTACATATTGATTGAAAGTGTGAATTTCCTACCAATTTCGCAAATGGGGAAATTTTCAAAGTATGAATTTCATATGAAGTATTGTACCGAAAATAATTTGTATGTCATCTGAGAGTAGGCCTTAAGTATCAAAAACTTTTATTGTTTTCCAATATATTTTAAATAAACTCATAGTTTTTTTAACAGTAATAAAATCTTCATAATTTACCCGAATTTGATAAAAAAGAAGCACTATATATCTTAAATCAAAATCTTTACTAAACCAATTTTTAACAATATCCTTGTTTTTTTTTAAATTATTCACATTTATTTATAGATGTAAATGGTAAAACAAAAAAAAACATTCCGATCCTGAAACATCTACAAGATTCTTAGGATTCTGAAGTTAGCTTGAATGTCAACTTTTTTACAGATGAAGAAAATGGAATCATTTCATTTAAACAGGGTTATAAATATCATATCATCGACCAAAAGTCAATTTTATATTTAAGATGGAATGAAATTAAAGATTTGGTGTATTTTGATAGATTCTTTCCTAAAACGCATTGCAACCAGGGAATAATTGATAAACCGGAACCGTAACCGTTAACTGAAATAAACAGTTTAAAGCCAGGTACCAGTATCCAAAGCAGGAACCGATATTAAATTTTTTTTGAGATCCGAAAACCGTTAACCTTTATAAGGCCTCATTCCTGATGGCATAAAAACTAATTTCGTCACTATACTTCATATAAATAAGACAGCTTTTCAAAAGCATTCAACTTTCAGAGCTTTCAAAAGTGTTTCTATTCATATGAAGAATTGTGCCGAAATAAGTTTTTATGTCATCTGAAAAGAGGCCAAACCGTACCGAAACGCTAATACCGGTATTGTTTCGGTTACTTATTATTTATTTTATTGATTAATGATTATTTCATATATATATATATATATATATATATCAACTGGTAAAATAGCAATATATACACTCAGAAAAAAGTCTTACATTTTAGAAATTCGCCCTTAAAGAATAACCAGAATCATATTCCCTTTTTAAGATATATATAAAAATTTCTAAAAATCGGAAAAACTTTATTTTATAAATATATGCCCTCTAATTAAATGGTAAGGATTTCAAAGTCTTACAAAAATCCGCCCTTAAATATAAAATGTTAGAAAAATTATAAAATAAATTTTTAAAAATGAAATTTAAATTTTAAAAAAATTTCACCCTAAAAAATTCTGTTTTCATTTTATGTAAGAAAAAGGTTTGGCAGATTTTATGTATCAATCTGTTTTTTTTTGTGTGTTTAGAGCTGAATTATTTTGAGTATTTTACCAGCGTATTTTGAGCTATATTGGACTTAAGTCTTATAGAATGGGTTTAAATCTATCCAAATCGCTTAGAATCTTTATTTTTGAAGGAGATACGGCAAATTTTAGCGTGGATTATTTCGAACCATTATTAAGAAATTTTTTTCAGCTTTATGAGAAATGGCCCAAAGGTGAGTTTGTCTTGACGACATAAGAATAGAAAATTCCTTAATTATAGGTTGTTTTTTTTTGAGTGTAGTGATACCACTGGAAGCGTGGATAGAAGAGTTTAGCGAATTTGTTCGTCAAAAAATAAAAAAAGTCTACAAATCGGTTTATTTAAAAAAAATCGTTTTATGTATATTCTAAGAACACAACTTAGCTCAACAAATTAGTTCTATTACATTCATTAATTTTTTTGGATATCTTGAAATAACAAAAATTTGTAATATTAAAAAAATTATACCCAATTAAAAATCTGAGTACCGTATCGGAACCGAAAACCGAAATAAAACCTTTAACCGAAATACCGGAACTACAGGAACCCACCCATGTTACCCACACTATTGAATTTTTTATTTATTAGTCCAATAATTAGTTCGGCTAAGTACTGAACCAGTACTGAATCACCTCTGATATGAAAAGTGTGGTACCGAAATCATGTGTGTCCCTTTATGCTTTCTAATCATTTGTTTATTTACACTGATGCTCGAAATTTTTGAAAAATATTAAATATTGGTTCTTCTACACTCTCTGTCCCGTACAACGACTTTTGTAGCTTATGCAAACAATTTTAAAACTTAAAGATCCGCATTGACGGATCAGAAGAAGGCATAAGATACCGATTTTTATAAGAATACGACAATTTTTTTAAAAGTGAAATCATATTTTTTTCTAATCATATTTGCTTTAAAAACGAGATAGATTAATTAAAAGTCCTATAATTTTTGTATGTCCTCCGAAAAATATGATTTCTCATATTTCCGCGGTCTTCTTTGTCAAAAATAATAAGATAATGGTCACATGTACGTTTAAATAAGCAAAAGCTTATTTTCTTTTGTAAAGTTTGGAATTTTTCCAGCTCATCAGTTCAAATATTGAACTACCCCCTCCGCAAAAGGCAAGCACCTGACACATGTGATCCGTTTGTTGGCCTTTGGAACAGGCTTTGGCCTCAATTTGTTGTGTTTGTCCGCTACTGTCAACTGCCGTTTTTGTGTTTTTTTTTCTTTTTAGTTTTAGAACTCATTAGAAAAAGTGCCGCGTGCCTGTCGGACACGAAACCGGGCTTTGACTTCGTCGCTGAGTCTGGTTCAGTGTCGTAATTAGACGCGCTTTCTGGCGCGCTCAACGAAAGTCTCTCACGTTTCGGTTTTGCTTTTAAGAATTATAGCTTTTGAATTGGTCTATAGTTATGTATGTCTGTATGTTTATCTACTATGCCTGTCATTTGTCGTTCATTTCGTTTGGTCACTTTCTGCTCGCTGAGAAGCGAGCCAAGCAGTTCAAAGAAGAAAGAAGAAATTTCACCACTTTCATTCTTGCCTGTCGATTTTTGATGTTGCTTTATCGACATCATGATCATTGTTTGCCTTTTGTTTGTCGTCCGGAGAAGTGGCACAGGTTCGAGTTCAACTCTCTTGGAGCAGGTTCCGCTTTGACATTGGCTTTGGTTTATTTACAAACAATATTTGTAGCATTGCAGCACGATCTTTAATATATTTTATATGACACGATATTGCGCTTAAGAACCACATACGTACATATAAATGCACACCTCTGAAATCGTGCCGCGCTGACCCATTTGTTTGGGTTTAAACGTGTTTGAAATAGCCAAACAACTAAAACACCGAATATTGACCAAAACAGAAACAAATTGTATACGACATCAGCAAAATGAGACGCATTAAACAAGTAGAAGGCCAAGCTAAAAACCTTAACTGTGACGCATTTTGTATACCCTCTCAAAAAAAGATGCAATATGAAGAATAGTTGCTGGATATAATACACTTATAGTCAAACGATTTACTTAAAATTGTTTGGCTAGCGGATCAAAGATACAAGGTTCAAACACCCAAGAAGTAAGCTGAGATGTTTAAGAAACCTTTCTTTCGACTAAAGATTAAGTCGATACTCAAACCAATTGCAAATTGAAATTCCAAAAAACGAAAAAAAACTGCAACTCACTTTTTAGGAAATATAAAATTATATTATATAAATTATATTATATATAAATTTAAATTATATACTAAGATTGTTAATTTAAATTTTGGTAACTGAATATGAAAAATAAACTATATAGGTCCAATTAAGCCCAACTCTACCAATTAGAGTGCTAGATGAAATTTTAATTTAGTTTGAACTTTACTTGAGAGTCCCGACTACAAAATATGCTGAATCCTATTTCTATAAGATATCGGTTTCTTGAAGGATGATTCTAAAAACTTAGACAAACGTGTATTACTACACTCCGAAAAAAATCGACTAGAATCTAAAACAAATCTAAAACAATCTAGAATCTATACCGTTATTCACTTTAAATATTAAATATGATTAGTTCTTAGAACAAATAAATTTAATAAGTACGAATTGGGATTGGTTCAAGACCATTTCATTTTAAGAATAAGGTTAAAAAACGTTGGAATAGAACCAAAATGTATTTAATGTATCCCGAAACGATCTAAAATCAAGTATTTCTGGATTTGAAAAATCGTACTTGAACCAAGTATTTTGTACCTGTATCAAGTATTTTCGTGCTTGGCCTACTATTTAGGTACAAAGTTCTAGGTTTTTTTTCTGAATTTATGACTGCTCAAATAAGATTTTAGCTATTCATTATCACTTTAAATTAAACTGTTGATCGTTAGATTACTAAACATTTCTTAAACCTTAACCAAATACCGATCTGCTTCTCATTTGAAAAAAAAAAAACAAATTATTTTGTATTCTGAATGCATTCAATGGAAATAAAGTGGTTCTAACCGATTCTCAACTAATTTTTTAGTGAATTCTCTAACGGACTTTTATATTATTGAAATTTCGTAAACATGGCAAGACTTCTGTTTCGACTTCGTACGAGATTCCATGAGGTTTGAAAGAACTCCTTGGGGCAGTGCTTACTTTAACGGTTTCCTGCCTTCAATCGATCGGTTTTTTTTATTATTCACTTAAAGTTGGTTTTTGTCTATTACAAAAATCCAAACCAAAGCTCTTCTAAGTGGTCCAGTTTTGGCTTTAATTTTCTAAATATGTAGTAAGCTATCTTTAAATACAATATAAAGGGATTAGAAAAACTTCAACATTGAAAAGTTTAACGTCACAAACATTACAAGTATCTTGAATGATATAAGTTAAACGAATTCACGTTGACATTGATGAACAACTTCTTTAAAATTCTAACTTAGTTTCATTTTTATTGTCACTGCCATAAAATGCGATTTATCTTCATTTTATTTTCAATTTTCATATTTCGAGCTGGCAAAAAATCTCTGACATTCTAAATTTAATAGATTTTATTGGGTGTGGATTTAATTCTCAATTGGAATTGATAAAACACTAAATTTCCTGTGAAAATAAGATAAAATATATTAAACCTATCATATCAAATTAAATCTATCATATTTATGGTTTTGTTAATATCAAGAAACAGTTAATATCGATCGATTTATGTTCCAATGGTCATATCCTTGAGATACAACTATATACAACTAAGAAGAAAATTACAATATTATATGGCCTACCATGATATATAACGAAAATGACTTCGACTTAGATTTTAAAATCTTATTGGCAAAGTTGGAGAAATGCAAACGCAGATCAAGAAAGCCAAATCAAAAATACTTAAAAAGTATTTGAAGAAGTGGCAAAAAAATATTTTCAGTGCACTGACGTATTCAAACTCCTTTAAAATGCAGCAATTTGAGTTAACAAATACGTTTTAGGTGTTTAATATTTATATGTGAAAAAGTTGAAATTCCGTTAAAATTTAAATATCGATAATTAATTTAAGTATGAGGATTGACAGCTGTAAGAACAATTACTTGTAAAAAAATAGGGTCTCACTGGATTTGTGTGGACCGCAAAGTTTAGAAGACAACTGACGTATAGAACAAACCCAAAATTGAAACAACCAACCACTACCAATCAACCACGTCACAAATATAATTTGAATAAAAGAATGATTATTATTTCATATTAAACTGATTGCGTTTTTCAATAAAACAAGTCGCCGAAACTTAACATTATGTGTTGGATAAGTGCTGTCTTTACTTACTTTTGTATGTTTTGATCATATAGAAAATTCAGATAATTTATTGGTAGGCCGCAATAGATCATCAATATGGCGGCTAAGGCTGTAAAGGAAAGTAAATAAATTGTTTTAACTCAAATATATGTATTTTGGGTGCAAAAAGTATTCCAAATAGAAGATTTTAATTATAATCCCCATTACATTGGAATTTTTAAACTTGTTAAATTTTATTACACATTGAATGTGGAATGAAAAAATAAATAAATGAAGAATGAATATTCTAACATTAAGGTTATATCAAAAGCATGAACTTAAGTTAAACTCCGCACTTTCCGAATTCGATATATCCGTTATTGAGGAAAATGAGTATTTAATTGCAATTTACAGAGCATTAACATTAATGTTAACATTAACATTTAGTTAGCAGACTGAGCTGATCCCAAATATATGAAGAAATTTTGTAATCTCCGCTTAATATTCTTCGATATTCATGAGATTCTCGCAGTTTTGATATGTATTTTATTTAACATTATCCCCTTATCGCTGAATCATTGTACTACTAACAATGCTTTTTTGAGTCCTCTGTTCAAGCTTAAAAGATTCACTTCCTGCTCTAAAAACCTCTATTTTAATGTATTTGGCCCGGGGTATGCCCTAATTTATTCATTTCTTACGCGTTTTTGTGTCACACGGTTGGGCGGGAGGTGGGCTGCTATTTAGCTTGGGGCGCGCTCGTTATAAGCTTGGACTTGAATTGTTTTTCATAGTCGCTTAAAAATGACCTGACAAATAAAGCATTGAGGCGTGAAACATTTCCTGATAACACAAATTCCGATTCCTCTATTAGATGAATTTTCTGCTTATAATATTTCATAAGCTTAACAAATACAATTGGTCATGGAATATTATGGACTCTGCTTAGTGGCATTTTACTTGGCCCTCCCCAACTTAGATTCACTTTGATTGTCAAACACTTAAGATGCAATTTCTATTAATTATATTTATAGTTATACAATTTAAAACTGGTAAGCCAAATGAAGACTGGTCTTACCTTAACGATTCTTACAAAACTTTCCGTTTTCCAGATTATTTCGAATGTGGCTACAATTCGCAAAGTGAACTGATATACCAGGCCATTGAAATTGATGGTAAAATTAAGTACGAAATGGACAATATTAAAGGATTTACTCACTACAACAGTGAATATTCCAAACATTTTGAAAAAATTCACAGTGCACTTCCATTAAACTATACCGAATTGGCAACTAAATTAGAAAGCTATTCTAAATATATGATTTATAACAAGGAACGACTTCAAATTGAAAACGAAAGTCTTGAGGAAATGGAAAAAATTAATACGAAAATTAAGAATGCAAACAAATGTAAAAAGTATTGGCGTCATTTGCGAGCAGAAATTTTTAATTTTCTTACATCGGACAATGCAATCAAAGCGGGTGTCCTAACGAATGCAAGAAATTCGTAAGTAATTGAAAAGTTTTTTGTTTAATAATGTAAATTATTTTATTATTATGCAGGAATTGTAAGGAAAAGGAAGATGGTCAAAAACGTTCACCAGCTGGCGATTATAGTAGGACTGGCCCTGATTTGGAGTACGGTGTGGATTATTAAAAAATAAAATCAATAACTGTCAAACTGTAATCCAGTTATTCCTAAATGTTTTAATCTAGAGAGTAACGTGGTTCATAGGCGATCCCCAATAGAACGGTTCAGCGGCTCATTTTGCGAAACCTCTTTATAATAGTGTGGCCAAACATACGAAACTTCGCAGAATTTCTGGACAGAATTATTTTCTTTAAGAGTGGCACCGCCACAGCTCGGCTGCGACTGACCTATTGTGAGTGAAAAACTTATAAAAGTATTTTATTTGTGCCTAGGTAACAAATATTAAAAAATTTAAATGACGTGTAACTTTTCTTTCTATTCAAACAAACAAAATAATTGATAAAATCAGGGATACATCCCGAAAAGGGATAACGGTTTCGGTACCGGTTCCGGTGCATACCGAAATGAGAATAACAGTTAAAGGTTCTATTTCGGTTTTCAGTTTATTTCAGTTTTCGGTTCCGATACGGTACCCAGATTTTTATTTCGGTAGACCGGAACGAACCGGTAAAAGTTACATTTTTTTTATATTAAAAAATTTTAATTGTTTCAAAATATCAAAAAAATACGTAAGAAATTTTTTTTTAAATATACTAACTTCTAGCCCTTTTTTTTGACGAAGAATTTTGATCAACGCTTGTGTCCGCGCTTCCAAATTTTGAAACTTTATTCAAAATTAAGAAACTACAATTCTAAAATTTTTATTTATATTTTTTTTACATTTCTATATCGAAGGGAGGATTTTTCTAAGACTAAGAAATCCTTTATATCAAATTTTTTTCACTTTTTAGAAATTTATTTTCTATATCTCACATATCCTAAAAAAATAATTTAATTCTGGTTTTTCTTTAAGGACGAATTTCTAAAATGGAATGCTATTTTACCAGATGAAATATATACTTCAAATTATCATAAGTCGGTAAGATAAATATGTAATAAGAATTCGAAACAGTACCGGTATTAGCGTTTCGGTATGGTTCCGGTTTTTTCTGTTCCTATTATAATGGTAAACGGGTTTCGGTTCTCATAATGGTAAACGGGTTTCGGTTCTCAAAAAATGTTTAATATCGGTTCCGGTTTCGATATCGGTACGCGTCTTGAAACGGTTTATTTCGGTTAACGGTTACGGTTCCAGTTAAGGTATTATTCCCTGGATAAAATAGATTCTGCGCTTGCATTTTTACTTCTAGAATCGAACCCCCCTAAATAAGAAAAAGGTGTTCGGTTTGAAATCGGGTTCTCGCGATTATTTTTAACGGGGTTCGGTTTTCTTGTTAGTTAGTTTATACAGGGGATCAGTATTCTGATAAATGTTATATGTTAATGATATTACAGTTTCTATACTTAAATAAATGGCAACAGTTACGGTAGCCATCTCTTGTATAAGTCCAACGAATCCAATTCGTTATACCTTCACTCACTTTTCAGAATATCTAAATTTAACATTACTCAGTTGCTTTTTTGCCATACAATTATAATGAAGTATCTCCAGCTATTTCCAATACTAATTTTATTTCAAATTGCGGACTGCCAAAGAAATCTCACAAAATCGGAGCATTCTAAACTTATAAAAAAAGCCATTGATCTAGATACAAAAATTAAGGGAGAATTAAACAGTTTACGGGGTTTCATCAATGGAAATCGTCAATTCATGCATTTTTATGAACCACTTGTTCATGTTCTTAAATATAATTATACCGATGTGCATTTAAAGGAAAGAGCATATTGTGAATATAGAAGGTATAACCAGGAACGACTACAAATTGAAGATGAAGTGCTTAAAGTGGTGCAACAACTCAGAGCTAAGATACAGAAGGCACTAAAATGTAAAAAATTTTGGATTCGCACTAGAGAAGTACTTTTTAAATCCTTGGTCCAAAGAAATGACCATAAGCGGGTCGCCCTAACTCGAGCCAAGGCTGCGTAAGTAATTTTTTGATTTTGATATATATATGGAAAATGTTGAGAACTTGAGAATTTAATTTTTTATTAAGGTATTGCGATGATAAAAGTCCTAATGAACCTGATCAGTCCAAAGATATGTAAAACATATTGGTGGAACATTCTTTAAACATGTTTACACTAAGAGAACCAAAAATGTTTTCAAATAAAGCCCTGGATCGCATTTATAACACACAGGAACAACTACTGTTTTTTATTCATACAAAGTTCAAAGCGAAAATCCATTGAATATTAAGACGAATTTTACGACGACTTACCCAAGACTCTGTGGTAATAATTGATAGCAAGCTGTCATGCAGGCATAATGCACAAAAAATGTTGTTTAAGGCCACCACTCAACTAGACTTAAACTCTAAATCTTCACAGGTGAATAAACAAGACCTCCTGTCTTATATTTAAAACATTACCTTGCAGTTGTTCACGCAATCAATCTAAGCATAACCACTTAAGCCAACTGTTGAAGATGTACAAAACCAGACATAGTAAAAAACCCTTAAATATGTATCTGACCTTAATTTTTACGCACTCTTTATACCCTGACTAAAACACCTCGGCTGGGTACACATTGCGTCCCTTAAAAAGGGATACTAGGCAACTGCTCCTGGCGATTGCAAACGCTCTCACAAAGTAAATTATGTAGGCATCCCTAAAGAAAGTTAGATTTTAAAAACCAATCGCAGCTTTAAAATAAGCCAAACTTTAATTAAAGAAAAAAGACTGTTATATAATAGTCAGAAATCCTTAAAACAGATTTGCTTTCGACTTTAATTTTTCTCCATTTCGTTTCTTCGGTACAGAGTAAAAAAACAAAAAACATTAGATTTTAACCAATTAAAAAAAAAAGTGTTTTGACATTATTTTAAAATTGATTTATTCTCAGAACACGAGCTCAACTGGTAAATGAAATATTGATTCCAAACAAGTTTCCACGCTGAACTCGAATCTGGATTTAAAAACTTAAGGATCATGTTAAAAATATTCGACACACGGTTCAAAACTAACGTAAAACTTAAATTTCGGTTAGCAAACCGGTTTTTAAAAGCTTCAAACACAAGGGTTTGATGTAAGAAATTTGCTTTCTAACATATTGGATCGAAGCATCATATTCACCGCTATTATCTGTGAATTTTATTAGCATGATAATCAAATGCCAAATTCTCTTTATATATTTCGTCGATGAACATTATAGTTGGTAAATTTTCGTCCTATTGCACGGCTTTTATATGTGTCTGGTCGTCGAAACGGTATTGTCGACGATATGTAAAAGATATCGCCATTTCAAACTCTCTCAACCTTCTTGACCACAAAAATAGTTTCAATACGCATTTTAATAAATTATGCATCGATCCACAATATTCGATCCATCAAGATAGAATTGAATCTGTGCAAAAACAATTCCTATTGTTTGCTCTTCGTGGTTTGAATTGGAATCCTGAGGTCCGGTTACCATCGTATTCTAGTAGACTTCTTTTAATAAACCTTCCC
The DNA here is from genome assembly GCA_018904225.1 of Lordiphosa mommai. Lineage (NCBI taxonomy): Eukaryota > Metazoa > Arthropoda > Insecta > Diptera > Drosophilidae > Lordiphosa > Lordiphosa mommai. The sequence continues at coordinate 260,077 of JAEIFT010000185.1, forward strand.
TCCTTAATTAACCGAAGAGTTTTGCTTGGTGTAATCTTTATACATAGACTAATAAATGGTGAAATCGACTCATCAGAGTTGCTTAGTCAAATTAATCTTAGTGTTCCTGTTAGACAGACACGTAACTTTATCCCCTTATCTCTAAAACGTTGTGCTACTAACTATGCTTTGCATGAGCCGTTATGTGTCCTTTGTGCTGACTACAATAAAATCTTTCGAGTAATTAGTTTAGAAGATTCTATTTTTGCTATAAAAACCTCTATATTAACGTATTTAGGCCACTTGAACGTACTGCGCATTGTACATCAACGTCCAAAAAAAAATACTTACACTTAGAGAGTTATTGTAAAAAGAAGTAGATTATGGACAATTTTTTAACCGTAATAAAGACCATTTAAACGTTAAAAAAATATTTATCAACTATTTTGGCGGTAAAATTATTGGGAAAATTTCTATATGGTAATTTTTTGAAAGAACCTTTTTCCAGAAAAGAAGGTTCGGTTCGGTTTCAGAAAGTCAAAGCTTACGGTTCAAACGTCTTAAAGGGCTTCAGTTCTGGACTGGTTTTCTACCGAACCAAATATATTTTTTGTACATTTTTGTTTACATTTTATTTATTTTATTTTGATAAAAACTTTAAGAAATAAAAAAATAAATTCGTAAAAAAATAATTTGTTTCTTTTTTAAATTTATTGGGTAATAATTTTAAAACATTTAATGTTTAAAAAAGAAACAACAAAATATATAAAATTGTTAAAAATAATTTTTTTTTTGGTAGCATAAAATTTGACCATGCAAAAGAGTCCAAATTGGGCTCTGAAGTCAGACATAACTCGATTTATTCATCCGTTTTAAGCTAGAGCGGTTGGTGGATTTAAATTTTAGCCTGTAATATAAATTAATAATTATAATATTAATTAGCCTGTAAATTTAGCCTATCATATGTTCTAATTATGTGAATTAATTCAAAAATATTCACATAATTCCAATATATGTTGCGCTATATGCTGAAATGGATAAAATAGAAATCCAACAACCGCTCTAGCTTCATGATCAATTTTGTAAAAATAGCCATAAATCGAGAAAAGTTTGACTTTAGAGACCAAATTGGACCCTTCTGCATAATCGAATATTGCGCGTTTGATTTTTTACAGAAGCAATGATTTGTGCTTTGACGAATAGGCCAGAAAATTTTAGAAATTCAATGCCTTTTATGACCACAAGAAATTTGCGAAAGGGCAAAACGTACTAGAAATCCGTTTTTACGCCAAATCTTAGAACCAAGAGCTTATGGAACAAACCCGATAATACAGTTTTGTTCAGTGCACTCCATACTTATATAATCATTTAAAGATAGTGCTGCATCAAAAGCACTGTTGTCCTGTGTTATCTATCATTTGCCCTTTAAATTATTCGATTATCTGATTTGGTTTAAAAGTTAAGATTTTTGCAACGAAAAAATTCAAATGGCGCTACTGTGCGTCGGCTACGTTGTTTTGCCTTAACATCAGCTAGTGTTATAACATATACAGAATAAATTCCTAACGTTATCTATTACTAAGTGTAAGCCTAACAAATGTGGTTAGTCAGGCTTACATAAGTTTTTGAAGTCATCTATAAGTCTCTGTGACATTTTTGTCAAGTCTCTGTGACATTTTTAAGCTCATACTGTTAGAATGAAGTTTCTCTTATTCGTACCTCTCATATTCCTGTGCCATAGTGAGTAATATGCATTCAAAAAAAGAATCTAAATTATCCCTCATTAAATTTAATCAAGATCTCGGCAAATGTTCAGCCGCATCACAGAAGGATTTGATAAATGAAGCCATTGCATTGGATAATCAAATAAAGAATGAGCTATCAAACATTTCGGGATTTGTCAATAATAATGCTGAGTATTTTCGCTTTTATTCTTTAATGATTCAAGCACTTAATCTAGATTACAAGCAAATGCCATATAAAATGAAAGTGTTTAAGGAATATGTTAAATATAATACGGAGAGGCTAAAACTGGAATCAGATGCTATGGAGGAAGTTGAGAAAATGCAAACAAATATTAAACTGGCCAAAAAATGCAAACCATTTTGGCGTGCACGCAGGGAAAGTCTATTCAAAGCGCTTACAGTGAATAATAAAAGTAAAAAGTTTGCCCTCAGTGGGGCAAGGGTTGCGTAAGTTTTGCCATGCAATTTGTAGTTGATTTTGTACTAATTAGTGATAAATATCCATTTTTCAGGAAATGTGTTGAGGAGTTTCCAATTCTGAGTTCGGAGTCAGAATACCCGTATGATCTTAAATAATAAACTATTTTATTAAATTTTTGATTTTTCTAATATTTCTAATATCAGACTGTTTCGTGATATATAAAATACACTTCACAATTAACTTAAGAACGGTTATTCTTTATTTTCTAAACGCAATAGTTTTGAACAAGTCCCAAATTGTACTTGAAATCAGAATATAAATGCTTAAAATTATTGAAGTATATTCTTGAAAGAGTTTAAGAAAACATTAACCTTAGCTGTATTCCAAAATAAGAGAAAACTTTATGCCCGAACTCTACAACCATCAAATCGAGTACCCAAATTGTGCATACTTTAGAATGCGAGGTATTATAATTAAGGCTGGAAACCTTTTAAATCCTGCAGAGGGTTCCATGTAAAAACGAGAAGGCAATGCTAGCTTTGAAGGTGCCGAAATTTTAATACACTTGCAAAATTTCGCTTCAACTGAATTAACCGATAAATTATATATGGGATATAGATGTTACATATTTATAAATTCGAAATCATTTAGAATCTGATTGTTGACTTTAAAATCTGATTGGGCTACCATCAAAAACAAATAGGTTTTCTCAGTAAGACGCATATTCCGAAAGATAGGATATATTCTTCCGATTTCGACCTAATTTTGCAAATCTGTTTAAAATCGTATAGTGTTCATTATGTTTAGGAATGGTGTCAAAGAAAATAAATATTTTTTCAATCTTAACCCCATTTTCCGACACATCGGTCCTATGGCAGCTATAAGATATAGTCATCAGATCTTAACCAAATTTTGTAGAACTGTACAAAAAAATATAATATTTATTATTCCTGAGTTTAAGAGCGCTGTCATAGAAAATAAAAAATTTTTTCTCACTAAGACACATTTTCCCACCGATTGGTCCTATGACAGCTATAGGATATAGTCATCCGATCTTCACCAAATTTAGAAGAACTGTTTATATGCATATAATATTCATAATTCCTGAGTTTAAGAATGCTGTCATAGAAAACAAAAAATGTTTTCTCACTAAGACACATTTCCCGAACGATCGGTTCGATGGCAGCTATAGAATATAGTCATCCGATCCCAACCAAATTTTGAAGAACTGTTTAATATAATATAATATTCTTAATTCCTGAGTTTAAGAACGCTGTCTTTGAAAACAAAAAAGTTTTTCTCACTAAGACACATTTTCCGACCGATCGGTCCTATGACAGCTATAAGATATAGTCATCCGATCTTAACCAAATTTTGTAGAACTGTTCAAAAAAATATAATATTTATAATTCCGGAGTTTAAGAGCGATGTCATAAAAAATAAAAAAGTTGTTCTTACTAAGACCCATTTTTCCACCGATTGGTCCTATGACAGCTATAGGATATAGTCATCCGATCTTCACCAAATTTAGAAGAACTGTTTAAATGCATATAATATCCATAATTCCTGAGTTTAAGAATGCTGTCATAGAAAACAAAAAATGTTTTCTCACTAAGACACATTTTCCGACCGATCGGTCCTATGACAGCTATAGGATATAGTCATCCGATCTTCCCCAAATTTAGAAGAACTGTTTAAAAGAATATAATATTCATAATTCCTGAGTTTAGGAACGCTGTCATAGGTAATAAAAAAGTTTTTCTCACTAAGACCCATTTTCCGATCGATCGGTTCTATGACAGCTATAGGATATAGTCATCCGATCTTCACCAAATTTAGAAAAACTGTTTAAAAGAATATAATATTCATAATTCCTGAGTTTAAGAACGTTATATGGGCACACTTAATAAACACTTTGCCAATGTATAAAAATAGCTGAACCTTATTCGAACCAAAACTTCCGGTTCGGTATAATAAAATCTATAATGAAAACTGAAATGTCCTTTTAAAAGGATTTAGGTAATTTTTGGAACATAGCTTGTTCCATACAAAAGGCGTCCGGTTTTGAAGATCATAAATTTTGCAGGTTCGGTTCATGGTCTGGTCCGGTCCGGACTTGATAATAAATATATTTCTTATTAAACTCACTTAATATTGTAAATATTGTGCACCACGCATATAACGAAATTTAAATCTTAACGGTCAATTTTGCATTGCTAGTGTTGTTGTTTTATTTCTTGCTTATCTTATTTTTGATTCTCTTTTTATCTGCATTCAGCAATTGTTGCTCTCCCCTCTCTGAGTGCTCGTACACTGAAAAAATTGAGTGCGGTCATAGTTATGCATCAGAGTTTACTTGAACTAAGAACGCAAATATGTTTACTTTCTTAATTTTAGTCCCTTAAAATTTGTATACAAAAATTTGTTTCTTGATTTGTAAATTTAAGCAAAAGTTAGTTTTTTAAACTTAATTCATTTCTAAGTTAACAACACCCAGCAATAATTGGCCTCAATACATACTTTAATTTAATATGTTTTTCATCAAAGTTTTGTGATTCTTAAGTATACTTACTCGTTTTTAACATTAACGTTATTTGGCCATGATCAAGAATCGTTAAAAATTTTATGAATCGTAATATCCCTGATATTGTTATAGAGTATTTCAAAGCATTTCTTCCTCAATTCGCTTGCTGCTTACTGAAAGCATTTATGATCACAACATTTAATCACCTCCAAATTAAGCAGAATTTTACCTTAGTTAAACCACAAAGTTCATATACCCCAAATAAAAACCCTTTAATCACGAACCTTTTGAGCTAATTTTACTTTATTGGTAAGTGCACTCACGAATGCACTCATTTACATAACCCAACAACGACGCGTTGTCGTTGTCTTCGTTGTCGTCGTCAACAAAACCAGGTCAACAATTGTCCAATGTTGTGTTGGCTTATCGTCTCTCATACAATTAAATGGCGTTTATGTTGAAGCTTTATCTCTATCTCCAAAAAATAAAAACCCGCTATTGCCCTCTATTTCCGTCGGCTACTTCATCCATGTAACTCTCTTGGAGGTTATTATTTTGTGATTATGACAAAGAGCAACAACAACAGCGTTTTCCGTTTGCAACATGAGCGCCAAAAGTGTGCAACTTGGGCTCCATCATTTCCTTTTCAGTGTGACATAATTTTCCAAACATGGGAATAAATAATGGGGCCAACTCATGTCGTGTGAACCTTATCCCTTTAGTTGCGCTTCGAATTGCTTAGAAGTTTTGCCTTGACTTTGGATTCGGCGGCGACCTGGCGACCTCTAAACAATTTTATTCGAACAATTCAAATCAAAACACTTTTAGCGGTTAATTGGTATTTGGTTTCGATCTAAATAACCAGTAGCCCCAATTTTGACCCTGAATCTCAAGCATGAAATTGCCTTTTCTTGATTGTTTGCTTCCGCAAACAGATTTTTCAAAAGAAAAACTTTTAAATAACTATAACACCTATTTGAATGGGGCTTGTCCATATTTGGCATAATGAACTGTCAAGTGCATTTGCGCTGTGCCGATGCCTGGCGATGGGTGCGAAACTATCGTAACGTGTTGATTAATGATGTTTGCTATGGATCTAATTGAGCAAGCTCTTTTAGAATTCATTGGCGGAACTATGAAAATTTTAGTTTAATTTTACGTTGTTACAAATTGTTCAAAACATGTCGAACTAATGAATTGATTTATGAGAACAGGGTGGGGAATTGTAAATAATTTAATTCGTCGTACTTATGTATGTGTGTGTGTGGGATTTTGAAAACTTTTATGAGACAATATTAACGAGAAGATAAAGTAAACTATGCCGAAGTTGTAATACACTTGGAAATGCTAGTACCAACTGCTCTTTCCAATATATTCTGAATTATTAGGAATTAGATATTAAAACCCATTTTAACACAGAGACTTACTGTTGAAAGAAAATCCGAAAATTAGCGCCGTATGCCCCGAAAAACGCCCGAGATTTGTTTTATAGAAAAGATTTTGGAGACACTAAGGGACATTTTAATATCTTGTTGATAACATTACAGGCTACTTAAACTTGCCGATAAGAGAAATTTCGTTGTCATAAGTCAACTATAGCTTGTCACTAAGTGCAAACTTAACAGGTAGACCATCCAGCTTTTAAGTAGAATTTTTCGATTTTTAAAAATAAAGAAAAAACATAAAAATATATTATTAAATCACAAAATGCCCAGCGTAATTAATTGTTTTGCTTAGAACTCGACTAAAGTTAATCTGATCGTGAAACGGTGATTTGCGTATCGATAAGTATTAATGATTTAAATATATGACTAGAAGGTTCAAACTAAAGTTGGGCATGTGTCGTCTTTTTCATCGTGACACTAACATGCACGACTTAACACGATGTGATCGTGTTGCAACATCAGCTTAAAACACGAATACGGTCTAACACGACTGAACACGAAAAACACGACACAAGCCGGCACTACATAACACTACAATATGAAACAATACTTAGTCCAATAAGTCAACCAGACAAATATATTGTATAAATCAGGGCTGCAAGCCGGTTGTGAACAGAACCGGTTCGAACCTGGAATTCATACTTTTCTTTTACTGTAAGCCGTACCTTGAACCAAACCTTTTTTTTGGACAAAGTTAAACCTGTTCCGAACCAATAATTTTTGTTTAGGTTCAACAAAAGTTTCAAACCATGTTTAAAAGGGCTTTCACCTCCTTAAAATGTATTTTCCCGAACAAACGATGTAGAATATTCCAATAATTACTTGAAGACATAATACTAAATTTATAAGTATTTTTTTTAGTATAAATTGAAAATAAAATGGAATCTTAGGCTCACTTTAGCAAAACTAAAGAAATCCTAAATATTATGTTTCAAGGAAACTAATTGCCTTGCAATTTAAATTGGATAAAATCAGGGCCGAAAAAATAAATTGGGTACAAATATCTACAATTTTTCTTTATCGGCTATTGGTCACACTTGGTTAAAGACGACTCGCTTAAACAAAATTAAAAACGAAATTCAGGAAGCGATTTGCTGGAATTTTTTTTTCCATATTTATAAAGTCATGCGTGTTACGTGCGTGACGTGCTTACGAAATTTTTGACCTAGCGTGTGATGTGCAGCAAATTTTTTTTTCAAAATTGAAGAAGAAACCAGTAAGCGATATTTGACTTAGTATCTACACACATGACACATTTCAAATCATTTTCGCTTACTTTTTGGCTGATGGAATTACAGATCTGTACAAGAACATGGCTCTTGCAGTGCTAAAGTGTTTCTTCTCCCAAAACGCTGGTATAAAAAGAAAATTTAAAATAAATCTGCTGATTTGAGGCCTGGTGTCCTTCGAATCAGTGCTGTACAAACAAACCCCAACTGCTGAACAGATTTTCATATATCCAAAAATCCTTGTGTACTTTTTGTTGATTATTGATTTTAAAATCAACCTTGACCTGGAGCCTGGAAACAAACATTTAATAAAGATAACCAAAAAAATCTATTAAATGCAATTCAATTATAAATAAAACTAGGCTGGAGCTATAACCATTTTTAAGTTGTCAAAGTCAATAGCTATTGATCCAGTTGAAAGCTTAGGTAAGAATATTTACAGAATCAAGATACAATAGAGCAAAAGAATTTGTTACAGACTTCTCCCGATTCTTTGAAGAAGGAAAAGGTAACTTCGCAGCCAAAACGTCGACGTATATTCTTAAAAAATCATGAGGCAATAAGAATAATGCATGGCACAATAAGTCAACTGCCACGGTTATGATTTGGAACTTGATTACAATTGATTGTTTCTCCCATTCATACGATAGTTTTGCATTACCATCTCAAAGTACGCCCACACCATTTCGTCCAATTGATTCGATGACAGCTTCAAGTGTCTAACTCATTAAGCTTTGTTCAAACGACTAAAATTAACTTCTTTTGTTTATCTCCAAGTGTAATCTCAAGTGTTTTTCATAATAATATTTTTGGTAGGCTATTTATAGGCAAAAATGTCTGGCAAAATTCTAACTTTTATTTTTAGCCCAGGAATTTCAAGAGCTGGAGGCACGTCCACTATTTTGAATGTGTGTGTGCGTGTGTTGTTTTATAAGATATGCAAATATTGACACAATGTTTGATGAATTAGCGCTGGATTTGAATTGAATAACTGGGTCAAAGTTTAACCTCGCCAAAATCAGACACAAAGGCAAATTTTTTGTTACCCATGATATAAAAAAAAACCACACAGACAATTGCACAAAAAAAGTTGCTCAATTGTAAGAAAACACACAAAAAAAATATCAAATTGGCATTTTCAACAAATGATTAATTAGGCGATGAGCCAAGAGCCACACTGACAGCAGTTAATTACTGCTTAAGCAGCTCAATGCGGGTTAAAACTCACGAAGGACACAGACTCAAAAGCTTTAAATAGGCTAAGAAGCTCATTGCTCCAGAGAACTCTGCGTGGCACTTGTTTAAATAAAATACCTACAAAACTTCAAGGTTCTCTGGCCCCCCCAAAAAAAGGTCTCAGCATTTTATTTAAACAGCAGCCAACATCAGTTTAATGTCAGAACTGTTTTTTATCTGAGAGCTTAAGATACAAGAGTGTGAGCGGAGGCATCCAGCAGGTACAGATAAGCGCAGATAAGCAAAACAAAACAAAAACACCGAAAAAGAAAGAGCACACACACCTGCCCAAAAACCCAATTCCCTTGACCATTGGCAAAAATTCTCTTATTCTTTTTCGGGATCTATCTTTCATTTTTCATTCATGCATTTCGTGTTCTTCTTTGTCTTGCATGCAAATTTTGTTGATTTTTTTTTTTTTGTATAGAATTACGTTGAGTGCGCATGAGGAGACAGCAAAACAAAAGCGAAAAATAAACCAAAAACCACAATTCCTGAAATGTCTGTTGTTTGGTGTTGCCCAGGGTCATGCCAAGTCATAAGCCAGGCGGGCAACTTTCATTAAAGCCAAACCCACAAATAAAACGTTCCAAAACGAAACAAAAAAATTGTATCCACAATACTTATACGTATCTATGTCTCTATAGAGAGCTAGGCATTCAATCAAAAGCCACAGGCATGTCAAAGATCAGTGAACAAAATACGTATACAAAAATCATAAAAGAGTTTTATGATTATAATTAAACTTCAAGATCAAGCTTTAGCTGCGGGTTTAGATTATGCAATTGACCAGCAACCCCAGAAGAAAAAGATTGTCAAGATATGAAATTTGATCTAGTGATTGTTCTAACAAAGGAGCGGCTAGGTAAGCAAGAATAGAAACAATAACACTAGACAACAGAAACTTGAGTTTAAGTGGAGTTTTCTGGTTTTGTTAATTGTTGGGCAAGTCATTTTGTAATTATTAAATTTTAAATTCCTAATTTGATTTAGTATTAAGTCCGTACACTCAGAATAAATAATAAAAAAGTAAGAGTAAATAACAATCAGACTGAAATATCCAAAAATATGTTATTTCAAGATTAAGTGAATATATAATCCCGAAACGAACTTAAAGTTAGAATTTTGTTTTCATTTTTGGAAATTCCGAACTTAGTCGGGACCTTGCACTTAACACGCAGTCAGCCAACGCACACACTCATAGGCAAGCACTCTAAGAAACTATTTATATTTTGTATGGAAAAATTTTTATTTTTAAAAAATCATTTTAACCAGCAAAATTAACCAGCAAGATTAAATTGATCTTCAGCTTTTTTTTTCTCTGTGCGTAAATGAATTCGTTATTCGTTTGAAAACTTCTTTGTAACGAAGTTTGTAATAGTGAAGATCGACCAGAATATCCTGTATATATTAGCAGTCTTGTCTCTTCTCTCCAAAAATACGAAAAGAAGAACGCTTTACTCAGAAAAAATGGCGTTCTAAAAGGCGGCACAAATTTCTTACTTTTATGCCCAATCCATTCTCATTTTTTCCGTTCTTAAAATAAGCCCACGTTCTCAAAAGAATACCATCCGTTCTTAATTGACGAACGAACTGAGAAAATTCGTTCTTAAGCTGGTTCTTGATAAATGACCGACTCTCTTTAACACTCCAAAGACAAGACCGGATGGTTCTTAAGCGCGGAACGTTCCAGAACTGACTGTCAGCCAACGTGGCACCCATCTGGCATTAAGTTCATTTTAAAGCATTCCTCATACGATTCAATGACACCTTAACTCGTCGATCGTCCGTTACCATTACTTAAAGTTTAAAAACTATTTCTGGAGTAGCAAGTAATTTTGGACACCTTTTGAGTTCTTTATCTAATATTTAATGCTTTAATAATTAAATTTTAAAACTATTTGTTTTTCATCAATCGATTTCAAAAATGACTTAACTTAGCTATCTTCAAAGTTTTGTCAAAATTGCACAAACAACTTTAACAGCAATCAGCAAATGCATTTTCTATTTTAGTAATGAAAAATATGTTAATTTGTTTAAAACAATGACTTTTTTTACTTAAGTCGTTAACTTATCAGTTCTAGTTATAGACATTGAAATTTTAAAAGTTTTAGAGTATATCCAAGTATAGTATCGTAACTGAAATATGTCTCAAAGCAAGCTTATAAGCTCCTTCCGGCCACAAACCCCTTTATGGTCTTTCCCTTGTACTCCTTCTCTTTCCTACTCGCACTGTGTCTATATTTTTTTTTTTTTTGGGAGCCTCGTAAAAATTTCTTTGAAATCTTCTTTTATCATCTTTCCTGCAGTGCCTGTGTCCATTTTCAGCTGACCACGACCAAGCAACAGCTTCAGCTTCTGTTGCGCCTCCTTTTGCTGGTCTCTGAGTCTGAGGCCGGCTTCACAGTTTGCTCAAAGATTCGCCTCGGCCCTAGCAACTTTTCTTCTCTCTTGGCGCATGCGCCGCCGCCGCTGCCTCAACTAAAAAAAAACAGGTTTTAACAGTTTTTTTTTCGCTGTATATATTTTATTTTTTGTCTGTTTTTGCATTACAAGACAATAACAAAAATAATTCTTAAGTTTTCCTATGGCTTTGTTGATATTTGGGCAGCTGATACACTTTTCGAGTGCTTTTTATTTCCTATTTGATTAAGTGTAGGATTTTTGATCCATGTACTCAGCTGTTTGAAATAATGTTTTACGCACCTTTTAATCTTGAAACCTTTTGTTGTTAGTTTGAATTTTAATTTGTTTTCTTGTTATTTTTCACTATTTCTTTCAATTGCACTTTTTGTAATCATATCAATTTCATTATTTGTTTGGCTTTCTTAATTTCTTTATTTTATTTATTTGGCTTTTTTCTCTTTGCCAATTAAAATACAATTTCACTTTGCTGCTTTTTATCTGTTGTATTGTGCTGTGTTTTGCATTTCACAAATGTCCGAAAAAATAACTGAAACTAGAGACGCGTTCGCCGCTCTTGACTCTCGATATGTGGAGTTGGGAACACGCACACACACATTCACGTCCGCGCTTTGCTACCAACACGGCCAGCAGTCGTTCAAGAACTGAATTTGACTTGAGGAAAAACTGCAAGACAAGCGACCTGACATGGGGCCAAGACGTTTGCTACCTCGACTCGTTTTGTGGATCGTGCGCTGCCGCCGTGTCTCGCTCTCTCTGTCGGTCTCTCACCCACTCTTAGGCTCTCACCTGTGCTCACCTGAGCAGCTGTTTGTGGTGTGTACGTTGGGCTCTACACATTTTGTGGAAGGCATTTGATTATGAAAAATAAACGTTGAAACGGTTAAGCGGTTAGGGAATACCGATGAGGAATATACAATTTTAAGTAATCGCATAAAAGAGTTAATTGCTAAGTTTAATTGGAGTTATTAATTGTTTTTTTTTTTTAAATATCCTTGCAGTTTCTATATTTTATATAAGCAATGGTTTTCTAGATATTCATTCAAAAATGTATTTTTCGCTTAGAACCTTTTCTTAGCTAACCTACAGATGGCGCCACTATCTGTAACCATTTGGCTGACCAAGCCAGAAGCCGATTGTTGTACTGGAGCTATACGATATATTAATCCGATTTTGATCAAACCCGGCAAAATTGTGTTGAAGCAGACTTTCTTCACGATTAACAAGTATAAACATGCTGACATTGAAAAAAAACATGTTTTTCTCATTAAAACTAATATATTGACCGGCTTATATAACTGATATATACCAAGATTGGTGACGCTACAATAGAAAACAAAAAAGTTTTTCTCACTAGAACTAGTTGTTTAACTGATCGTTCCTATGGCAGCTATATGCTATAGCTGTCCGATTCAGATCAAACTTTGCAAAATTATGTGGTAGGATATAAAATTAATAAATAACAAGTTTTGTGCCGCTACGATGGAAAACAAAAAAGTTTTTCTCACTAGAACTAGTAATTTGTCCGATCGATCCTATGGCAGCTATATGCTATAGTCATCCGATCCAGCCGATTTTGACAAATGTGAATCCTATATGTATTTAAAGACTGTTTGGAAAGTTTGGTCAAGAAAGCTTTAAAAAAGGTGGGAGGAAAAAGCATGGAAACAGACGGACATGGCTTTATCAACTCGGCTATTGATGCTGATCAAGAATATATATACTTTATGGGGTCGGAGATGCTTTCTCTACCCTCTGGAAGGGTATAAAATCAAATTGTTCACTTCTAAACACTTCACTTCACTTTGAAGTGAAGCTGATACCTCTGTACCAGCGAAAAACGGATAATTGATTTGAGTTCAGCGTTCGAAAATACAAAGGAACCGATTGCTATCAGTAAACCTGTGTTATTTTCAAAGTTAAAGTCGTCGAAATCATTTAAATAACTTACAAATAATTATATTCACGTACATAATAAATTAAAGTCTGATAAAAAATTTTAAAGATTGTCTTGAAGAGCAAAAATGCTGAAGATATCGTAATCACCCTGAGAACGGCGGGTATCTATAAAATTCTCAGACACCAGGGCATCCATGATGATGAAATGTTGAATATCTTAGCAAAGTAGGTGTGTGGAAATTCCTAAATCTACAAGAATCTACATACCTAGAAGAAGCGCTAAATAGTGCTGAAGAAAATACATTCCTTGCTTAAGTTAGATTAAGTTGAAGAAACACTACCACTGAAAAATTGTGCTTGTACCGGTACGTACCGGTATACCGAAACAAAAATTCGGGTACCGTATTGGAACCTGATTTCGGGATTAATTCATGATTGTGATGTAATTCTTGTAAAATCAATGTTTTAGTAAATCTCTTTTTGTATATTTTGTGATTGTCATTTTTTGTATACTTTAAGTTTTTGTTGTGTTCCCCCCATATTAATTTGCGTCTTCATAATTCGGTCAAATTTTAGAAAAATCTCACCAAACTTTAACGAATTTAGCTTAGCCCTATTTTCAACAGGGCATCAGCAAATTTAGGGTGGTCAGTGAACCAAAAATAGATATATTTCGCATACGTTACGCGATCAAATCATAAACAAGATACAAGATAAGAATGGGTTTATATGCCTTGAAAAATATTGTTATCTTGAAGAAATTTCCAATTGTTATCTGAATATTCTCAGAATGTATTGTAGCCGCTGTAAACCGAAAAAAATTAATATTAATGAAAAATTTCGTGATCTATTTTTAGTTCTACTTATGGCTATTAGTTGAGCTTCCAAATCGATTTATTTTGATTTCAATGAATACCTATACCTATATTCGTGTCGTAATCAAGAAAGCTTTCTTTTCTTCTATAAATATTTTTAATAAAACTTAAGCGATAATATAATTGCAAAAATACACGTAACCATTCTGGGTTTTTAATCAACATTAAGTATTATCTGGTTATATTGGTATAAAAGAGAGATGCATTCAATATTCATTTTCAGTCTTCAGCTTAAGATGATGTGGTATGACAGTCTTTGTTTAATAGGCATATTAATTATTGCCCTGGCAGCAGCATCAGCAGTTGATACTACCACTTTGGTTAGTGAACTCATAAGTTTCTTAATTCCGTTAAATATTTTGAACACCTGACAGGATCCGCTCAGCGAACAGGATAAGGATGTTACCGACAAACTGCACGAAATCTCTAGCACCAGGGGTCAAGGTCAGATCAATGATAACCAAGAGTATACCCAATGGCTGCAAACTGTACGTGAGGCCAGCAAATGGAGTAAAAATAAACTAACCGAGAAGATTCGAGTACATATAGAGTTTACAGCTTACAATAATCGACGCTTGGAGCTGGAAGAGCAAATCGAAGAACGATTAGATGAGCTGACAGAAGAACTAATATCCAGTCGGGAACCAAATAGTAAATGTTGGAAATTTTATATGAGACAAAGAAGTATTTTGAGTAGAGCTAATAGGTTGAGCAATCAGAGAAAGGAATTGAAGATTAAGGAAAATTCCAAAAAGTGTCCTCGCTTCAGATGAAATCGATGTCTCGGATTATGATGATTCGCCAATGCTCTCGGATGCAGCTGATTCTGGTTCCGCAGAGGGTTAAACACATTAAACATATGAAATATGCAATACAATAATTTCCAATTATTTTTACAACATTTAAGAATTTTTTAATTATTTTTGACATTCAAGTGATAACATGAAAATTAAAGTTCACCTAATTAAAACTTGGAATTTCAAATAAACTTTATCTTAATTTAAAAATACCTTTCATTGAGTATATAAAAGCCTCCAGGCGCTTCGAACTGTCAGTCTTACTTCAAAATGATCTGGTTCTGGAGCCTTTACCTTATAAGCATATTTATGGCTGGGACAAGTGCGCAAAGTACCACAACTGTGGCAAGTTTAAGCAAGCTGTATATTGTATATTACTTATGTAATATCAAAGATTTCTTTCACAGGAACCCCTTGAAGCTCAGAACAAAGAAATATCAAAACAATTGTTAGATATTATTAGAAACTACGAAGGAAAGGTGAACAGTGACAACAAGGAGTTCGCTCAATGGATCAAGAAAGTGCAGAATGCCGCCAGTTGGCCCAAAACGAAATTTGCCGAAAAAATCAATATACTTGTTGAGTTTGAAGCATACGATAAAGAACGATTAGATCTAGAAGAGCACATTCAAGACCGTTTGCATGAAATAACTGAGAACCTAATTAATCTAAGACCGAATAGTAAATGCTGGACACATTATAAAAAGCAAAAAGCATCTTTAACGAGAGCGCAGAACCTTGGTAATAATAAGAAGAAAGAGATTTTAAAAGCAAATTCCGAAAATTGTAAGGATACAGAAGAAAGTTCAGAATATGGCTCTTACGATTATCGTATGAATAAAAGGGACGAAAGGAGTTATAGAGATTACGAATCATTAGCTGATTATCTTAATTAACATTAACGATAATAAGGTTTGTTTTTTTTTGGTATCTTAAGAAAAAAATATGTATATGTAAATTCGTACACCAAATAAATAAAATAATCTATTGTTGTCAAATTGAATTAAGTTACAAAAATTATTTCAAAAGCTGTTTTTCAGAGACAAATTTTCAGATTCGACTGGCTCCGACTTTATGTGAAGTCTCCATTAAAAAGGAGGCCATCTGCCTTAAAGCTGAAGGACTCAGCTCGTCGTGCTTATTAAGAATAAATATACTTTTGCGGTCAAAGATGCTTTCTTCGATGCGTTAAAAACATTATCACATATTTAAATCATCTATACTTATCAATCAATCATAAACCGTTTAAAGATCAGATGATCGATTGTTGAGTTAGAGGCAAAACAAAAATAAAAAAATAAAAACCCATTGAAGCTGTTTTTTGTTTTCTTAAGTTCTTTGGAATGCTGAACTCTAAAATGAAATTCAAAAAAATTTAATGGATACGTTTTTGAGTTAGAATTTTTTTTGAATTTTTCGGTAGGTACCCTTACATTTTATATCATATCTCGAGTTAGAAACTTTATATGTAGTCAAGCTAGGTTTAAATTAAAAGAGTGTGGAATTATTAATATACAGATATACAGATTATTTTCAAATCGGTTTAGTAGTTTAAATCAAAAATATTTCGAAAAAACCGATATTTTTCTCAAATTTGATTTTCAAAAATCTGTAAAAGGTTGAAACTGAAAAAAATTAATTGTTTTTTTTCTTTTGTTCTTACAAATAGCACTTCAACGATGAAAATAAGGCATTGATAAAGAGATTGAGTGCAAGTACTAACAGTCAAATTTCAATGTTTTATGTGTTTATTAGAAAATATTTTTACTTTTTCTTCGTCTTTGGCTCTGCCCTTGAATTTTTTCTGTGATTTGGCGTCTATTTGAACTCGTAACTTGAGCAAAAAACAAAGCAAAAGAAAATTGTTTTCTAATAAACAGGTAAAAAAGTTCAATTTGACTCTTAGTACTTTCCCTTATTTGCTCACAACTTCGCTATTAATCCATAGATTTTCGTCATTAACACCTTGTTTTCTTCGTAAAAGTGCATTTTGTTAGTGTAAAAGAAAAAACAATTTTTATGATTTCAATTTTCAAATCATTTACGGAATTTAGGAAAAAAATCTTTTATTTTCGAAATAGTTTTGCTTGTGGTATTGCTTGCTTGTCTCTATCTAAAGTAACTACGAAAAAAAAATAAAAAAAATTCTAACTTAAAATCGAATCCATAAAAAAAGTGAGAATTTCATTTTTGAGTTTGAGCATTCAAAAATACATCATCAAAAAATAATGGCTTCAATTGGTCTTTTTGTCTGAAAAATTAATGTTTATAAGTTTTATAATTGTTGTTCTTCAGATATTACCGAACATCAAAAAACGGATTTAACTAAATTTTAACTAATTTTGACTAATTTAATTATAATTTTAATTATACACGAATCCATTTATTGCTTTTTAGCATGGGTGAGGGGAGGCAGCGACCACAGCGATAGCTACGCGACCAGCTTAGTCTATGTTTGTATGTGTACATGCAATGTATGCAAGCAAATAAATAAAAACACCGTAAATCGGGGGGTACTGGGTATTTGGTAGCCGGCGCTGGAGCATCTGGTCACTCTGTCAAGGGCATAGCCATGTATGGCTCAGTTGCCTATTTTGTTTTTCTTCAAAGAAAACTTCCGCTGAGAGTCTTCAAATGCACTTGATAGCTTATGAGAATCATTCTTATTCAGATTCAATATGCGAGTTTTGGTTTCGAAGCTTTAAAAGTGACAAGGAATGCTAAACATTAACAACTAAATGGTGCGATCAGCTTGGCGCTGTTCAATATGGGCTGTTCCAACCCAACGAATCCATTATAAGGGTACATTAAGGGGTCTTCTACCTTTGAACAGTGTTTTATGAGTGTTATTTTAAAAAATTCTGGAGAGATAATCATCAGAGCTTTTTCAGTTTGGTTTTTAGATTTGTGTTATCAATTAACTATATAATAAAATAAAAAAAAAGTGTTTGGATTTCGAGGGCTGTTCAAAAAATTATCGGCCTGCCAATAAGGGTTAAAAAAAAATAGGCGCAAAGGTGGTAGCCATGATTCCGGGACTCCAGGTTATTGGAATTGAAAACGGGAAATGAGGTTATGATCCATTTTTTTTTTATTTAATTATTTTTGGGGGGAAAATTCGACTGTGCCGAAGTTTGAATACACTTGAAAAACTTTACTCCAACTGATTTAACTAGAAAATATATATAGAATATAGATATCAGTATTTGATAATAAAAAAATTGATACCATAAAAAATTCTGTTTTTTGGCCTAAGGCAGCTACATTATAGTCATCCGATTTTGATACATTTTATTGAAAGCATAATAAAAATAGAAAGAAACAAAAAGTTTTTCTCACAGAAGTAGTTTTATGGCCGACCGTTTATATGGCAGCTATATGCTAAAGTCATCCGATTTTTGATAAATTTTTTCAGATTTGTGTGGAAACATATAAAACTAATATAGACTATGATTGGAGACGCTACGATGGAAATCAAAAGTTTTCTCACAAAGACTTATTTTTCGAACGATCGTTCCTATGGCAGCTATATGCTATAGTGATCCGATTTTGATACATTTTTCCAGAATTATGTGGAAGTATAAAAATACCAAGTTAGTGACGATACGATGGAAAAAAAAAAGTTCTTAGACCGATCGTTCCTATGGCAGCTATATGATATAGTCATCCGATCCGGCCGGTTCCGACAATTAGTTGCGTGCAGTAAAAAGAAGACTCTGTGCAAAATTTCAGCTCGATAGCTTTAAAACTGAGGGACTAGTTCGCGTAGAAACAGACAGACAGACGGACAGACAGACGGACAGACAGACGGACAGACGGACAGACGGACAGACGGACGGACGGACAGACGAAAGTTTAGTGGTCGAAATGAATATTTCTATGCGTTACAAACTTCTGGGCAAAATTAATATACTTTTCAAGTGTATAAAAAATTGGCGGCCATTTAAAAAAAGTATTTTGATTTTTCAAGTTTTTTTGTAGTTTAGTGTAAAAAATGATTTTCCTGTTAATTGAGGTACGGACCAGAATTACATCAAGTATGCGAAGATTGCAACATGGCTGAACAAAATCGGTTCAGTAGAACTGGCCCAATCATGGTCATAAAACGTGGTTACGAGAAAAACGCGGTTAAAGTTTTGAGCAACGTTAAAAATACTCACGTTAGCAAGAACTTTGCTCCATTAAAATGGATATATATGCTAAACTATTTCGAATATTTGAAAATGGTTGGGGATGAAAGGGGGATGTTCAAGCTATAATAATAATGCAAAACAAAAAAAATGAAAAAAAAAAAAATTCAAAGGTAGAAGACCCCCTTAAAGGCCTGGCCGAGCATTATTCGAACGCCTCAAGCGACGCGAAATTAGAAGATTTCAAAAAATCAAAGCTAACGATGGACAGTACTTCTTAAAATAAAGCCGAAAAGTTGAACAGTCTGGATACTGACCAGATCAGATTCTTAATGATACTTAATTTAGACAAAATCTGGCATCTATAGCCTAAACGTTATTTTTTTGAAAAGATTTGCCTTCTCGTTTTTAATTATGACTGAAACCTCCTGTACCTGTGCATTTGGTAAGACTCATTTTAATGGACCCGATAAAACTGCACCCAATTTTATAGTATGAGCTTAGATTTTATCTGTTTAACAGCACAAGTTGCTTGAAAAACTTAATTATATCCATAAATAGTCACGAATAGTGTGATTTGGACAATCTTAAGCATGAAAGTAATAAAATGAAGTCGTGAAGTTGACATATTGAAAATTAATATTGCCTTTTCAAATCGATTTTGCAAACTCTCTATATAAGAGCCACTAGTCTTTTAGAAGTTAGTCAGTTCTGAATAGGATTCAATTTGAAAATGAAGTGGTTTTGGAGCCTATACCTTATGAGCATATTGCTTGCAGCAGCAAGCGAGGAAACACCAACAGAAACAGAAAAAGAATTACCAGCATCACCATCAGTAGAATCAAAGCCACCAGCAGCAGCACCCGACACCAACAGAATCAAAGCCACCAGCAGCAGCACCGACACAAACAGAATCAAAGCCACCAGCAGCAGCACCGACTCAAACAGAATCAAAGCCACCAGCACAATCAGAATCAAAGCCACCAGCAGCAGCACCGACTCAAACAGAATCAAAGCCACCCAGCAGCAGCACCAACACAAACAGAATCAACGACACCAACAGCAGCAACAACTCTGGAAAGTTTCAATTATTATTAACTTATTAACTTTTAGTATTATAATTAATTTATTTTAAAACTCTTTACAGGATCCCCTGACTGAACAGAACGAAGAAATAACAAAGCAATTGAATGATATTTTAAATACTTATAGTTCATATCAGTATAGTGAAAACTACGAGCTATCCTCATGGTACAGGAAACTAAAAACCGCCAGCAATTGGAGCAAGTGGAGAGTGTTCGAAAAAATTACATTAATTTATCAATTCAAGGCATACGATAAAGAACGAACAGATCTGGAAGAGCAAATTCAAGATCGTTTGCATGAACTAAATGACCTTCTTATACCCTATCAAAAACCGTTTAGTAAATGTTCCACATTTTATATTCGACAAAGGGATGCTCTTAGGAGAGCCATTAAACAGTCAAATAAGATGAAGGCTAACCAAATTGCAAAAAATTCTATAAAATGTTCGGCCAACGATGATAAATCTGGATTCGACTGGGATTATAATTATTATTATTATTAACAAAATGATTGTGCGATTAAATAAACAATTTAACATCTGTCTAAATGAAACGACTACTCCCAAAATAAAAATAGTGTTCATCAAAATGACACAGTTGAGTCATCAATTTGAAATTATTGCGTACCGATCATATTCTTTTCAATACTCCAAATATACAGATTCATTAAATGATTTGCTGCAGAATTATCAGCCACAGCCTACCCCGTTTGCGCTTCCCCCCGCATCATGAAACGCCAAAACAAAATTTCCAATTTTTTGATTGAGATGTCGCTTCTATATACTCCCTTTTCTCTGGTAAAACCCTATACAAACCTGCGAAGTAACGCGAAGTATCATAAAAAATTTGTGGAAAGAAGAATCACACGTAATAATTCCTTCACCCTTTACTTTGAGCCCATACGGAGCTGAAAAGTGTTGCGCTTAACAGCACATGAATGGATCCTATGTTAATAGCCTGTGGAAATCAAGTTATTTTGAACAGCTGTTTTACAAGGGTTTGAATTAATAACTTAAATTAGTGAAAATTCAAATAGTTAACTAAATCATACACTGATTTAAATGCGCTAAAGAATATAAATTGACGTAGCAAAGGTTGATTAGGTATTGTTTAAAGAGTGTCGAAATTGCATTTGCTTGGTATGTACTACATACATATCAAAACAGCTTTCATAGAAGCTTTATCAGAGTGATTGTTGGTCAACAAGGCTTGACGAGAATTTGCTTATCTTTATAAATAAAACAGCAACAACAAAGCTAAGCGAGGAGTGTGACCAAGGTGCTGGAAAATGAAAAATACGATGAAGTTCAAGATTTGGTGTAATTTTTGAATAAATCTGGCCACACTAGACTTACGTTTCACCTTGACGTAATATACACTGAAGTAAGCTAAATACTTACTTCGCAGGTCCGTATAGAGCTTAAAAGTCGCCTAGCACGATCTCAATGTCGCGATCGGGTCAGCGCTCATATAGGTGTTCGTTTGCAAAGTCATCCTTGTCTTTCGTCGGGGCATGTACACATATAAGACTAATATTAAATTATTTATCCTTAAAGGCCTCAATACAGATGCCATAAATATTTATTTCGACACTATGCTTCATATAAATAGAACAACTTTTCAAAAGTAATCAGCTTTCAGAGCTATTCAAAAGTGTTTCTATTCATATGAAGGATTGTGCCGAAAATAGTTTTTATGTCATCTGTAAGGAGGCCTTAAGTTTGAGTGCGGATAGTCGCTTGTAAACAGGTGTGAAGCTGATGACAGAGCGCCGAACCCGCACCCAAACTCGTGCCGCCGCTGTGGTAGATCTCCCAGGGTGCATTGGTTGATGATGTTCTCAGTGTGTGCCCCTGTCCAATCCATCGCATCTCCTGAAGAGCGGTGATGTCAGCTGAGTATTTTTTGAGAACATCCACCAATTGTATTTCGGCACAGTTCCTATGAAGGATGTATATTCTCAAATCGTGGTCCTTAAAACGTTTGAGTGGGTCGTAGTCAGTGGGGGTTCCTATTCGAGGCATTACTGTCGCAGTTTTCATTGTAAGATGTCTTTTTGGCTTAGTGGGTACTATATTTAACCTATAGGGAGGGCTTGCCGCGAGCAGCTTGGCGGTTCCAACGCTCTATTACCAGGGGTCACCACGAAGAGGTGTGAGTCCACTTGAGACGCTGTAAGTCAGGATCTCGCTGAGTTTACCAAGGTGAACCAGTCAGCAACTTTACCTGAATACATACTCCCCCATTAGAAAATCGAATACAGTATGAGAAAAGGCTCAAAAAACGGACGTTTTGGCATGACAATGCTGCTCCACTTTTAGCTAAAGTCGTCCAAAACCAACCGCTATATTTACCAGACATTGTTCCATATGACTACCACTAATTCCGATCATCACCTCACTTCTTACAAAGAAACATAAAATTTGGGTCAATTCTTCGAATGCCTCAAGTGACGAGAAATTTTCTCGAAGCGGTATCCGTATGCTGCTTTAAAGATTTCGAAAAGTCATAGCTCACGAATCGGTAGTACTTTGAGAAAAACACTTTGCACCCATTTCTCAAAAAAAAAACCTCAAAGTTTTTAAGTCGGTCTGTAAACAGATCAGATTCTTAACGATACTAAATTTATACAAAATATGGCATATAAATCAGGGCTGCAAACCGGTCCGGAACCGAACCCATCAGAACCGGGAACCGAACCCCATTAAAAATAATCACAAGAACCCGAACCCGAACCTAACCCTGTTTTCTTATTGATGGGGTTCGGTTCTAAAAATAAATTGGCAAGCATAGAATTTATATTTGCACTTCGATGGTAAAAAATATTTCATTATCTTGAAGAAAAATGTATCCATTCATATGCCCATGTATGGACGGCGACACTTTTTCCCATCCGCAACAAAAGACTGAACAAAATAACACAACCTCAAGCAAGTGAATTCAATTTGCATCTAAAACCGTATTTCTGTGTATTATTTTGTTCGTATGGAGACAATGGCACTGTGAATACAAGGAAAGCACTTTATTTAAATATCTTCATTTTTTTAACCAAATCACAAATAAAGTTCTTTTAGCATTTCACTCTCACAATATGCCAGCCAAAGCAGGTCCCATTTGTAGAAAAAATAATTCTGACTGAGTTCTCGGAAATGAACGTGTTCAGCCACACTATAAGTTAGGTATGAGACAACCCGGCGTGTCACGGTCACTGGCAATCATCAAATTACACAGTGACTGCATATTTGATGTAACAGTGTGATTTGATGACTGCCAGTCACTGTGACTTAATCACAGTTACGCCGATATGGTCAATCACAGTTACTAAATCACGGGTCCGCAGATAAAGCTCATCTCTTATTTTTTGGCCAAAAGTGGCCGTGTTTTTTGCAGGTTTCATAGCCACAAAAATCACGTCAGATTCAGCAATCCCACTACTGAGAAGGAGAAATGACTTTCGCTGTGAGTGCAAGTTGGCAGAATCGCTTAACTCTTCTAAACATACATACAATCAATCAATCAAGACAGATCACTTATGTGCTTGACTTCCAAGCCATCAGCAGATTATAAGGCATCTCGTCTTCAAATTCTATTAAATTATTTATTATGTACATAAATATATAAAATGCTATCTGGAACCCGAACCCGAACCGGAACCCCGGTTCTCAATTTGAAGGGAACCGGTTGTGGAACCGAACCCCCAGAGTAGGGTAAGGGTTCGAACCCCGAACCGAACCCCTGTCAAAATTAGAGGGGTTTGCAGCCCTGATATAAATATATTTGATCGGCAAGATCAGCTAGATCAAGCATTTACAAGTGCATAAGAAGTCAGCTTTGACTTCTCGTTTTTTTTAATTTTATCTGTTCGACATCACAATTTACTTGTACAACTTATTTATAGCCATAAATAGTCACGAAAAGAGTGATTCGGATAATCTTAGGTGTGAAACTTATAAAATGAAGTCGTGAAGTTGACATATTGAAATTTAAAATTGCAATTTTAAAACGATTGTTCATACTCTCTATATAAGAGCCAAAAGTCTTTTAGAAGTTAGTCTGTTCTGTATAGGATTCAATTTGAAAATGAAGTGGTTTTGGAGCCTTTACCTTTTAAGCATATTGCTTGCAGCAACAAGCGAGAAAACACCCACAACAAAATCAACGACAACAATAGCATCAACGACACCAACTGCAGCAACAACTCTGGAAAGTATCAATTGTCCTTAATAACTTTTAGTATTATTATTGATTTATTTTAATATTCTCTTTCACAGGATACCCAGACTGTAGAGAACGAAGAAATAACAAAGCAATTGAATGATATTTTAAAAATGTATAGTTCGTATGAGTATAGTGAAAACAACGAGCTATCCTTATGGTACAGAAAACTAAAAACGGCTAGCAATTGGAGCAAATGGAGATTGGTCGAAAAAAGAACATTAATTTATCAATTCAAAGCATACGATAAGGAACGAAAAGATCTGGAAGAGCAAATTCAAGAACGTTTGCATGAACTAAATAACGATCTTATACCGAATCAAAAATCATCTAGTGAATGCTTAACATTTTATAAGAAACAAAGGGATGCTCTAAAGAGAGCCATTAAACAGTCAAATAAGATAAAGGCTAATCAAATTGAAAAAAATTCTATAAAATGTTCGTTTAAAGATGATGACGATGATTTAGACTCGGAATATTATTATTATTATTATTTCTATTTTTATTTCTATTTCTATTGAAAAAATAATGTTGCGAATTTATGGAAATGTTATAGGAAGACTTAAATAAATGAAAAACGAGAAGGCAAAGCTAACTTCGACTGTGCCGAAGTTTTAATACACTTGAAAAACTTTACTCCAACTGATTTAACTGGAAAAATATATATAGGATATAGATATCAGATATTTAAAATTTTTAAATCATTGATAATTAAAATTTGATACCATAAAAAAAAACTTTTCTTAGTAAAACACATTTTCCGACCGATCGTTCCTATGGCAGCTATATGCTATAGTCATCCGATTTTGATAAATTTTTTCAGAATTATGTGGAAACATATAAAACAAATATATTGGAGACGCTACGATGGAAATCAAAAAAGTTTTGCTCACAAAGACTTATTTTTCGACCGATCGTTCCTATGGCAGCTATATGCTATAGTGATACGATTTTGATACATTTTTCCAGAATTATGTGAAAGCATATAAAACTAACATATACCAAGATTAGTGACGCTACGATGGAAAACAAAAAAGTTTTTCTAACTAGAACTTGTTCTTAGACCGATCGTTCCTATGGCAGCTATATGATATAGTAATCCGATCCGGCCGGTTCCGACATATTAGTTGCGTGCAGTAAAAAGAAGACTCTGTGCAAAATTTCAGCTCGATAGCTCTAAAACTGAGAGACTAGTTCGCGAAGAAACAGACAGACAGACGGACAGACAGACAGACGGAGAGACAGACGGACGGACGGACAAGCGGAAATGAACTCAGCTCGTCGTCCTGATCAAGAATATATATAGTTTATGGGGTCGGAAATGAATATTTTTATGCGTTACAAACTTCTGGGCAAAATTAATATACACTTTTCAAGTGTATAAAAAATCTTACGAACATATGTACAAAAAAAATATATTGTTATATGTGTACATAAAAACAGTAGAAAGTTATGTTTGGTTGGTTTGCAGCGTCGCGGCTGCGGCGTCGAAAGCGTCGGCACTTTTGCAAGTGTATGAAAATTTCAGCACAGTCGAATTAGCTTTGCCTTCTCGTTTTTATATTTAATTTTCTCCTAAGCATATTCTATATTCTTTGCTTTTTAAAGCGAACACATTCAAAAAGGAAATACTAGGTGAACCCTAGTGGAAAGTGGAGTTTGCCTTACACTTCTTCTGCTCGTGTTTAGCTCTAAGTCATCGAAAAAGAAATTTCTCGGCTCACACTTCCTAACAAATATATCCAAGCTTTCTGACATATCTTTAAGACAACTCTCAGGATTTATAATGACAGCAGGATGGACCTAGCCCCATAAAAGGTTCCTACAACAAAGGTTCTTAAACTATTGGAATTAATTAGGCCAGACAAATAGGAGGAATGGAAAAGGAATAAGACCGCAAGTGGCATCACAACGGGCCAACTAAATGGTCTAAATGTGTTGAAAAGATTCCCTAACTTGTAGAATACCATAATCAAATTTGAATAAAAGAAATTGTTTTTCTTCCCGAAATTTCAAATTATTTTAGAACGACTATCTGCTTCGTATGACAAACCAGGGGATATACTTACCTTAGGGAATCGAACCCACGACTTTTGCACTGATCACGAATTGAAATGCATCTCAACATGCTGCTCCATCGCCAACGCTTGGTGACACACGTCTAAGGTGTTACTTATATTTTCCTGTATGGCGGTCTCTCGGCTTTAGAGAACGAATTCGGTTAGTCGGCTCTCTCAAGGGTATAAATACTTCGGCTTAATCGAACTTAGCTTCTCATTCTCGATTTTCAATACCAAATTGCGTTATCGCAAAATAGCTTAAAATTTTCCAGTCATACTTGGTATATTTAATTAAAAACTTAACTCAACGTTAAACACATTGTATTCGCTATTCGAATAAGATGTTTCTTCTCAAAATATTATTTCTCGCTGGTCTGGGCTATAGTAAGTAGATAAATATTTAAACATTTTAAAGATTAAACTATTTAAATGCCTTTCACAGATTTCGTTAACACCGAACATGTTTTGTCCAAGCCCCGCATACATCATACAAATTCAATGGCTGTAGATGCTCCAAGTGATGGTGTAGAGGATGATGCCATCATAGAGGCAATGCGTTATGGGTTTTACAGAAAGGTGGAATCAATTAAGTGGAAAGGTCACATTAAGACCTGGGTTGATGTTGGCCTGGAACTTCTTAGTAAACCCATATCAAAAATGAATTCGATCGTCAAAATAGTTGGTCATCATCCTACCTACGAAATATGGTTGGATAACTTAAAAAGAATCCTTGCGCATCGTGCTGGACAGGTATTTGAGGTGGTCTTCTTGAAAGGAACATTGTTTCTCAAAGCCGTAGAAAAAAGGCTTTTGCTTATGGTTAAAGAAAGCGTAAGTATATGATAACGAAATGTCGATAAAGTTTTAATTTAATTTTATATAAAGGAAAAACAACAAGTAAAAGCCCCGACTAAGCGGCCAAAAGATGAGGACTATCAGGAATTCCCTGAGTATATTACACATTAATTTGAGTAGAATTGTTGAAATATGGAAACGCTTTTACTAAGTTTAAGCGTGTTAAAGCAATATTAAATACAATTAGCTACGCTCAGTCGGTATGATGCCTTATGCACTTGACCAACTTAGTCTCCCTATCGAAATCGTAAATAAATAAATATATAATAATAAACAGAAAAAATAAAATTTATTTTAAACAAAGGGCATAGCAGAATAAGCATAGGAAAACTGCCCCCGCAGTTATCAGCACCAAATTCACATGTTTGCTTATTCTGCTATGCCCTTTGTAAAACTAAAGGGCAAATTGAGTAGGTGATTTGTATGGTGTTGTTTTTTTTTTAAATTTTTTCCTGTTGGTTAGTTTTTCGAGTTCACTAAAATGTTCCTTCTTCTTCACATTATAGAACTTATAAAAATTACAGAGCGGAAGGCTCTATAAATTGTTATTTATATATAATTTTATAAAATAAATTGTTATTTATATATAATTTTATAAAATAAATAATAAAATAAAAATTATACATGGCAACATGGTCTAGTTTATAGAAGGAGTGGAGGTGGTTATAGATATTTTTCATGTGCTGAACATGAATCTGTTTGGTAAAATGATCCGTCATGAGAGGATTTTTGGTATATTAACAATAAACTATGGCTCCAAAATCGATTTTTTTCTTCAAAATATCCCAAAATAAAAATATTTTTTTATATTTAGTTTTAAGGCCTGAACTCAGATAAGATAAAAATTTAGTTCGGCACGATACTTCATTTAAGTAAGGAAGCTATTCAAAAGTATTCAGCTTTCAAGCTGCTTGAAAGTGTTTCTATTTATATAGAGTATTGTAAAAAAATACAATTTTATCTCATCTGAGTATAGGCCCTTAATGTTTAATTGATTTTTTTTAGGGCTGCAAACCGATTTTAAGCCGAACCGTTTTGAACCCGGAATTCCAACATTTTTTTTTCTGTGAACCCAACTTTGAACCGAACCTTTTGTGAAAAAATGGATGAGCCTGAACCAATTCCGAACCAAAAGTTTCGGATCGGTTCAACAAAAAACTTAGTTGACCGTCGTTTAGCCACCCTAACATTTATTTTGTATGATCAAAGAAGATGAACAGACCAACAAATGCTTGAAGACATTCTACCTAAAACTTCAAATTGAAAATAAATGAGATCTTTCCATCAATTCAACAAAAATACAGAAATTCTGAATATTTTTTTTATCTTTAACCAATTTATTGTTTTTCTATTATGACAACTTTTCCATTATGACAACAGCCGCATACATATTTGGTCACTCGTCAAAAATTATCGAAGCTGAATTAGGAAGTGATAGCACATCCACCATATAGCCACGACCTTGCTTCTCCAGATTATCATTTGTTTCAATATCTAATAAATTCTTTAAATGGTAAAATATTCGTTTCTGAAGAGGCAGTCCCGATTTTTTTCAACATCACAATTTACTTGTACAACTAATTTAAAGCCATAAATAGTCACGAATAGTGTGATTTGGATAATCTTAGGTATGAAACTAATAAAATGTAGTCGTGAAGTTGACATATTGAAAATTTGTATAGTAATTTAAAAAAAAATTGAATTGTGTTTCAAACTCGGTATATAAAATCCACAAGTCTTTTAGAAGTTAGTCAGTTCTGGATAGGATTCAATTCGAAAATGAAGTGGATTTGGAGCCTTTACCTTATAAGCATATTTCTTGCAGCAACAAGCGAGAAAACACCAACAGAAACAGAAATAGAATTACCAGCATCATCATCAGTAGAATCAAGGGCACCAACAGCAGCAACGAATCCAACAGCAGCACCGCCGACACAAACAGAATCAACGAAACTACCAGAACCACATGATATACACACAGCGCTGGGTTCGTGCCCAAAATTATTTAGATTTTTTCAAAAGCAACGAAGTCAACGACGTAAACCTTAGACAGCGACAAAAACTCTTGATCATTTCATAGAATAATATTAATGCACAAGTTGTGCAATATCTTACTTCGCAAAACTGATTCTCATGCACAAAATATCATTCCATCTCACCAATTTGGGTTCCGGGCAAAACACGGGACCATTGAACAAGTCAATAAAACTAAGTTCAAAGGAGAGCCAAAGGTGCTTAAATAAATATCCGACATGACTTTCTTGCAAACCCACCAAAAGATCCACCGAGACCAAAAATTTAAAGAGTTTCAAGACCCTTTGTCAAATTTTACTAAAATAAACCAATTTTACATTTATTTATAACAAACTTCGAGATATTCAAGACCAAAGAAGCTCAAGCGCTACATTTCTTATTTTGAAATTTCCCTTGCACTTTTTGTTTTAATAAAAGTTCTTAAATGTCTCTCAATTTGCTTTGGCTTTTGCATTCTTAAATCTTTCCAAGGGTACAAAGAGTAAAAAAAAATGCATAAGAGACTATTTAATTGCAAAAAATGAAATTTTTTTATTTGCATCATCGCATATTTCGATGTCCCGTGCGACATTGAAATACAACATTTTTTATCTATGCGTCGATAGTACATGCAGAAGGCTTGTTCAATATTGAGTACAATAGGAAAATTTTAATACAATTCAAATAAAAAAACATGATGAAAAATGAGAGTATTTGTAATTTTCGTACTTATGAAAAGTTGGTCCCGTGCGACATCGTAAGTGCGAAATTAAAAAATTTTTGTTACATAAAATTTTTTTTTTTTTAATCGTACTTTTTTTTTATATCCAAATGTGCAATTACGGCTGCGAAAAAAAAATTAGAGAGGTGCATACGGTGGAGAGAAAAGTTGTAGTTCGAACCAATATTTTTAAAAAATTTGTTGATTTTTGTTATTATGTGAAAATAAATACATTGAAATCTTCTGTTGACTTAAAAACATTTTTACTAAGCTTGTTTTAATTTAGTTTCGTCAAAAGAGTAACTGAAATAGCATAATTATTATGATGGAAAAAAATGTCGCATGCGACAAGTCCCGTGCGAAAGTGCTTAAAATTTAATTTAAAAAAAAATTATAATTTTTTTTGGGTAAAATTAAAACCGTTTTTAAGTGACATCAATGTACAACATTCTAAAGTTTTATAGATTGCAATAATGCCCCAGTGCCCCTTAGAACCTTAGGAATATGGGTATTACTCTCTAACATTGTTAATCAGCCGCACAAAGTGTACTGCTACAATTTCAACATTAAGTATAGAAAGAAAAATTAATTTTGTATATCATCGTAAAAACTAGTGATCTAATGTGGTTGACACACATGTAAAAAAGTTAAGAAGAACAGACTTAGAAACTGAACCCCAATAGAAAGACATCAGATAGAATTAACCTTTATAACTTATCGAGTGTATTTTGTAATCAAATTAATCTTCTTAAATTTTTTTTAAAATTTGCCAATCCAACGAAAGCCGTTTTGTTTGACCAAAATTGGTTTTTGTCGCCGATTTTCAGCGATAAGCCCCCACAGCCAACACACTCACTGACACTGTTGGTTAGAAGCACGGATGGGCGCAGAGAGAGAGAGCAAAGCTTTAGCATGATGACCCGATTATGATATGGTTGAATTGAATGTAATGTATGCCCCCGGGGCAATGCCAAAAACTATGACACTAAAATGGAAACCGAAAGCGTAGCCGGAGCTGGAGCCTGACCTTTGCTCAACACTCACACACTTGGTCCAAGTCCGCATCCGCGGCTATTTATAAAATTACAAAAAAAAAGAAAAAAATCTGTGCGTTCGACAACTTGTTAAACTTCAAACTGTCTGCAAACGCGACATTGTCTGATAAACCAGCAACGATCCACACACACACACACAAACACACACTTGGAGCGAGAGAGAAAGACGACCATGCTGAGTGGGCAACTGTCTGGCGATTGCATCTGCTGACTCTGGATGCAGGATGCAGCAGCCTCACGCCAACACTTTTTGTTTCAACGCGCACGATAGTGAAATGTCCAGATCCAGATCCCAGGTCCATGCCCTGGCCGGCACGTTTAAATGCACTTTGTTTGTTTTGCCCGGCTACCGCCTCCTCACGTTTCCCCCCACCCTAGGGCGATCTTTCATCTCCAGGGCCAGCTGTCAATTGGCAGAGATCGCATGTAAATCACTTAGCTGCGACACAAACCACATGCTGCCCTGAGCCCAGTCTACCAAGGAAGGTAAGATTTATTTCTGGAACCAGCAAAACAAAAACTTTATTATATAGAAATTGATGCCAACTTAAATAGTTTAAAATAGATCAAGAATGAAATCCCACAAAGTGATACTATTATTGTCATCGTCATTGCCCAATTCATCGAGCTTTTCTTTTAGTTTCTTCAACTGGATCTCATTACTGAAAATGGCCTTAAAGACGCGCTCGGAGAATGCATCATAGATGCCCAATTTCTTCAGTAGTCTCAATATGCGTTTCTCAAACATGGTAAATTCCTGGCGTGGGCCAATCTCAGTGATATTAAGGATCTGAGCCCTGCCATTTCCATAAAATCCAGATTGTAAAGCCTGATAGTCATTATATAGCTTGATTTTCTCATCTAATTGGGAAAGGGGTAAATCAGCTGCCTTCTCTAGGCGTTTATATTGTTCCAGGAATGCTTCATTTTGATTTCGAAGATTAGTATGCTGCTTAAGGGATTTATTTATCCTGTTGGTCAGTGCTTCGTTTAGCTTGATGAAGTGATCCGAAGGAACTTCTCCATTGCCCGGCAAGCACTGCACCAGCAATAGCGTGAATGGCAAGATTAGGGATAGAGTTGACATGGCTTCTGATGTAGAACTGGTGGTTGGTGCTGCAGCTCGATGGCTTTTTAAAGTGGCTATGCCATGTGTGATAAGCATGAGTTATGCTTGAAGCCGCATAGCCGTAAAAAAATAATTGAATATTGAAGGTCGGGTGCCGGAAGTCAAAAATAGATTTATGTTTAAATGTCAGTTTTTGAAATAAAGACAGAAATTGATCCAGATATGTTTTAACTGACTTGTTGGAGTCTTCTTACTTTAGGTAATGAGAAAACATAACTTGTATGAGCTGGCAAAAAATATAGGCTAGTTTCAACTGACAATTTAACCCAGAGGTGCCCAAGCACTATGTACTGACTGCACAAGGCACTAACCTGGTTTATTCTTTTTGAAGATTTTCTCGTTTGACAAAATCATATAAATTGGTGTGTACTGACATTGAAAACGTTTTGGCATCCCTGTAAGTTACATATTCAAATCATAATAGTTCTTATGTAAGCTGCGTTTATCGATTAACGATACTGTAAAACCAAACACGTTTTGCGGATTGTGTACTTACAATACCAAATATTTAATGCTAATTAAAAAAAAAAAAACTCTTGTCGAAACCGATTTATTAAAAGATTAGGCTCTCCATGGACGAAAAAAATGTCACATATTTTTTACTGAAAATTATAAATTTTTGAAAAAAAAATTTATATTATTAATTTTTTTATGTGAAACATCTTTAATTTTTATTCGAAAGATTTATTGGTAGGACTAAAGATCAATTTCAAAATAACGCGTAACGTTCACGAGGATACAGCATATACACCGATAAAAAAAATACGTTCTAAAAGTATCAAAATCATGAACATTCGTTGACATAAGTCTGTCAAGCACGTTTGTTCTCAAATCATGAACATTGGAGTACGTTATTAAATGAACATTTTGCGATTGTTTTATGAATCTTTTTTGCTCGCTTTCTGAACTGTTTGGGCATGTGTCATGAACATTTTCTTTTTATTTTTATTAATAAAAAAATCATCGGATAGGTGGTGGGCGGTATAAGTAGGAGCCACCACCACAAGTCTTACAACGGATTATCTGGTTCCCTTCTCCTCGTTTAATGTTAGCTATGCTTCGTCTGGGATTCGAACTCGGGACCTTACCTTGCACTCACAAACACACGAACGTAACTGCATCCTAGCTACTGATGCTACTTATATTTATTGTACGATGGTTGAGTTGAGAAAAATGGAACAAAATCATAAACATTTGGTCATGATTTTAGAACATCATATTTTTCTCTGTATACACTCCAAGCCTGGCCGACCGTGGCATTTGATTGGGGAGTTTTCCAACAATGTATTCGAATTCTGTTTTTCAAAACTATTTATCAACTCTGCTCTTAAACATTGCTTTCGAACACTGTTTTATCAGTGTTTTCCAACACTGTTTTCCATAATTTCCCCTCTCACAATTTTCAACATTGTTTCCAACACTGTTTTCCAACAATGTTTTTTAACACCGGCTTCCAACACTATTTTCCAGTATAGTTTTTGAGCTTCCAACATTATTTTCTAACTCTCTTTTTAACATTATTATCTAACACTGTTTATTAACTCTGTTTTTCAAGCAATCGTCTGCGCAACCGAGGCATTTCTCACGATATATAACAATTTCAATTAACATATATCACATCAAAGCCTCGTTAAAGTTAACCAATCTCAAACTTTTTTTACTAAACTTAAACTCACTAAGATTCGAAAATAATTAACTGATTATTAATTAAATAATTAATAATGATTCTTTTGCCGAAATAATTAAAAGCTCAAGAAATTCTTCAAAAATAATTTTTACTACCGAAAATCTAATAAAAATAATTTCGTCCCATATCCATACAAAAAATCGGTTTCTAAGACAGAAAAAAATATAAAAAATAGTTTCTAGTGTAAATTTTCCTGAATTCAGTAAATTTTTTTGTTGTTTGACCATAACTTTGTAAAGTGATGATATCGAAAATCTGTAAATTTAGTGGAGGAGAAAAATGTGTATTAATAAAAAAATACATATCTATTAATATATGGACATATATAATAATAATAATCAAAACAGCATTATATTTATCAAGTCTAATATGGAAAACGGTGTTCACGGTATGTAAAATTGTTTTTTGTTGCTCTCCACTTGTTGGAATATTGTCTTTTTAGCAAAAATATATCAAATGTAATTGTGATCCATGGAGTATTACTATTGTAGCTCAAGCAACTAAAAATAATAGGTAATTTATTTAAGTCCCATATGTATGGTTTTATTAATCTTGTTTACTCATATTTCTTTAATTTTAGAGTATATGCCACAATTTTGTCTTGAATTTTATTTATTTCTGTTTAAACATAGAAAAATAATGTACATTAATTGCTTTGCATTATATTTCATATGGCATAGATCAACAGTCTACTCACATCCAAAATCCAAATAGTTTCTCCATGGCTCCTTCTACCAAATACTTAGACTGACCACAGCCCTACCCAAACCCTACCTGCAAGTTAACCAACAGCAAAAGAAAGAGAGAGCCTCATTGGCATGTCTTGTAATCTGCAGTCCGCGATGCTTCTGCACCTTCAGACTTGTCTGCGTCTGTGATAAATCATTGGCTTGTGGCCAGAGCAAAGTAGAGCGTTGACATGAGAGTTGAAAGCAGCAGAAAAATGCCACAGCAATGAAGAAAAATGCGCACAACACGGAATTAATGTCAACAGCATTAGAAGATTGACAACAAACACAAGAGACGAGATCACGGATCGATCGAAAGAAACAGAAACGATTGATCGTCGGGAGGGAGAGAAATTGTCAGCGAAAACGGCAATGACAAACTTCTGACAATTAAAAATTTTACAAAATAAAAAAAGAAAAGAAAAGAGCCAAGCAAGAAATGTTGTGTGTGTGTTTGTGTGTGTGTTCAGTCAATGATTATGAAAATCGATAGTCTGGCCCTTGGGCTATGGTCGATGCCTGTCCGAGCTGTCCCAGCTGTCTGTTCTTTTTGCCTACCCGGCAACTAGAGAACCTATTGACATGTGATATTTAGCCACTGATGCTATAATTGCACATCAAAAGCTTTCATAAATGGGCAGTATATAAGGAAGTAACTGAAGGAGTAAATGAGTACTTAAAATGCAAAGGGCTTTACTGGTGCTGGGACTGTTTAGCTGCCCGCTAGCCTGGGCTAGGCTAACTTACACTCCCTGCAATGAGTCGGATGTGGCCATAGGTGAGAAAAAGGATGCATATTTCTAGTATCCCAATTAAGTAATCATTTTCTTATTCTAGCCCTCTCCCAGATCATCAATGGCCTAAAGCCTCGTCAACTGGCCATACTGTCCTTGCCCACTTCGAAGCCCGCAGGCGTGGACTGCGAGAACGATCCCAGTATTCAAGTAGATGACTTCATACAACGATTACATCGCTTCTATTACAAGTCTGTGATCTTCTATGACTTGGAGTTATATTTCCAGTATATTGAGGCAAATCTTCAGGGTGCCATTGAGTGTGTAAATTTGATATTTCATGAACCGTATGAGATTTCCGCTCGCATACAGGAACGTCGTCTGGCCCATCGTCTCAGCTTATTCATTTTCTATTGGGGCGCGCGTGAACCACCAATTGCCACCGGAGTCAGGTTTGAGGAACCCATGAGAGCGGTGGTTATAACCCGTCCGCGTCGTAAAGCCTTTCGCATCTATTACAATCAGCCCCAACCCTCTGGATCCAGTCAATTGAAGCTGGTCAATTGGTATGATGGTGATAATTTGGGTCTACAGAAAACGCCTTTATTGCCAAGTGTTGGATCGGCCTATCAGAATTTCGAAGGTCGAATTTTCAAAGTGCCAGTTTTTCATGTAAGAATTCTTAGTGAACGTGTCAATAATTCGATTCGATAAGCGTTGACTCAACATTTAAATTGGAATCAGTATAATTTAATGGTATCAACATAATAGTATAAAGCAGGAATAAAATTTGGACTGGTTCAATTCAGTGGTTCTTAGAAGAAGAAGCCAACGGTTCGGCTTAAGGTTTCTCTCTTACCATGACTATTTATTCCCAATTCCGAATTCGATGAAATTTCGGCCGAATCGACATGCGTAAATGTTTCTAAGGTTATTCACCAGCCCTCTTGCAGTCTGAAGTCTTTAACTTCAAAAGTTTAAGACACAACAACAAAAAAAATTTATTTAAAACGAGTTACTCAGTTAAAGAATTTTTCAAAAATCTTTTTTAAAATCACAAAATGTTAATGTTAACATAAAATGTTAGCAATAATATTAATGTATTTTATGTTTAAATGTGAAGATTAAATTTAGGTTGGCTGACCCCAAATACATGAAACAAGATAAAATATACAAATTTTAGTTTTTCCCGCTATTTAATATCCGATCTTTCTGAAAATTTCACTGACTTTCGTTATAAAGCATATATTTACAATTAAATGGAAAAGTAAAGATTGATATCTGTTAAAGGTTCTATTAAGGTTATCAGATTATTTCGGTTTTCGTTTCCGATACGGTACTCCGAATTTTATTAGAAGTAAAATTTTAATTTTTTCTTAATATTAAAAAAATACAATTGTTTTAAGATATGCAACAAATTAATGGAAGTAACAAAATTAAAAAAATACTTTTCACTTTATTAATCATTTCTGTACGTTACGTTATATTTGGGCGCTAAGAATATGCCACAAAAAATCGTTTTAAAAATATACTGATTTCTAGTCTTTTCTTATTTTTAAACAAATAATTTCGCTAAACGCATCTGTCCGTGTAATTTGATTAAAATTCAGAAACTTTGTTTCTAAAATTTAAAGTAACATTTTTCTAACATTTCTGTATTCAAGGGAGGATTTTTTCAAGACTTAGAAATCCTTTACATTTAATTAATATTTACCAAAGAAAAGTTTTTCCGCTTTTTAGAAATTTCTTTTCATATCTTATATATCTTAAAAAAAGAATATGATTCTGGATATTCTTTGAAATAAATATTTGTAATAATCATAAATTAGTAAAATAAATAATAAGAAACCGAAACAATACCGGTAATAGCGTTTCGGTATGGTTTCAGGTTTTTCGGTTCTCAAAACAATTTTAATATCGGTTTCGGTTTCAATACCGGTACGTGGCTTTATTCGGCTTAATTCGGATATCGGTTTCGGTTACGGTATTATTCCCTGGTTATAACTATAAACATTTCTAGAAATATTTGTTTTAAAATATTTATTTATAAAAATCAATCGAAAAAATAGTGAAAAAACTTTTTTGTTATCAATGGTAGCGTCTTTCTAAAACTGCATGCCGATGTTAGCCATCTTTTTTTATTGCACCTTAAAGTTGATTCTTTTGTTAGAATTTTAGAACCTTATATTTCGGTTACTACTTTGAATTTCTCTAGCATGAGTTGTAACTTAGACTGAAATATATAAACTCTAAGAACAATCAAACTTCATTAATTCTTTAGTTAGATAATAGGCATATGAACTTATAAAACTTTATAATAAATCGAAAAAATTATTAAAATGTTGGTCATAAAGTTAAAAGTTTAATTTTTTTTGTTTTAATTTTTCTTTTATGTTTTTATATATTTCAATTGAATAAATTGACGGAAAGGCCAATAACTACCAAACAAAATTTTAGTTTTATGAGGTTAATGGACAATTTTAACATTTTGGGCCCAAAACTATATGAAGGAGTATTCCAATTAAGTTGGTTTGTTTTTACGGGTCGTAAATTTTACAACTTCGCTAAAGACATGAAAGAGAAATTCGAAAAGGTGTTCGAGATTATCTAAAATTCTTTCAAAAGATTCAACTTAAAAGTGCAATATAAAAAAACGGCAGCGAACCAGAGCAAAACCAGATAAAAAAAAATTTTTATTTTTATTATAAAAATCAATTATAAAACTCCTGAGTGATTTTAATTTCAAGATCTTAAAAATAAAATTTTAAATAGCTCTGTCCCTAAAGCACATAGACCCAAAACTATTTTTTAATTGCAAAAATTAAAACAAGTTAGTTTGTACATAACTAATAACTTTTAAGAGTGGGGCCTCATAAATTGGGTAAGTGCTGCCCATCACAGTTGCCCCTTAGGAGGAGGATGAAACCGTTAAGTTTGGTCATGGGTCATGATGCTTCCTTCTGCTAGTTACATACACTTGCACGAACTTTGTATACGCTTTTTACTCTACGAGTAACGGGTATAAAAACTATCACAGTGTAATTAATTTGATGATAAAAATGATAAATTTGTTTTTTTACACCTTAATATGTTACGCATAAGTATCAATTTAAAATCAAATAAAATATTATTTAATTGATTTTATGAACATTTTTTATTTAGTTAAGCGTTTTTCTTTGCAGTCGCCTCCTTGGTTTTGGGTCAGCTACAACAACAATAATGATTCTAATGAAGATCTGGAAAATTCGGAATACAATGAAGTTAATGTCACTGGAGGTCGCGATCATCGTCTATTAATGTTGCTAGCTCAACATATGAACTTTCGATTTGTATACATTGAAGCTCCTGGCCGTACCCAAGGTTCTTTGAGATCCGATGATGCCAAGGAGTCGAATGAAAGTTTTACGGGTGGCATAGGAATGTTGCAGAGTGGCGTAAGTCCATTGAAACCTTCTCTCTCTCGTTGGATACTTAATATTATTTCAATTTCTAGTTGGCTGATTTCTTTCTGGGTGACGTAGGCCTCAGCTGGGAGCGTCGTAAGGCCATTGAATTCTCCTTCTTTACTTTGGCCGATTCGGGAGCTTTTGCTACCCATGCACCGCGTCGTCTGAACGAAGCCTTGGCCATTATGCGACCATTTAAGCTAGATATCTGGCCTTATCTAATATTGACTATAGTATTTTCTGGACCCATTTTCTATGGTATAATAGCCATACCGTATAAATGGCGAAGGCGCAAAGTTGCCTTGGATGTGGAGCAACTTGGTGAATTGTGTATATATATGGCTTATATCAAGGAGATAACACCTTGTGTGGTGATGGTGAAGCAAAGGAGGACATCACCGGAACCAAAAATGCCACGGCAATTATTTGAGAGATGCATTTGGTTTACTTTGCGATTGTTCCTGAAGCAATGTGAGTGATTCATGGAACTAGTTTTTTAGTTCCGACTTTGAGTTTCTTTTGATTTGATTTCTTGTTCTTAGAACAACCTATTCTCCTTGTACAGTTATTCAATTTATTTTATACTACGTTTATGCTGTTGAAAAAAACATGCTTTTTGCCCCTCAAAGTATGCAAACTTTTTTTATTTAAGAAATATTTATTTGTTTATAGTCAGTTTTGGCAATTATAGTTACTTATATTGTCTGACCAATTAAAGGCATACAAAATTAATTACTGTTATTATATTTAAAATTATAAAAAAAACATTGCATACTTTAAAGAGCAAAAATCATGATTTTTATTTATTTATTAGATAAACTTGTAGTATGTTTCATTTATTTAAATTTTATTGCCTAAAATTAATTATCCATTCTAGAATCTTAAACTTGTTCTTCTTCTCTGCCTCTCCCTAGCCTGTCATGAACTCTATCACGGATATCGCGCCAAATTCCTCACCATAGTCTATTGGATAGCAGCCACCTATGTTTTGGCTGATGTCTATTCTGCTCAATTAACCTCCCAATTTGCTCGACCCGTTCACGAGGCACCCATCAATACTCTGCAACGGCTCCAATCGGCCATGATACGAGATGGCTATCTTTTGTATGTGGAAAAGGAGAGCAGTTCATTGGATATGCTAGAGAATGGCACCGAACTATTTCGACAACTTTATGCTTTAATGCGTCAGCAGCAACCAGATGAGCAAATGGGATTCCTTATTGATTCCGTGGAGGCTGGCATTAAACTTATCGCCGATGGTAGAGAGAACAAGGCAGTATTGGGTGGTCGTGAAACGCTTCTCTTTAATATACAACAATATGGGTCTAAGAATTTCCAATTGAGTCAAAAGTTATATACTCGATACTCGGCGGTGGCGGTTCAAATAGGTTGTCCGTTTCTCGATAACCTGAATGATGTGTAAGTGAAACCCTTTAATAAGAAATATTTATTTGTCGACTAAATTTTTGTATCTTTTACAGTCTTATGCGTTTGTTTGAGGGTGGCATTCTAGACAAGATGACCACCGCTGAGTATGAAGCTCAATCTCGGCTAATTCCTAAGGATCAAGCTCAGCAATCCAAGGATCTGGTGGCCGCAGAGAGTGCCCAAGCCAATGCCAACTCCAAGAGTAGTGAGACACCGAATGAACAGCAACCGTCTCAGGATAACGAAATGATTAGCGCCTTGAATCTACGCATGCTACAGGGCGCCTTCATCGCTTTGGCGGTGGGTTCTTTAACAGCGGGTTAGATAATCTCCTTATATTTATATTTCTCCAACACTTAATTTTTTTTTTATTCTAGCCATAATTCTTATACTAGAGTTGTTTTGTCGCAGATTGAATCTTGCTTTTGTGTTTCAACGCTGGCAGTTGCGTTGGCTTCGACGCTGGCGTCATGTTAAGCGTTTCGCTCGTCACTTGACCGTGCGAATATTTGCAACGAATTTGGGTTGATGTTTTGATTATTTTTATGGTACGCTGTTTTTTATGCAAATAATCAGCAAGATGTGCATCTACTTAATTACTTGGTGACTTCTAGACAAAGAAATAG
The DNA here is from genome assembly GCA_018904225.1 of Lordiphosa mommai. Classification (NCBI taxonomy): domain Eukaryota; kingdom Metazoa; phylum Arthropoda; class Insecta; order Diptera; family Drosophilidae; genus Lordiphosa; species Lordiphosa mommai. The sequence goes on from JAEIFT010000185.1 coordinate 300,563, forward strand.
TGTGCGATGGTGGATTTCTAAAGAGCGCGTATATACTTAACTAAATATTTATATATAAGGGGTGCTTTTTTTGTTTGCTAAATAGATATTATTCTAACAAAAGTTAAAAACTTAGATATTAATATAAAAACACTATTTCATGGAAGTACTACTCTTTCAGGGTACAGTTTATTGTGGATATAATCAAAAAAATTAATATTATTATACGTAGGTTGCTATATATATTTCTGACCTAATAATGAAAACGCGAATATTTATGATCAAAAATGGTTTTATTGTTTTTCAAAGTATTCTCCAGCAAGATTTTTACACTTTTCCATGCGCTCAAACCAATTGTCGAAGCTCTTTTTCCACTCTGATTGAGACACCTCCAAAACATGGATTTTGAACTTTTCAACAGCATCTTCTGGCGACGAAAATCGTTGACCACGCATTTTTCCCTTGATGTGCGGGAATAAAAAGTAGTCATTGGGTGCCAAGTCAGGGCTGTACGGCGGATGGATGGGCGGTCAAAAAGGCGCTGGTGTGAGCTGATGTGTGAGAGCTCGCATTATCATGGTGCACAATGATCTGTCTTCTATTGTTCGTTTTTCGAATTTCTCCGAAGACTTCAGGCAATCAAATTGTGGTGTACCACTCAGAATTGACCGCCCTACGTTGCTCAAGCGGAACAGTCGCCACATGACTAGTTTTATCGAAGAAACAGGCGACCATTTGCTTCGAAGTGCTTCTTCCACGAACGACTTTCGTTGGATTTGGCTCGTCTTCGAAGACCCACACGGTCGATTGCTGTTTTGTTTCGGGCTCATAAGCATAGATCCATGATTCGTCACCTGTGACGATCTTATAAACGTCTTTTGAAACACCGCGATTATATTTTTTCAAAATTTCTTTGCACCAATCCACACGAGCCTTTTTTTGAGCGATTGTCGAATTGTGCGGGAACCAACGAGAACAAACCTTTTTTACGCCCAGGTGTTCATGCAATATCGAATGTATGCTGGTGGAAGAAATGCCCAAGGATGCCTTCATCTCACGGTATGTCACAAGACGATCTTGCATTATCAGTTCACGCTGATAATGTTCAATGTTTTCTGGCACAACGACTGTTTTTGGACGACCTTCACGACCTTGGTCTTCGAGCGAGCGTCGCCAGAGATTAAAATCATTAAACCAATTTTTCACAGTCTTATAGGATGGTGCTTCATCGCCATACAAAAATTTAAATTCATCGTTGTACTCTTGTCGTGATAATCCACGTCGAAAGTTGTGAAAAATGATTGCACGAAAATGTTCACGAGTTAATTCCATTTTTCTGCCGAGGTAAGTTTTGGATTAATCGTTAATCGATATCAAAAGTGGTCACAAATGAAAGAGTTGTATGGAGCTTTGATCGATAAAAGTCCAAACTTTTTTAAAGAAAAGGTCAATTGGTCCCAAAATGGCTAGAAGTGACCTAGGCCAAAAACTTAAATAGCAATCCACGTATATTCATTTTTACAGTTCGCGCTTTTTTCGATAAACTATCGAGGTACACGCGAAATGCATCTCGAGTGCCAACTATTGATGCAGCTGCCAGCGAAAAAAGTGCAAAATCATTTTTTATACCCGTTACTCGTAGAGTAAAAAGGATATACTATGATCGTGCAAAAACTTCAGCTGCATTAATCGGATGCATCGTTATAATGCTATAAGCTATCACAGTAGTCAGTTCGTTGTCTTTTTTCTCGCGAACTAATGGTAGAGATGTGAAAATGAAGGATTATATTCACGTTGCCTAGATCGAGGATTGACAATACTTTCATTTATTATAATAATAATAATATTATATTTCAAGACCCTAAACAATTTCGATGGCGAAGCTTATATGGAAACCAAAAATTGTTTGTGTAAATTCAGATTAACTTTTGGTTTTCGAAGCTAAATTGAAATTTAAAAATTACACACTTAGAGAACTTCCCCCTCCACCATGGGCGATCTTATCACCTCGTTAAATACCAATCCCATAGTTTGATCTCTTGTTCCACTGTGCTATTGTGAGGTATGTGTTTTTTGTCTTTGGCATAATTAATGCCAGCTTTTTGGCCACAAAGCACTAAGCACTCGTCTTGTCTGCAAGATGTTATAAATTAATTTGCATTGAATCTGGGGATGCGGGCAACGCGACGCTTCAGCTGATGCTCACCTTCAATGGGAGTTCGTTGCTTCAGTCTTTTGTTTTTGTGCGGAACGTCGCTCCAATTCCTATTTCCCAAGCACAAACATAATTTTCGTAATAATTTCCCATTTCCTTTTCATAACAAGAAATTATTTGGCCTTAAGGCCAACGGTAGCCGCCGAATCTTATTGTCTTTGCTGGAGTTCCGTTGCCCTTAAAACACACACACACAAAAAATGGTTTACGATTTGTTCACGCTGTAATTAAGCAAAAAAAAAACAACAACATCTACAAAAATAAGCAGTAAAGAAAGAAGAAAATAAACTCAGGCACAAATTGAAACGTCTTCCTCAACTTTTACTTTGGCCGCGGTCATTGTAGAAAGTGGTTCTAGCCAGTTCCTGGGCCTGTTCCAAACATTATACATGCACACTTGGAGTACATGGATCACTTCAAGTGTCATACGCCGCGAAAGTCAATTGCCTTCAACTTCTGCTCCCCTCAGCGGTTTGATATGCCTTTTGGTTTCAGTTTCAAGAATCCCATACATCATTGTCATCTTCAATGTGTGAGAGTTTTCGGTTTCGTTTGGGATACCATTAAAGGTTTTTTTCTTTCTCTCTCTCTTTATTTTGTTTGGGGGCCTTGGGGCGTACCTAGAGCCATTACTAATTATATAGTTTCTATTTTGTAGCTTTCCAAACGGAAATTTATAGTATGCTACCCTTTTCAAGCAGAAGTGGGCTATGTCAATAATGGTAATATGTTGAAAGACCAGATCAAATGCAAATTGAGAAGCGAAGCGAGTGATTCAGCAACAATTAAGGCTTAAGCCAATGAGTTCTACATTTTGTAAATTTGGTCATTTAGTTGCATCACTTGGCCACTCCACTCCCCCGCCTATTACTCAACCTGGAAATGGCCAACAATATTTCACGGCACATTAAATTTTTTGGCCAAAGCGAGATTTTTGCAATCTCCCCAAGCCAAACAATCCATCCATCACACATATTACATATGCAACTAGCCCGATGGGGGCAAACCACTCCCCGTAAAAAAAAACATACAAAAAAACACCTCCCCAGGTTGAGGAAGCAAATAAACACATTTCTGCCTTGGGTTTGGCCACCCAATGTCAGTTTATTTGTTTGCTTCCGACTGACTTTGAAATGCCCCAAGGAAATTCTTCTTAATTGTTTGTGTGTTTTCCATGCATATGGAGTGTGGAAATTACTGAAGCGTCTATCAAAAATTTGTATATCTTCTACTACTTATGTGTGTTCGTGTGCTTAGGTGACCCAATTGTGCATGGAGGGCAAACAAATTACCCGAAAAAATGTAACAGAAAACGCACAGATAAGAAAGCGAAACCGTTAGAGTTTCAAACGAAGCTTGATGAAGTTATAAGGTGAGAAATGTGTTTAAAAAATAATCTGAATGGGGATAAGCGTTTTTGAAATGAGTTTAATATACTTCTGGTGTTACGCAGAGCGAATGGCTCTTATGTAAGTACGTCCACGACTTAAAACACTTTATCGACCAATTTCTGCTCTTCTAAGTAGACTTAACTCTCAAAGTGCTTGATTACACTGATTTAAACTTTTTTTAATCTCAAAAAAAAGACCTTAAAAATCTGAAGGGCAATGCCCCCTGCCTCCCCCACAATTAGAAACGAGAAGGCAAAGCTAACTTCGACTTTACCGAAGTTTGATTACACAAGCGAAAGCTCGGTTCATCCGATTTACCCGAAAAAGTATATGTATAGGATATGGGTGCATGTAATAAAGCCCGCAGCGACGGCTATATATGTACACGGCTGCAAACCTTCAATATTTTGGATTAGGTGCAAACCAGTTCGTTTGGCGAACCGGTTTCTGGTACCCCTGAACTCAAAATTTGTGTGTTGAATCTTGGTTCTGGAGCATGTAAAAACGCCCGCTGAAATGCCATAATGCCCGCTTGCTATATTAAAGAGTCATAACGCCCATTTTTAAGAGTTCCATAACGCCCGAAATAACAAAAATGTGCAATTCTCATTAAAAACTAAACAAGTCTTGCTTCAAAAGTTAATTTGCTGGCCAATTTACGATTGCTGAGACCAGAGAGAAAAAAACATAGAAAGCCACTCTTAAACGCAGCTCAATTTTAAGTGATGTTAGGGGATAATTATCATGTAGATACAACACAAAAACTCGATCGATGTCTATGAGAACCATTATGAGAAGTTGCCCCTGGATCTGCAATCACGGATTTGGGATCTTAGATCTGGGATCAGAAGTAAGGCTCTGGGATCAGGGATGTGGGATCTGGAATCAGGGATCTCGGATCTGGGATGATGGATCTGGGATCAAGGATATGGGATCTTGGATCTGGGAAGAGGGATTTGGAATCAAGGATATGGGATCAAGGTTCTTAGATCAGGGATCTGGAATCAGGTATCTGGGAACAAGGATCTAGGCTCTGGTATTAAGGCTCTGGGATCAGGGATCTGTGATCAGGGATGTGGGATCAGGGATCTGAGAGCAGGGATCTGGGTTGCGGGACTGGAATCAAGGATTTGGGATCTTGGAACAGGGATCTGGAAAAAGGGATATGGGATCAGGGCTCTGGAATCATGGATCTGGGATACGGGATGTGAGATCAGGGGTCTGGGATCCGGAATCTGAGATCCGGGATCAGGGATCTGCGATCAGGGATGTGGTGTCTGGGAACTTAGATTTTGGATCAGGGATCGGGATCTGGGATCTGGAATCTGGGATTAAGGCTTTGGGATCAAGGCTCTGAGATCAAGGCTCTGGGATCAGGGATCTGGAATCAGGGATCTGGAATATGGGATCAGGGGTCTGGGATCAGGAATCTGGGATCAGGGATCTGAGATCAGGGATCTGAGATCAGGGATCTGAGATCAGGGATCTGAGATCAGGGATCTGAGATCAGGGATCTGAGATCAGGGATTTGAGATCAGGGATCTGAGATCAGGGATCTGAGATCAGAGATCTGAGATCAGGGATCTGAGATCAGGGAGCTGGGATCTGAAATCTGGGATCAGGGATCTGAGATCAGAGATCAGGGATCAGAGATCAGAGATCAGAGATCAGAGATCAGGGATCAGAGATCAAGGATCTGAGATCAGGGATCTGGGAGCAGGAATCTGGGATGTGAGGTCTGGGATATGACATCAAACATCTGTGATCAAGGATCTTGGATCAGGAAACAGGGATCTGGATGCAGGAATCTGGGATCAGGGATCTGCACTCTGGAGTCAGGAATCAGGGATCTGGAATCAGGGAACTGGGACTGGTACAGGTACAGGTACATTATTTTCCAACACTATTTTATATAAAATAATAATGCAAGAATTCATATTTTGATTCTGATTTTTCTTCGTAAAGAGCTTAGCTTGTACCGTGTGTTTCACGATACATACTAAATTTTTAATGGTAGAGTAATCCAATTTTGATTCTCATTGATTTTAAATATATAAATATCTGATATCTATACCCTATATCCTATATATATTCTACCGGTTAAATCAGTTGGAGTGAACTTTTGCAAGTGTAAAACTTTGGCACAGTCGAAGTGAGTTTTGCCCTCTCGTTTTTAACTAATATACTTCGTTCCAATAGCTTTTGAATCTGATTTAACTATCTTTATTATTGAAAACGTTCGTTAAACTTATACCTGGGTAGATGAACAGCTAAAATATTTAACGTAATATTTTTGAAGTCTTTATTTTGACCTGTTAAGGACCGAATTAAAGTGGGGGACATACATAATATTTTATAAATTTTTTTTAAAAATTTTCTCAAATTCAATTTAACAATTTTTGATTCCAAATTAGCATTTTATTTATGATCTTAAATGTTTTGAGCCAATTAAATGCTATTTTATGACAGAGTTCATATTTTCGATATTAAAAGGAAAGCGACTCCAATATTACTTATATGAGCTGACTAAATTCTGTGATCATAAGAATACAAAAAACAGCCCATTCAAATACACAAAATCAAAAACTAATCCGAAGAAAGTAACATAACAGTGACATTGTCGATGAAACACTGTGTATTGGTGGCAAGCATTTTTCAGCATGCATTTGGTTAAACTCTTTAAAAAACGATTTAAACCAATACCGAACGCATTTGTCAACAAGTTTTGTTTCCTACTTAAAGAAATGGTTTAAAAAAACCACATTTGAGCTCAATGAAAAGGCATAGCTAAGACAAATGACATATTTCTAGGCCTTTCTTTAACGTAAAGGCATATAACAGTTGAAGGGGTTTATCTTGAAGAAATAATTCATACTTTGCTCAAAAGAAAAAATGAATAAGGTTAACTTTTGTCTATGAAATCAAATATTGGCAAGAGTTAGTTTCAGAGTTCGAACCCAAATTAAATTGTCAGATTTATTTCGAAATTTCGAAGAGAAATAACTCAAGGTTATATCCAATCCTTTATTGTTTCATACCATCCTTTCCCTTAAGCTTTCAACTTGCAACTTCTCCGCCGCTGCAGTTGCACAGATCGCCTGTCTAATTGCCATTGTGCCAGCGCCGTGGGGCAGTTGCCAAACGTCAAATTAAAAAAACACTTTGCCCGCCAATTGCAGCCTCCCGATGTTGATGCTGATGCTGATGTGCAGATTCAGATCCAGATCAGCGAAATGAAAAGTCATCATAATCAACAATTTTAAAATATTAGTTTGCACAAAACTACGCCATCGGCAATGGCCAATGATAGTGAACTTGATTTGGGGGAGCCAATTTTCTCTTTCATTGGGCAAAAGACGCAAGCCGGTTTCCCGCTGCAGTGCAGCAGCATGCAAAAATGCCAATTAATGCAGCCGCACTCTGTGTTTGTGTGCGAGGAGTGCGAGGAGACGCCGCGACGTCGACACTGGCTGCGGCACAGTTTTTCACAAAGAATCTGTTGCTGTCGCTGCGGCAATGGCTGTGTGTGTGTGTGTGGATGGCAACCACTTTCTAATCTAACCCACAAGTTTTGGGCCTCCAGACTGTGACTGGATAGATAGATATTTTTTTTTTATTTTGGCGGATGCGCTTCGAGACTTTCCCAGTCTCTAAAATGCGGAAAAATAGCGAGAGTGAAAATTCGTTTGCCGGCATAAATTAACTGTTAACTGTAAATATGAAAAGCGACAGCCAATGACGAGATGCGAAAGTGAAAACTCAATGGCTCTTGCTTTTATTCGCCATACTTGCTGACGACTTGTGCGATTCTTAGGCTAGTTCAAAAATCCACCTCATTTGCATGCATCCAACGGCATCGGAATGCGAGTGTTTAATAGATGCCGACAAGTGTGTGACAGCAGTGGCAGTAAAAGCAGCAGCAAAAAAAAAATGTAAAGCAAAACTTAAGCGGGTATTGTGAATACAACAAATGAGCTGCAATTATACGAAAAGAATTGCAAGTTCACGTAATGGTAGTACAGAAATGGAAAGTCAAAAAACATCATTGTTAGGAATATATTTACTTATTCTTAAAATGTATAATAAAATAATATTGGGGCAATTTTAATTTAAGCACAAGCGGAGGGAACCTTCAGTTTAACGCCGAATCCGATCTTAAACCTTTTTTTTAATAAATGTTCCGTTGGCTAGTTCGAACGCAGTTCTTCCGTTCAGTAGACGTACATATAGTTATCTAACTCTTAGGTTTGGACTATCTTATGCCATTGGAATTTAAAGGGAAAATTATACAACTCTTAAAATAGGCTAAAAGATAAATGTTCCTTAAAAAATGAAATAAATGGAATTCAATAAAATTTCGAAAAAAAAAATGGAGTATGTATCGTGGAACACACGGTACGAGCGAAGCTCTTTATGATGAAAAATCAGAATCAAAACAAGAATTCTTGCGTAAAAATATAAAGTTATTTGAATATTATTATTTTATATAAAATAGTGTTGGAAAATAGTGTACCTGTACCAGTCACAGATCCCAAATCCCTGATCCCACACCCCTGATCCCAGATCCCAAATCCCTGATCCCTGTTCCCAGAACCAAGATCCCAGATCCGAGATCTATCCCAGATCCCTGATCCCAAGTCCCGGATCTCTGATCCCAGATCCTAGATTCATCCCAGATCCCTGATCCCAAATCCCTGATCCCAGAACCAAGATCCCAGATCCGTGATCCATCCCAGATCCCTGATCCCAAATCCCAGATCACTGATCCCAGATCCGAGATCCATCCCAGATCCCTGATGCCAAATCCCAGATCCCTGATCCCAAATCACTGATCCCTGATCCCAGATTCGAGATCTATCCCAGATCCCTGATCCCAAATCCGAGATCCATCCCAGATCCCTGTTCTCAGTTCACAGATCCCTGATCCCAAATTACAGATCCCAGAACAAAGATCCCTGATCCCAAATTCGAGATCCATCCCAGATGCCTGATCCCAGATTCCTGATCCCAGATTCCTGATGCCAGATCCCTGATCCCAGATTCCTGACGCCAGATCCGTGATCCAAGATCCCTGATCCTAGATCCCACATCCCTGATTTCAGATCCCTGTATGTGTACGTGGGTTGGTATTTAAGTTTCTGGCCTAGGTCACTTCTAGCCATTTTAGGACCAATTGGCCTTTTCCCAAAAAAAGTTTGGACCTTTATCGATAAAAGCTCCATACAACTCTTTCATGTATTACCACGTTTGATATCGATTAACGACAAACTAAAAACTTACCTCGGCAGAAAAATGGAATTAACTCGTGTAAATTTTCGTGCAATCATTTTTTACAACTTTCGACGTGGATTATCACGACAAGAGTGCAACGATAAACTCAAATCTTTGTAAGCCGATGAAGCACCATCCTATAGCACTGTGAAAAATTGGTTTATTGTGCAAGACGTTGTGCCAGAAACCATTGATGCCGTGCGTGAACTGATAATGCAAGATCATCATGTGATATACTGTGAGATAGAGGCATCCACCAGCATACATTCGATATTGCATGAACACTTGGGCGAAAAAAGGTTTGTTCTAGTTGGAACCCGCACAATTTGGCAATCGCTCAAAAAAAGGCTCGTGTGGATTGGTGCAAAGAAATTTTGAAAAAATATAATCGCGGTGTTTCAAAAGACGTTTATAAGATCGTCACAGGTGACAAATCATGGATCTATGCTTATGAGCCCGAAACAAAACAGCAATCGACCGTGTGGGTCTTCGAAGACGAACCAAATCCAACGAAAGTCGTTCGTGGAAGAAGCACTTCGAAGCAAATGGTCGACTGTTTCATCGGTAAAACTGGTCATGTGGCGACTGTTCCGCTTGAGCAACGTAGGACAGTCAATTCTGAGTGGTACTCCACAATTTGTTTGCCTGAAGTCTTCGGAGAAATTCGAAAAACGAACAAGAGAAGACAGATCATTGTGCACCATGACAATGCGAGCTCTCACACTTCAGCTCACACAAGCGCCTTTTTGACCGCCCAAAACGTTGAATTGATGGGTCATCCGCCTTACAGCCCTGACTTGGCACCCAATGACTTCTTTTTATTCCTGCAAATCAAGGGAAAAATGCGTGTTCAACGATTTTCGTCGCCAGAAGATGCAGTTGAAGAGTTCAAAAACCATGTTTTGGAGTTGTCTCAATCGGAGTGGAAAAAGTGCATCGACAATTGGTTTGAGCGCATGCAAAAGTGTATAAATCTTGCTGGGGAATACTTTGAAAAACAATAAAACCATTTTTGATCATAAATATTTGCGTTTTCATTATTAGGCCAGAAATATATTTAGCAACATACGTATTAGGCTAGAAGCAAGAGTATTGCACTGCGCAAATTGGCAATGGAACATTCTACACTGATCTTTATGATTAGAGCATAACGTCCATGAAGGGTTATCCTTTGCTAAGTTTGACCGACATATCGGTATATGTAAAAAAACAACGTTATAGCTGGCTTTAGTATAAGGTCACCTTCACCAGCTTTTGGCGACAGCTGTGAAGTATGTAGCCGTGAAAAATGTTCTCAAAAAGTGGCTGTTCGGATTCGGCGCTAAACTGCAGGTTTCTTTCTCTTAACCTAAAATTAAAAGACACACGAGCCAAAAGATTAAGAGAAGCTCGACTTGGCCTTTTGCCGGCTCTGCTCAACCTCGATATACCCGTTACTCAGGAAAAGGTTCAATTAAAAATCTTTTATTAAATCACAACATTTTAATAACACAAAACATAAACATTTTATGTTAATCTTATCATCAAATGTAAAGATTGATAACACTAGTTTACAGCGAAAAAGACCCATTGAAGCCATTATTTTTTAATGATGTATTTTGGAATGCTGAACTCAAAAATGAATTTCAAAAAATTTTGTATGGATACGTTTTTGAGTTAGAATTTTTTTTTAGTTTTTCGATAGGTACCCATACCTTTTAAGCCATATCTCGAGTTACAAACTTTAGATGAAGTCAAGCAAGGGATTAATCAAAAGGTTATGCAATTCCCAATAATCTAGTCAACGAACATTTTCCAATCGGATTAGTAGTTTAAAAGTTAGAAGCAAAAATATTTCGAAAAAAATGATTTTTTCTCAAAAACGTGAAAAATTTGATTTTCTAAAATATGTAAATGGTTGAAAATAAAAATCAAAAAATTGTTTTTTCTTTTATTTTTACAAATTGAACAATTACGAAGAAAATAAGGCGTTGATGACGAAAATCAGTGGATAAATAGCGAAGTTGTAAGCAATTGTGTGAAAAAAGTATGGGTCAAATTTGACTATTTTACGTGTTCAATAAAAAAATTTTTTTTTTTACTTTGCTTTTTGCTCAATGTAAGAGTTCCAATAGAAGCCAAATCACAGAAAAAAATTAAGATTAAGGCCAGAAACGAAGAAAAAATAAAAATATTTTTTTAATAAATACATAAAACAATGAAATTTGACTGTTAGTACTTTTACTCAATTGCTCACAGCTCCTTTATTTATGCATAGATATTCTTTACCAATGCCTTATTTTCTTCGTAGAAGTGCTATTCGTAAAAACAAAAGAAAAAAACTATTTATTTTTATCAGTTTCAACCTTTTACAGATTTTAGGAAAACCAAATTTGCACGTTTTTGAGAAAAAAATCGATTTTTCGAAATATTTTTGCTTGTAGCATTTGAACTACTAAACCGATTGGAAAATGATCTTCAACTAGATTATTGAAAATTGCATACCCTTTAGATTAATACCTTGCTTGACGACATCTAAAGTTTCTATCTCGAGATATGTCATCAAATGTACGGGTACCTACCGAAAAACTGAAAAAATTCTAACTCAAAAACGTATCCATACCAAAAATTTTTGAATTTAATTTTTGAGCTCAGCATTTCAAAGTACATCATTAAAAAATAACAGCTTTAATGGGTCTTTATTTTTTTTTTTTTGTAAACTAGTGTAATCAATTCAGTTCAATCTACCATATTGCCGGCTTCCCTTATTTACAACAACAACAACAGCAACCACAACTCTCTGATCATAGACAATTTCTCCACGCACTTTGCGCCGATTTAGTTTTGTGTTGAACAATTGCGTTGCCATTTTTATGGGCCCTTTTGAAAGTGTTTTACCATGAACTTAATTATAATCGCACTTCAGCTGGCAAATCATGTTTTTGCCGACACACAATAGCTAAGCAAACATTAACAAATCGCCAAGCAAATGTTGAAATATTTCTGAAAACTTTTTTACGAACAAATTAATGCAATGATGTGCAACGGAGCGTGCAACATGGAAAATGTGTTTGCCTGGTTGAATTTTGGGCCCAAGCAGAACGTTGAACCAAAGGAAAAGATGAAAAATGAATTTGCAATAAAGGCATAATTGTTGTGGTTGTTGTTGTTTTAATTACACTTTGTCTTCGTCTGCCTGTCTGAAGTTTGCGCTCCAAAAGCTGCAACGTCCATTGTATTAGCGAACAAAATAGACGAAGAAACCGCCAAGCAATTAATTTTAGGCAAATAAAATAAAATGTAAATGCGCATTGGAGGAGGCTAAAAGCGGCGGGGGAGTCTGCCGCAGAGGTTGACCCAAATTTGGCAGTAGTTTTTCTGTTTTTCTTGCTTGCTTTTCCACAAATGCAATGAAGCAAATAATTTGAAAGTGTAATTTATGACGGCGACACGAAGCTGAAACGCTGGACGCAAAAGTCAGTTTCCAGTTTCCCAGTTTTCGTGGGCGACGCGGCGTAGGTTAAGCTAGCCAAACTGCACGTGGTTTCAGGAGAAGGCAAAAGGAAACCATTGTGGCATTTTCTAGTTGTTTTGAGAATTCAAAAGAAAATGCAAATACTATGTATTATACATTTACTTAGCCAGTAAACTCGTTTCATTTGGGGAGGATTTGGCTTACAAGTTTTTTAAATTTAACTGATAAATGTCTAGTAACCACACAACTCGGCAGGTGGCGCTTTGCCAGAAAAACTCGCTTGTACAGCAACCAGCCTCTAGAGGCGCTTTAACACAACGTCGCTTTTCAGCAGTTGCTACTTAGTTCACAAGCAAGCCAACCAGGGGGCGCTTTAAGTCTATGAGTGTAAGATTTTAGAGATGGGCGCAGGGAAAGAAACTAAAAATTCAAAACAATTCTTATGTTTTTTAAAACGATTAAACGAAACAATAAAACGAAACCTAATAAAAAATATAATTTTAAATTATTACAAAAAAATTTATTTTTGTACAAAATTAGTTCTAAAGTCCTCTTTACAGATGGCATTAAAACCTTTTTCGGCACTAAGCTTCATATAAATCAGACTTCTTTTCAAAAGCATTCAGCTTTCAAAGCTTTCAAAAGTGTTTCTATTCATAAGAAATATTGTGTCGATATAAATTTTTTATATCATCTGGAAAGAGGCCTTACAAGGATTCGTTCAATTTGGACCAACTTTTTTGTTTTTTATACTATAAAACTAAAATTCAGTTTGTTACCGTTATGTAAGCTCCCAAGAAGTCCTACCAAATTTGGTTCAATTTGGAATATTATTTCATAAAGCTGACTTATAACCGACCTGGCCGACTAGCATGCATTTTTTTTTTCTTAAATGGAAATTTTTAATTTTTTTTTTGTATTTATAGATGAACTTTTTAACATTTTTCAAAACATAATATCGGAAACAACTTATCGTTTACGTCCATTTGTTAACCACACTTTAAGCAATTTTTTAAGCTTAAACTCAAAGTGGTCTTAAAAATTCGTGATTTCTCGAGTTTGTGAAAATTCGTGAAAAATCCAATAAGACTATTATATAGAGGACACTTTAATGAACAATATTCCAATAACAGTTACGACAATCCACGGCAATTATTTTGAGAGTAAGCTAGCCTAAAAAAAACACACAAAACAAAGGAAAAAGCACATATTTACAACAAACTCTAACGAAATTGTATTAATCATATTCTGGACCTTATTTTCCATATTTTACTTCAATTGTTTAAGTCCACTTTCGTGTATTTTCAAGCCAATCAACATAGAAAAAATTTTGCCACAACAAATGCCACGTGCTCAGTAAAATTAATGGCTGACTTTCAGGTCTTTTCGTAATTAAAGTTTTCGGTTCTAAGACCCCAGGGGTATTATTTTTAGAAAATATAACGACTTTGGGGCCATTGTGGAATGGTTCATTTTCTATTAAGTGGTTGTCAATATAGGTAATCATATCATTAGTACTTAATAGACTTAATATTTCTGGTGAATATTCGTGGGTTAGCTCCTCGAGTGTTCTGATTTGTCTGAGAGATGAGATACGGGGTTCAGTGGAGGCCGACAAGCTTGCTCAGGGCATTTAAACATTAATCGGGACCCGAAATATAGGGATCAAGAATTAATCCAGCCCCGATTCCGACCAACGTCTATCTAGTCCCGTCCCTATTCCGCATTTATTTTTCGGGATCCGCGGGAGTCTCTTTCTGTGCCCACCTTCACTTTGTGGTATTATGTGTATAAGCTAAAACAACTTATATGTTCACAAACTACAAACAATGGACCATTCATTTTAATATATTTTAAAAGTTCTGGGAAAGTTATAGTAATTTAGTGAGTTTCTTATAGACATTAATAACGCATTTAAATTTGGTGCCGATAAACGCGGGGGCAGTTTTCCTATGCTTATTCTGCTATGCCCTTTAAAATGATAACAGATACAGAATATAAAAAAATATATAATTTATATAAAATATTTAATATAAAAAATGATTATATTTTCTTTTAAACTTAATATTCAAATGACAAAATTTATATTTGTATAAACTAAAAAACGACTTTTAAAAATTACCTCATGGTGGACCTCTATTTAAAAATCCCAATATATAAATTTAAATCAAGAAAATAAATAAAAATGAAACACGGCCCGCGACCATCTCTAGTTTGGCCATTGCACAAACAGCTAGCCAACTATCGTTATCGCCATCGCTATATCGATAACTTTTTCCACGCTACAACAACAAATTTGTGGGAAATATAACTGAGAGAGCGAGAGAGAGCGCTGCGCGAAGCAAATTGCCTTTTCTTTTTCTAACAGCTAGACTCTCCATCTCTCTTCTCCAGTCACGTTCGTGAGCTGCATAAGAAACGGGCAGATATTTCTGTGCTGTGGAATTTGTTAGAAAAAGAAAAAACAATAATAAAAACGTTTTGCTTTCATTCCAAACAAATGAACAGCAGCAGCGACTAAACCGAACTCAGCCGGCTTGAGCGAACTAAATTAAATCGAATCCAAATCGAATTGAGACGCGTCTGAATTGTGCATTTTCGTGGTGGGCTGGGCGTGAGAGGTCGTATTTCTTCTGGTTGCGTAAAAGGTAAATTATGGTCGGAAGGGCAAAAAATATTAAATAACCTTAGTAAATTGATTGTGAAGTGAAGCGGTGACATTAATTAATGTTTATACGCATTAAAGTGGCTTTTTATCCCACAAAAATTAAAAAAAAAGGTCGCCATTTTTTTTTCTCTCATGTGTGTATACTATCGCCATCTCGCTCGAACAGTGGCGACGCGTGTTTCAACTTTAATTTAAAATAATCAAATATGTTCCATTTGTATTGTCTAATTAAGCATCAACATGGAAGACCTCACCAAGAACATCATCTTCACTACCAATGCCATCAATGGCCAACCGGCCACCATCCAATATCAAACCGCCGATGGAACCATACTCAAGCAGCCCAAAATTGAGGGTCAAAAGGCAGACCAGCAGCCCACCTTTTATTACACCACAAATGCAAGTCCCTTCTCCAATATGTGAGATTTCCATTTTAATCAAGTTGATGCTTCTCGTCCCACTAGGGTAATGCGGCCACTGTGAATCTGGCCCAGCTGGCCACTACGGATGACAATAAAACCTGTTATATTGCCCAACCGGTGGGCGGGTATAATTATGCTTTGGTCAATGGCATGCCACTGAATCAGGGCACTGCTCTGGGCATAGCCACGGTGGACGCCCAAGGACGTATACAGATTGTGAATCAAAATAAGCCAATTGCGGCGGTAAGTGAGAAGGAAGAGGGTTGCAAAAGCACAGCAGTTCCTAAATCCACAAATTGTTGAAGAAAAAACAAAGGGACTTAGAGATAGGGGCGGGAACTGTTGGTGCCGGGGCAGTCAATTGAAACCAGAAATGAATGACTTGATCAGGAGTGATAAAAAAATTTGTATTATTATATGTTATTTCCGTACTTCTGTCTGTCCGTATAAACGGGTAGATCTCAGAGATGTACAGAGCAAGAGATTCCATTTGTATGGAACATAAACTCATATTTCTTGCACTCAGATAAAGACAAAAAAAACCCACATATATTCCACAATTTTGTGAATAGAATAGAACCTGAAGCTCCTCAATTCCTGACAAGGTACTTAGACACCGAAAGCATTCTCTCTGCCTATCTAATTACTAGGCTCTGAGAATATTCTCAAAGCATGCTAAAGCTAGGTACACTCAGACACCAATAACCCGCTTGCTGCCTATTTAATTACATGGCTTCTAAGAATGCGCTCTGAGAATATTCTCAAAGCATTTTAAGAGGCCGTACGCAGCCAGATCGATTTCCAAAAGCACCTGATAAATTCTCACTGGGTGTCTTAGAACTATGAAGCATTTGCGGAGAATGAAAAAGTTGCTCTGATCAAAGCGGTCAAGATGAAATTTATTTAAAGGGATTTGGTCAACAATTTGCCGCTCTGGCGTCACTTCATCATCTTTTAGCGCTACGCGAAATACACACAAAAAAATAACCATGGCAATGCCCATGACCTCTGCATTTCACTTAGAACCTTCCATTTTATAAATATTTATTTTATAAACTCTGTTATTATTCTTATTTTTAAACAAACCTCAGCTGACATACCCAGAGTGATTATATGGGTTTAGTGGCTGTTGACTGACTTTATGCTGTTGCCTGGTCCGCCCTACATTATCAAAGTCCGCTCTGAGAATTGTAAATCATTTCTCTATACGAGAATGTTTTGTGTGTCTGAGTAACTAGCTTTAAGTACGATTGTTCAAACCCTTCGTAAAACTCAAGGTTCGGTTGGCAATCCTGTTTTTAGAAATATTGAACCCAAATCGTAACTTATAGCACTTTGCTAGACTTTGAATACAACAATTTTTAGCTGAAGTTTTCCCGAATTTTTGCGATTTTTCTTATGTCCATTTTTTTGATTGTGGTTTTACATATTTCGCCATAACTTCCGTAATTCTACATATGTTTGAAAACTATATAAATAGGCCAAGAAATAAGTCAACCACCAGTCAAGTCTACTTTAAGATAATCGTTTTAGAGTTTTTTAGCTCAAAACTTAGAGAAATGTGATTTACCCTTTTCATTCATTTAAAAAGAAAAAGAAATTCAATGGGATTTATTTTCTTTTGGTCGCCAAAATAAAATACTGAAAATTCAAAAATTCTTATAAAGAAGAAGAACATTAAACTTAAAAAAACTATAGCATCGTAACGGTGAATCCGATTTAAGCATCCCAAATTGGGATTATACTATCTTAATGTCTTCTCTCCGAGAAAAAAATAAAAGGTTCAAAAAGTCTTTTCTTAAGTAACTTTTTAGCAAAATTTAATGGTTTATTGTCTATTTTAAAAAGCGCCAACTGATAAATATTATATTATTCCTATATAATATTATTCTTCGCGCATTACTTGATTGTCCCATTGTGAGATTTTTTCTAAAATATGTAAAATTATCGGCTGGCCCTCTTTGGAAAAAAAGACAAAAAACGAGAAGGCAAAGCTAACTTCGACTGTGCCGAAGTTTTAATACACTTGAAAAACTTTACTTCAACTGTCCTAACATATATAGGATATAGCTATCAGATATTTAAAATTTTTAAATCATTAATAATAAAAATTTGATACCATAAAAAAACTTTTCTTAGTAAAACACATTTTCCGACCGATCGGTCTTATGGTAGCTATATGCTATAGTCATCCGATTTTGAATTTTTATTTTTTTCAAATTTATGTGAACGTATTTAAAACTTATATATACCAAGATAGGGGACGCTACGATAGAAAACAAAAAAGTTTTTTTTTACTAGAAGTAGTTTTTTGACCAACCGTTTCTATGGGAGCTATATAATATAGTCATCCGATTTTGATAAATTTGTAATGTATAATGTGAAAGCATATAAAACTAACATATACCAAGATAAGTGACGCTACGATGGAAAACAAAAAAGTTTTTCTCACTAGAACTAGTTTTTTGACCGACCGTTTCTATGGCAGCTATATGCTATAGTCATCCGATTTTGATAAATTTTTTCAAGATTAGTGTCGCTACGATGGAAAACAAAAAAGTTTTTCTAACTAGAACTAGTTCTTAGACCGATCGTTCCTATGGCAGCTATATGATATAGTCATCCGATCCGGCCGGTTCCGACATATTAGTTGCGTGCAGTAAAAAGAAGACTCTATGCGAAATTTCAGCTCGATAGCTTTAAAACTGAGGGACTAGTTCGCGTAGAAACAGGCAGACAGACGGACGGACAGACGGAATTCAACTCAGCTCGTCGTCCTGATCAAGAATATATATAGTTTATGGGGTCGGAAATGAATATTTCTATGCGTTACAAACTTCTGGGCAAAATTAATATACACTTTTCAAGTGTATAAACATTACAGATCGCGAAAACCCTACTTCAGAATTTATTTTTTTTAACCTTTTATTGATAGGAGACATGATGATAGTAAATTTACAATTTGGTTCGCTTAAATCGGATGCACTATAGCGACGCAATAATTTTTTAAAGTTGTATATTCTTTGTCGTTGATCTCGCAATCAGTTATTGGTGGGGATCTCAAAAAACAGGATAAGCAGCCTTGCTCTCACTTCCACAAAAAGTTTGTGTTTTTAAACCGGATTTGCACTAGAATTGGTCTTAAAACCACAAAACTTTTGTGGAAGTGGAATTGAGAACAGGGCTGGCTGTATACTAAAAATTGTTGGTAAAACCCAACAAAAAAAATGGGTGGCTGAGTTCACATGGATCATATCCATAAAGGATATAGATATCAGATAATTATAAATTTATAATCATTGGAAATCAAAATTTATCACTCTTTCATCACAAAAAAAACAATATTCTTATTAAAACACATTTTCCGACAGTTCAGTCCTATGACAGTTATAGAATATAGTCATCCGATCTTAACCATATTTTGTAGAACTGTAAAAAGAATAAAAGAATAATTCATAATTCCTGAGGAAACGAACGGTATCGTGGATAACAAAACGGTTTTTCTCACAAAGACCTATTTTACGACCGATCGTTCCTATGGAAGCTAAAAGTCATCCGATTTTTACAAATTTTTTAAGAACTGTGCAAAAGCCAGCGCTACAAACCCCGGAATTCCGACTTTTCATTTACTGTTAACCAAACCCCTTCTGAAAAAATAGCTGAACCTGTTTCGAACCAATACTTTTGGTTCGGTTCAACAAAATTTACAGCTCTAATACTTAAAAATATATTTATATTGAAAATAATGGAAGTCGTATGTTCAAGTAAAAAAAAAAAAAAATATTATGTATATTTTTTTTATATTTTAAACAAATGAATTGCTCTTCTATACCAATTTGGTAAAACTTGGGACGAACCAAGGATCAAACCAAAAACAAAGCACAACGAGAAGGCAAAGCTAACTTCGACTGTGCCGAAGTTTTAATACACTTGAAAAACTTTACTCCAACTGATTCTGGTAATATATATGATATCGATTCTAATTTTTAAATCTTGATAATAAAATTTGAACCTAAAAAAACTTTTCTTAGTAAAACACATTTTCCGACCATCGTCCTTTGCAGCTTGTACATCGTTTTGATAAATTTTCTCAATTTGAGTTTTAAAACTAAACCGTTGACGCTACGGAAAACAAAAGTTTTCTCACTGAAGTGTTTTTGACCACCGTTAGCAGCTATACGTATATATCCGATTTTGATAAATTTTTCCGTTTTGGAAAATAAAACAAAAACACGTTATACGCTCTGGAAAACAAAAAGTTTTTCTCACTAAAACTTTTCCGACCGTCGTTCCTTGACGCTATAGTATAGCATCCGTTGTAAATTTTTTCAGATTATGAAGAATAAACTATAAATACCTCGATTGTGGCACTGGAAACAAAGAAGTTTTTCTCCTAGTCTAGTTTTGACGACCGTTAAGGACGTATGATACGTTTTGATAAATTTCCGATTGTGTGAATATAAAACAAAACTAGTAGACGCACGTAGAAAACAAAAGTTTTCCTCACTAGACTAGTTTTGACCGTCGTTCATGGCAGTATGTAAGTCATCCGATCCGGCCGGTTCCGACTATTAGTTGCGTGCAGTAAAAAGAAGACTCTGTGCATTTCAGCTCGTACTTTAAACTGAGGGACTAGTTCGCGTAGAACAGACAGACGATGACCACTCGTTCCTGTATTTTATCATTAATAAATTTTGGTTCAAACCCGCGAACCGGACCTCCGCAAACATTATTTCCCGCGGGAATCCTGAATTTCCAAAATCTCAAACTTTAAAAAGACTTATTTTAGTAGAAAATCAAATGGGAATTTTTTATTTAGTAATTTATAAATTCATCTTGTGACCTTGTTAAAAATATTTCTGACCTGGCTGAGGAAGCATTTTGATTCGGGTTCTCTACTTTAAATAGACTAGGCAAAAACTTTTAGCTTTTTTTCTGGCTTCTGGTCGACACCGATTTTGTATACAGTTACTCGTAGAGTAAAAAGGTTATTTAAACTTCGGTGGACCGAAATCAGCTATGCGCTATTTTTATTTAAATTTTTTTTTTAAATTTTAAATCTTTACTTTGAGAAATTGGTGAAATGTTGTTTTACATAAAGTATTATCTATCGTTAGCAACGACTTTTCCCGGTTTTACGGATTCCGTGTTAAAAAAAATGGATCGACGTCAGGGGTTTCACTTGGTTTTTGACAGAATCACATGAAAAAAAAACTCACATACGTGCCTCGTCTCATACTGTGGTCGTGTTTCACATAATAGTAGACTCAAATGGAGCAATTGTTGTTGGTAGGGTTTAATTTGGACCATCGTTAGTTTGCCTTATTCCAATCTTTAAAGTGAAATAATAAAGCTTCAACATAAATCCCTCAAAACTTATTTGAACCCCAATACTTATCAATTCCTTCCAATTTCTTTTAACCAACAGACCATCTCACCGCTGCAAAATACCATCTCCAATATCAGTTTCAAATGTGATGTCTGTTCGGATATGTTTCCTCATCTGGCCCTGCTCAATGCCCATAAGCGGATGCACACCGATGGCACGGATCCCCAGCAACAACAACAGCAGCAACAACAACACAGTCAACAGCAGGCTACCGATGCTATCACTGTGGTCAATGCTCAGGGTTTGGTGCAAACACAGAACATAATCACAGGAAATGGTCAAATGGGGCAAATACAAATTGTGGCCTCTGATGCACTGGAGCCAGTGCAGCAGTCGGTGATGCAGCAGCAGCAACAACAACAACAACAGCAGCAGCAACAGACTTCGCATGATAGTAAGTCGAGTAAGTGCATCAACTGCGGCAGTGCCATTTTACAGCAATCGAAGCGCAAGGGACCCAAGCAAGTGAGATGTGAGTCGTGCATGCAAGCAGAGCAGGCGGCCCAGCAGCAGCAACAGATATTTGTGGCCCAAGATGGTAAGTTAATACAAGTTAATACATGGCTGAAAGTATATTAACCCTCCAATTTAGGACAAATGTCTCATCCCGTGCACATCATATCAACCACCCCTCAAGCCCAGGCCCAACTCCAGCAAATTGTGGCTTCTCAAACGGGTGGCACAACGCCCAAGCGTGAACCTGGATCCAGTGGTCATCATCCGGTGAAAAAACGCAATTCCCAACAAATGACCAAATGTCAGAAGTGCAATGGCTCTGGTGTGGTTCTAGTGGGTCAACAGCATACACATGCCTCGCATAGTGGGGCTAGTGGCTCTGTCAAACAGGCTGCCGTGACCGTTAAAACTGAGTGAGTAACTGCATCCATCAACATTTGAAACTGGCTGGCATTTCTAAACTAACGCAACCAAGGTGTTCGTCCTGCAGGAATCCCACCAAACCGTTTAACTGCAACATTTGTGGTGGTCTCTTCTCACGCTACTCGAGTCTGTGGTCCCACAAGAAGTTGCACAGCGGCGAAAAGAATTACAAATGCAGCATCTGTGGATTGGCCTTTGCCAAGGCGGTTTATCTCAAAAATCATGCGCGCATCCATACGGGGGAGAAGCCATACAAGTAAGTAGAAGAGAGTAATTAAAAATTGGCCGATTTTTTGGGTCTCTTGAGCCGGACTTTATAGGACCTCCACTTTTTCGAAATAGATTCAATACAAAAACTTAAAAATATTAAAAGAATCTTTTTGTTAACAATTTTACTGACAAAATAAATAGTTTAGTATTAAATCGGGCATTTCTCATATATGGAAAATAGTGTATATTCAAATGCCACAACAAAAGTTAAGTTATAAAATGACAATACTTGCCTCGCACATTTATGTTCGTAAGAGGTAATGTCTTTCTACTTACCGCAGAATGTTTCGGTAGTCGTCGAAGAGTATGAATGTTTATTAGCAATTACGTTAATGTACTATTGAACGAAGCTTTGCATTGCATTTCAAAATTGATTTAACAAAATACTCAATATGTATATATTAATTCTTTCTTAAAAACAGGAGACTATCGGTCGATGATACATAGCTAGAATACTAAATCTTATACACAAAAAATAAGATTTAGTGTGTGTTAGTATATCAGGATTCATTCAATTCTACAACATTACAATATTAGATGTAGTATAGAAGCAATATAACGGCTATGTACGCATTTTACCCATCTCTAGAATGTGCACCGTTGCTTGAAGATTGTTGTTTGTAGAGAAGGTTAGAAATATTTCGACTTGTATTCATTTGCATCATAGAGAAATGAACATTAAAAGTCAACTCTCATAATTAAATACATTTTGGTGATGTCTTTTCCAAGTTCAGTAAGAAAATTAGAAGTCATACTGGTGAACCAAAATCAACAAAAACGTAAAGGTGGGATTACACGGTCAGCACAATTTAATAATTTTGTGCCTGACAGTAAGCACAATTTGATTCTCTCGTGATCAGAAATTTTGTACAGTGATATCTCGAAGTTAGTGTGCTGATCATTGTGCTGACCGTGTTATCCAAACTTAAGTCTCTCTGTTAACAATTCTCACGAGATATCTGTTTTCTATGCTCAGCAAGCAGTCAATGCAATAACTGACACCAACAACATGATTGTGATCGTGATTGTTTTCAAGCCTCTCTGTTTGGTTTTCGTTGTAGCGTCATGGCAATCGCTCTCAATTACACTGTGGAAGTCGAAAAAAAGGCATGACCAACCTTATCTGTTTTTCTCTATTTCGGGCCCTGGGAATCGAACTGCATCATTAGATTTATGAGTTATAACGCTATTGATCATTTCTGCAAAGCTAATCGTTTGCGCGATTTTGAAAACTCTTCTTGTAGATTTTGTAAGGCACTGTAGAACGAGGTAAAGGGTTATACAACGTTCCTTCAATTAAAGTACTTGTATTCTACCAAAACATAACTTTCTTACCCTAGCTACAGGATCGAGCCCCTGCCTTCCACAATAACTGATCAAATAGGGGGAAATAAACGTAACGACAATAACGAAACGTACAATCAAATGTAATCGAACATTTTGGACGAACGAACCAGTCTATGGACTTGGCGAAGAATTTTTTAGAATGATTGGATATTCCCTTTTTCATAAATTCAAATATGAGTTCCAATTTGAGTTACTTACGAACAGCACTTTAAACAGCCTTTACATCGTTACGAACTGACCAAACTGATCTATCTTGTTCGAAAGTACTCTCCAAACGCTCTGTACATTCAACAACTATGTTTATGATGAGGATATTTCATTAAGATCGCCATGAACAAAAATATGCGTACTCCGAAACCCAAAACTTAAACATATCGCCAAAAATATCCCAACAAAATATTGGAAATGCGATATAACGAGTTAGTAAAATATCCGATATTGATATATCGTTTTTTCAATCAAAATATCGATATATCGATACTATTTCCGGCATCCCTAGTATAATGGGTTTGTGTAAATGTATGTTCTAGGGAAAAGGATTTATTTCCTACCCTATAATGCATATATATTCTTGATCAGCTGCTTAAAAAAATATCATAGTACCACTTACCGTATTAGCGTATTAAATGATAATTATGGAAATTAGGCGAACAATATAATAATAAAATAAAAATGTTCTTAATATCAGGGATACAAACCGGATCTAAACCGAACTGAAAACTGTTAGAAAATGTTAAATCGAAAACGGCAAACGAAAATGGGTCGGTTCGGTTCATTTCATCAACGAGTTTGAAGATTTAAAACCTCTACCTTAAGTCAAAAAGGTTTTAATTTAGGAAATTTCAATCAATAACAAAAACAACTATACGGGTTGCAGTCAGTTTCCAGTGTTTCCAAAACATCTGTAATTGACTTCTCTTTTCTGAGTTTCCTGTTGCGTTTTCAGCATATTGTTCTTAATATTCTTTGGTTGGTTGTGTTTCTCCGCTTTAATCTAACATAAACAAGGGATGTCTTTTTTACTTTTTTACGTTTGTAAAAATATTGGAACCTGTCGTTCCCGATATCTGCTGTTCGTTCCCGATATTTGGCGTCATCATATTCCACTTTGTATAGTTATTAATATTTTGAAGTTCTTCAAATGTGTTTTCCGACTTTCGCTTTGTTCCTAAAACTATGTGATAAGCCGATCCAGTGGTTTAAAACCTCTATAAACCACTGAATCCAACCAGTCTTACAAATTATGTTATCTGAGTCATGCGACATCTGTTTGCACTGTCGCAGTTATATTGTGGTCCTTTTCGAGCTCAGTTGCTGCCTTCAGAAGATCCCTTTCGCTCTCGCGGCTCAACCTTTTGACGTGAAACTGGATCTGGGATCGTTTTCGTTTACGTATTTTTTCGTATCATGTAATTTAAACACCCAACTAATCGAGCATCTCTAAAGCTTTTCCATTCAATATACATTTTTTTTTTTATAAATAAACGCTATTAGGTGTTTATTAACGAGTTTTTTTCCTTTTAAAAATGGTCTCCGTTTCTGGTACTTGTGTGAGATCGCAACTACTGCTTATGTCAAAAACAACGAAAAGCATTATCTACTTAATATATTTAAAGATTCGATTAATAATTTCATATTTTTTTCCTTTCAGATGTCAAACCTGCGGCATGCAGTTCTCCCAATCGCCACATCTAAAGAATCACGAGCGTACGCACAGCGGCGAGCGTCCGTATGTGTGTGGGGTATGCGACAAAGGCTTTGCCCGTCATGCCACCCTCTGGAATCATCGACGCATTCACACTGGCGAAAAGCCCTACAAATGTGAGATATGTGGCTCGGCCTTCTCACAGGCGGCGCATCTCAAGAATCATGCCAAGGTTCACTCCGGCGAGAAACCGTATAAATGTGAAATTTGCTCGGCGGCTTTCGCTGATCGTTTTGCGCTGAAACGTCATCGGGGCATACATCAGAAATATGGCCAAACAGCGCCCCGGCAGGCCAGCGGCGATGGCATGGTGGTGCATAAACAGGAGCTACCCGATATGGATGACGATGCCCAGCAGGAGGTGATTATCGGTGGCTTATAGATAAGAGCAACGAATGCCAATGCCAAGGCGATGAGTAACAGCTCAGGTGGCGGGCAGGCAGCCGCTGTGGCAGCGGCTGCGGAATATCATCCAGGAGCGGCATACGCCATGCAGCCGTATCCTGGCTACTATTACCAACTGCCGCCTCCACCGCCAGTAGCGGCGACCACGCCTGCATCCGAGCAGAGCGCAGCCGCTTTCACTTCAACCGGCTACTGAGCTGATGCCCATTAGCATCATCATCATCACCCACAAACCAACTAGGCATCGCATAGGATTTACTATTAAATATATATATATATATTTTTTTTTTGTCTGTCGGCTCCAAGAAAATGGGCGAATCCCAAAAACGCTTTTTACGTTAAACAAACGAATGAACCTAATTTATTTCATAGTCTGTAACATACACATACATAGTTTTATATACATCTACATAATATATTGATAGATTGGCTTAAAAGTGGTACATTTAAGTGTTATAGTCTATTTCCGTATACAAATTGTAGCTGTAATTAGACACGGACTTATAAGCGGGATGGTGTGAGGAGCGCATCTAAAAGCAAATACGTAAGCATCGGCGCAGGCAAATATGTCTATATATATATGTACGAATATCGTATATATATATATAGCAAACAATACTAGTTGTAAGCCACAATAACAATTAAACTACAATTACTGTACATTTAAATAAGTAATACATAATAAAAAAATAAACCTAAATCAAATAAAAATTTGAATAAATATTACAATTTTTACTAACCTATTTACGAATTGATGTTTTTCAAAACGAATGGGATCTGGGGGAATTTACATGTCGAAATCAAAGTGCTTCTCGGCAGTCGTGCTCGACCGATTTTCCTACATGCGATTACGATTAAGAATTAGGAGCTCGCAATCCAAAATATCGAGCGACTCTGTCATGATGTAAAGGGTTCTATTCCCCAAAGTTCCAAACATTTTTTTTTTTTTTGGCAAAAATACGAAAAAAAATAGATTTGAGGGAAAATATTTGTTTTCCTAATGGCCTGATCTCAGATGACATAAATTTTATTTTCGGCACAATCATACATATATACAAAAGTGAATGTATGTATGTATGTAATTTCCTTATAGGCGTCTAAACCATTGAATCGATCTTGACGAAATTTTCACATTATGTTCATGTCGATCAGGAAAAAATTTAGTTTGGGTTATGTGCAAAGTCTGTGAACCGGTTCCAAAGTGAGGTTAAGACGGTTTATAATTGGTTCGGAACAATATCTCTGAAATCACTGAACCGATCTTTATAAAATACTCACTGCATGTTAATGTGGATCAGGAAAAAGTCATAGGCTATCGCCCAAGACTGTGAACTGGTTCCGAACACGCTGAACCGGTTCAAAAGTGGTTCAGAGCCATATCTAAAAAGTTATTGAAGCTACTATCTATGAACTTGAAATTTGGTGTTTAGGCTATTAAAAAATATACAGAAATGTCCCTGGTTCTGAACCCGCTGAGCTGGTTCAAAAGTGGTTCAGGGCCATAAAGTTTCTGGGATCGTAAAATGAGATGAGTAGGATTAGAACCGTTTTAATATTGATTCAGAGCAATATCTGTACAATTATTTAAGATATGAACTTAAAACCAACGGGTATATGGAGTAAGATATTTTCCTGATGTCAAATGGTATCCGTAACAGTTTGTGTGCTCTAAACATCGCTTCTGGTTCTAAGGATTAAAGTCTCGGGCTATTTTCATTGTTAAAATAATTTTTCATGCATAGGGAGAAATTAAGTTGCTTATATAGCCGACGTGTGGTGCTATTTCTCGCCTGAGACATGAAATCAGCAAGATTTTAGCTATCCTCCTGTTGCAAAATTAGAGATTGGGTTGCACTCCAAGACGTTGGGTCGTCAATAAGCAGGTTAACATTAAACTTTTCTGCCAAATCTCTCCATGCTGCGAAGCAATGGGCTCGATTAGTTAACATAAATCTTTTAATAATAGAAACAAGTCGGATTTCAGGCAAAGTAAAAATATTTTTTATGTAGGAAAAGTGGCTACTCAGAGTTTGAATGTATAGTGAAGAAAGGTCGGTTTCAATAAAAATCACATAATATGGAGTGTTTTGGGGAAGTCTGCAAACCTTCTTAAAGAAAAATCGCTGGAGTTTCTTCGCTAAGTCGAACTTCAAGTAGCCGAAAGCCCGTTCCGCAAGAGGTTGATTTAAACAATATGTATTTAGGACTGACTGATTCCCTAATATCGTGTTCCAAGTGTTGTTGAGAGCTTTTATTGTGTTGCGTAGCTTTTTTTGAAGATGGTTATCAAAAGCCAAATTTCCAGTTAACAATACTCCATGGCAAGGTGTATCTATTAGAGGTGCGGCGGTCATTCAATAGCTTTCATATCATTCATTGCAAACGTTGTCTCACTCTTTACAAATTTAATTGTTCGCCACACCTGTAATAGGTACATCTTGCTCCAAGGTATGTGAAGAATTAAACTCGTTCTATTCCTGCTGAGTTTATGTGCCATGTTTCTTCTCTGCCGATGATCCCTGCAATCTCTTACAGGAAGATCTTCTTTTTTTCCGTATTGACTTGCAATCCCCATAGCTGGCAGTAAATGTACAATTTATCCAGCATTTCTTGCAACTTCTTTGGAGACTCCACCAAATAATCAGATTATCTGCATACATGAGGGCTTGGATTGGATATGGGTTCATCCGATTGAAATGCCACCCTCAATCTTCTCTTAATAATCGCACATCTCATAAAATTTTGGATAAGTTCTTAACATTTTATTTAAGTTAATGTCTAATTAACATTATGTCAAAAAGCAAACTTTTTATAATAGCAGCTTAAGATCAGTTTTCTCATGTTCCTCGTTTTCAAATGCTGGTGCTTTTTAATAAAATGTCCCGTTTATGATTTAAAGTGCGGCCTCAACGAAGACAACATTAATTTTCACAAAAAGCATCTGGATTTGAAAAAACAGGAACATGAGAAAACGGCCCTAAGACTTTTTTGAAATAAATTGGAATTTTTTGGCAAAAAATTATTGAATGATGGGATGAAATCTTTAAGATTCCTCAAGGTTCGAATAAGGTCTAAGGTGATATTCGGCTAGTGAAAGGGTTTCGGAAATTTTTAAGAATTTCAGATTTGAATAATCTCTGAACTTTTTTGCTTCTTCATATTTTTCGTTCCTTCGACTTCTTTGGGAATTGAATAAAAACGATCCCACTAAATTCTTTGATAAATGAAACAGTGGCTTGTTATAAATAATTTTCGAATGCATTTTATTTATTGTATGTTCTTTTTTTTATCAAGTCCTTCTTATACGTACTAAAACAACGTTTTTTTTTTACGATTTTGTTTGAGAACTAATAATGTTTGTCGAATTTTTGCAAAGTTTTTACGATTTAAGCGCTTTATGTACGTGTGTATGTGTATGTATTGTATATGCAGATACAAATTTGTTTAGGTTTATTTACACAAAAATGTATTTATGTTTTGTATATTGAAAGTAGTTAAGCAATTTGAACTAGCAAAAGGGTAGCGAAAGGTAAATACATACTTACTTTAGCTAAAAGGGTGAATTTCAAAATTATTTATTATTCTGGGTTTGCCTTTTGATTTTAAACTCTCGAGTTTGTTTTTCAATGCACAAAATTTAACTAATAAGTATATATATATTTAGGCTAACCTAGATTCGCATTTGCACTTATACAATAAATTAATAAATCTAATTCAAAAGGCTACAAAATTCATTTACTTTTTGGAGGGTTGGAACAAATTCAACAAACTTGAAATAAGGCCATCAGCAATATAAGACATTTGCTTTTGTTTATGATTATATAGTAACACATGGGAGTAAGTTAAATTATGATGTGTGTTCGGGTTTCGTTTTGTATGAATTGCTTTATAAAAAGTGTCGTTCAACTGCAGCTTATATAGGAAATTTGTGTAGATCTTAACTATAGTTAAATGTTTGGAAGCTGCAGGATATACATACGCTCATATGTATGGTATGCACGTATTTATTTGTAGTATTTTGTATTTAGTTATAGTATAGCAGCATAAGCTCAGAGATATTATGAGATATAGATAAAGCTTGCTTTGTTTTGTATCGATAGAGTTAAAAGCTAGAACAAGTGTTTGACTAAATGATAATTTTGGAGATATTTTCTGTATGATTCCGAGGAAGGAGGAGCTATATTTGTGGTGTTCCAGACAACAAGTGTTTTGTGTGGAGGGCTCTACTACTGATATAAATATAACATATCCATGCCTCGATATTAAAGCATTTTCGAACACTTTCTTAGCCCATTTAGCTATTTCAAAAACTAACTAATTTCGAAATGCTTCTGAACCGGTTTGGTAGAAATTGATCTACATATTTTACACAGGGATGCAAACCGGATCTAAATCTTATCAAAAAATTCTAAAACATACCGACAACAGCTCAAAATAACGGCTTGGTTCATTTCATTGTTGTATCTTTTATCGTAAGTACAAGATCACTCTAGCGTTTGCTTTGTTAAGTTTGGCTATACGTGGGTTGCTATTTCTGGCCTAGGTCACTTCTACCCATTTTAGAACCAATTGGCCTTTTCCCAAAAAAAGTTGGAACTTTGATCGATAAAAGCTCCATACAACTCTTTCCTGTGTGACCACGTTTGATATCGATTAACGATTAATCAAAAACATACCTCGGCAGAAAAATGGAATTATCTCGTGAAAATTTTCGTGCAATAATTTTTCACAACTTTCGACGTGGATTATCGCGACAAGAGTGCAACGATGAACTTAAATCTTTGTATGGCGATGAAGCACCATCCTATAGCACTGTGAAAAATTTGGTTTAATGAATTCAATCGCGGGTGATGCTCGCTCGAAGACGAAGGTCGTCCAAATACAGTCGTTGTGCCAGAAAACATTGATGCCGTGCGTGAACTGATAATGCAAGATCGTCATGTGACATACCGTGATATAGAGGCATCCTTGGGCATTTCTTGCACCAGCATACATTCGATATTGCATGAACACAGGGGCGTAAAAAAGGTTTGTTCTCGATGGATAACGCACAATTTGACAATCGCTCAAAAAAAGGCCCGTGTTGATTGGTGCAAAGAAATTTTGAAAAAATATAATCGCGGTGTTTCAAAAGACGTTTATAAGATCGTCACAGGTGACGAATCATGGATCTATGCTTATGAGCCCGAAATAAAACAGCAATCGACCGTGTGGGTCTTTGAAGAAAAGCCAAATCCAACGAATGTCGTTCGTGGAAGAAGCACTTCGAAGCAAATGATCGCCTGTTTCTTCGGTAAATCTGATCATGTGGCGACTGTTCCGCTTGAGCAACGTAGGATGGTCAATTCTGAGTGGTACACCACAATTTGTTTGCCTGAAGTCTTCGGAGAAATTCGAAAAACGAACAAGAGAAGACAGATCATTGTGCACCATGACAATGCGAGCTCTCACACATCAGCTCACACCAGCGCCTTTTTGAACGCCCAAAAGGTCGAATTGATGGGTCATCCGCCGTACAGCCCTGACTTTGGCATCCAATGACTTCTTTTTATTTCCGCACATCAAGGGAAAAATGCGTGGTCAACGATTTTCGTCGCCAGAAGTTGCTGTTGAAGAGTTCAAAAACCAGGCTTTGGAGGTGTCTCAATACTTTGGAGAATACTTTGAAAAACAATAAAACCATTTTTGATCATAAATATTAGCGTTTTCATTATTAGGCCAGAAATATATATAGCAACCTACGTACTAGTTTATTCATAAAATAGTTCACAGCCATAAGCTGGACTACTTATTTGACACGTTGCACTTTGCCTTTATACAGGAGGACCAGAAATTTTTTAAATACATTTAAAAATGCAATTGATTAAAAAAATGTTTGTTGTTGAATCTGTCGTATTAAAATGAAGTAGAAACTTAAGTTTTGATTACCTAAAATGCTTCTTAGATAAGGGAACATGTACCACATTCGACTTTACTTAAGTGAAAACTTTATAATTTTTAAACGGTTTGCATCCCTGAGTTTACAGCTAAAAGATATGAAGCATTTTTTAAACCGGTTCTAACAACTGATTTCTGTTATCCGTTATCTTTTAGTTTCTGGCTTAGGCGTTTTCGAAGTATTCATTTTTCCTATTCCTAATGCCCTCCAGACACGATTAATAGAGTTTAGCGAGAGATATGCAATGACTAGTAAATAAAATAGACGTTCCATTTAAACCATCTGGTCTACTTAAGAGTCATTCGAGAGTTAGATAGAAGCAGAGTGTTTTCACATGCGTGTGCTTTCCAGGCCATAGCCCAGTGCATCGTTGTACAGCAAGGCATGCGGTGGTGTGGCACTGCCACCGCTGCCACTGCTACCACCGCTACTGCCACCGCTCCGCCTCTGTCGGTTAGTGCTTGAAGAAGAAGTAGAAGTGTTTGTATGCGCAGCCTTTAATCAACTCGCCTGGGTGGTGCGCGTTAGCAACTCATCATCATCCAGCTGGGCCAGGGCAGCCGGTGAGCCCACATCTATGGTGGTCACTCGATTGCCACCGCCATCGGCAGCCGAGGGTAGCTTAATGAATTCACTATCCGTGTGCACGGGCATGATGATGCAGACGAAGCTCTGACCCGTCTGCGAGTCGCGCGGATGCAGGGTGACCGGATTGAATTTGTCCGTTTGGCCCTCGGTATAGGTCTGCAGACGCTGATAGATCTCCGGATAGTGTTTCCTCAGCAGGACACCGCGACGTGACAAAATATCCAGTACATTGGTGAGGATCAGTTCCCGATTCCCGGGCATCGAACGCAGGCCAGGATTGAAGGTGAGTATGAGGATTTCGGTACGCTCGGGCACTGAAACCACAGCCAGGGGTTGATGCTGCAGTGCCTGCTGCTGTTGCTCCAGCTCGGCCAGCACAGTCTTGCAGAGCTTTAGCTTGGCACAACGTGAGACCAACTGACGTTCCCAGCGCACGGGTACGTGACCCATGCCCGGCGCCTCGGAGACCACACAAATGGCCACATAGATCAACATTTTGGATTCCGGCTTATATTCCGTACTGAGTTTCAACAATTCCGAGTACAATTCCAAACCCATTTCGGCGGGCATGAGATCTGGCCACCGAACATAGGAAGCCTCGCCCATGCACTGAAAGCCGTGCTTGATGAAACCCTCTGCGGATTCCGCACTACGGAAGAGCACACGCACCACGCCACGTCCCTGCGAGAGACTGCCCTTGCGTGCCAGCAGACTGAGATGACGCTGCGAGTCCACATCGTCCTTGCAGGTGGCTAGAACCTGTCGGCATAGATTGGAGGCACGCGAGTGCAGGCACGCCTTTCGATGCTTCTCCCAGTGGGCGCGGCGACATTCACGTGAACAATATAAATGGGTACAATTGTGGCATGACTTGTACAGCTTCTTGGCATCGGCGGGCGTGGCACTCTGCTCGCACTTGGTGTTGCGGCACCGGATTTGCAGCTGCTGCTGCTGCTGTGGGTCACCGCCATTGGCAACCTTGTCCGTGTGGGAGTCGCCCAGGGAGACGCGCCTGCTCCCGCTGCTGGCATTAGTGGATGGTGTAGCTGCTGTTCCTGGCTGGGATTGGGAGTGAGATTGGGACTGGGATTGGGTTTGTTGCTGCTGCTGCTGCTGTGGCTTCTTCTGATTGGGTGCGTCACCCTCGCTGCGTCGCCGCAAACGTTGCTGCTCTGCCGCCGTTAGCACCTCCAGCTGCTGACAACTAGCTGTATCTGCTAGGGATTAGAAATTCACATAATTTACTTCCAAAATGTTTTTGGTTTTTTTTAGAAGATGACTCTACAATAACAACAACAACGTGGCATTCAATGGAGCAGGATTATGGGTTTCATTTCTTGTCTGTCATGCTGGGATCTTGGGCTAGGTAACTAATTGTATAAATGTTTGTTTCTTTTTCTCAGTGTAATTTTAATGAATAACAAAAATTATTAAGTAAAATTTCATTAATAGCTATTAAAGAGCGCAATTTTTGAAATGATATTGTCTTAAAATTTAAATCGAAAGGTTTGGGTTGTGATTTGAAAAAGGAAAAAATACAGTGGACGCTCGCAAATGGCAACACCGCGATAATTAGTAAAATATGTTAAAATTTCATTAGGGTACTCAGTAGACATATGTTTATTCGAAAACGAAACGAGGAGTCCAGTTACAAACACTTCTTTAGGCTTTGTACTCACCTTAATAAAAGTCCTGCTAAAATTTAACACTCCATCGTAGATCAAATTCAAATTTTTAAATTTTAATTTAAAGCTAATTTATCTTGTAATCAAAAACTAAATAAATATACAATTGAGAAAATCGGACAATATATATTTATAATACTCTGTACTTGCCAAAGTTTGAATAGGCTTATCTTTCCTAAATTTGAAGGATCGAAAAATAATGCGAAAATGTTAAAAACGTTGTTTTTCGAACAGACAGACGAGATGGACACCCTATGGGATCTAGGGAAAAATGTGAATAATATAAAAGTTGGTTAGGTAAAGTTGGGGAGATTGCTGAAGGAGGGAACCCTTCAGCACACTTAGGCCTTTAAATTGGCCCGTTGTGATGGGCCCCTATTTGTGGGGCCTAATGGATTTCCAGTTTCATTAGTTTCTATTTGGTAATATCCTGTAAGAGCATGCACAGGTCCAGAGAACGTTTTTCGCTGCGAGTTGGCCTGGTCAGACGCGCTGTCCTGCAGGAATTAACTGACTGCCATTTTTGAGTAATCATTGAGTAATCATTTATGATTAGCCTGCACGTAGCCATGGGCATACAGTTTCCTTCTCGGGAAGGAGGTTGGTGGTAGTGCCTTGTCAGACTGTTATGTTATGTCAGACTGTTCTGCCATCTCTTGGAGAGATTTGCGACAATCATTAATTCGATAAAAAAGTCAATGTGAATTATGTGAAAATTATTTAATTTATGAAAATGTATGTTAATTTGTAAACATACATTTTAATCAGGGGCCATAACAGTTATAAGTTTTCTCAAAGAAGTCATTATTTACCAGTTATATTTTGAGTTTTATAATAACAACTCGGGAAATAACAATTATTTTTTTTATTATTATTTTAAAACTCGGGAAATACCAATTATTTTGTGATTTTTATTTTATTACTCTGCTCATAACAATTATCTTTGATTTTTATAAATTTTCTTCACATGATAACTGTTATAGATGACTTTTAATTATAAAAGGCTTTAATAAAAATTATTCAGTGACTTTTATTTTTTAAGGCATTGCATAAAAGTCATTTGCAAATATCACATTGAAAGAGCCATTGAAGGCCAAAATGTAAACATATTCTTGATCAGCTCGACAAGGGTAAGCGATAAAGCCCAATGTTTTGCAAGTAAGTTTAGCCTTCCGTTTTCTGTGGAATTTTGTAGCTGAGTAGTGGTACCAAGACTAGTCAGGTTGTCGGCCATCTCGTTGACAAATGTCTTTTATATTATGACGTAAAAAATAAATGTCACTGAATAATTTTTATTGATGACTTTTATTTAAAAAAGTCACCAATAACTGTTATCATTTGAAAAAAAATTATAAAAATCAAAAATAATTGTTATAAGCTGAGTAATAAAATAAAAATCATAAAATAATTGGTATTTCCGGAGTTTTAAAATAAAAATCGATTTATAATTCTTAATTCAAAACTTTTATATAAAAATTGCAGTATAACTGTTTAATTATATTTTACCTGTTACCAGTAACTGTTATATCCGGTCCCTGATTTTAATACTAAAAGGTTAATTTCATGGGTAGTACTGAAACAGAACTGAAAATCACTGTTGAACTGGTGCTAATTCTAATACTGATGCCCTATTTTATTACTGCTAAACTCACTTCTGAGGTTTTATACTAAAGGAACGAAACGAATTTCTTAGGAATTATCTTGCACTACGTTGTAAATATTTTAAAATAGCTAAAATATTTAAAAGTTGCCAGATCTATAGCTAACAGCATTTTCAAAATTTTAATAGGATTTCCACTTTCAAAATTGCTAAATCTAGCAACTAAATAGCTAAAATGGCAACACTGTCTTTAACCTATCTGCTCAATTGTGCACGTGCTGCCTATCCCGATTGCGGCCACTGCAGGTAGGTGTTATTATTTCATTTGATAATAACTCAACTATCGTTCATCCGATCTGGAAACGGAAACGGCAGCACTAATTTCTTACTTTTATACCCAATCCGTTCCAATTTTTCCGTTCTTGATATAAGCCCACGTTCTCAAAAGTATACCATCCGTTCATAACCAACGAAGGAACTGAAAAAAATCGTTCTTAAAATGGTTCTCGAAAAATTACCGACTCTCTTTATCACTGAGCTTAGGCACAACATGTTAACTTGGTACGGTGGTGGAACAGTCTTAGACTCCAGTTATATATAAAAACTTGCAAGATAAAAAAAAACTTTTAACCGCTTACTGCGTCATTTGATTTAGTTGTGTTTTTTTGTTTATGTTTATAAGTGGAGAAAAAGAGTGAAGCAAAAAGTGCTGGGGGTGGGGACGTCATTAAGAAAATTTGTTACGTTCTTAATAATAAGACCGGATGGTTTTTGAACGCGGAACGTCCGGTCTCAATAAAAGCGTCAGAAAAAACGGACTTACCCTCTATTGAGAACAGAAATTCAGGGTGAAATTTTTTTAGGCGTAATTTTCTTAAACAAATGTTTGGTCACATTAAAATTTATTGACCATGTATACCACTGAATACCCTTAATATTTGTATTTTGTTTAATTATATTAATTATTAAAAAATGGATTTAAAACGAATTGAAATGGAATATTTGCGAGGAGTCCACTGTATATTGGGGGGCCTTTACAAGTTTATATGTATAGATTATATAACGATTATATGGATTATATATGCGAACAACAAACAAGAACGGAAGAAGTTTTTGCCTATACCCATTTATCTTTTTCATTTTTTTGTTGTTATTTTTTTCTTTGTTTTTAGTTTTTAATTTTTTTTTTTTGTTGGGTTATATTGGAACAAAAACTTACAGGTTCATACCTGTCGTCGGCGCCGCCGTTTGTTGTGTTCTGTTGTTGTTGTTGTTGCTGTTCTGGCTGGATGAGGAGTTAGTTGGCAATCCTAAAAGCGAGGCTAGGACATCTTCTAGCGATGCGCTGCTCAACGAGCGTTCGGGCGCTATGTTTACATATATTTTTGAATTTAATTTGTTGTTGTTGTTTGTGATGTATGTTGAATGTGGAATAGGCGGGCCAATTTTATTTTTGGTTTATTTTAAGGCAAGGCATCAAAATATAATAAGAATATGTAAGAAAATAAAACAAATGGTTAGGCTGAAGGCATTTTTGGAATCATGTTCTTACGACTATGTAGAGAAAATTACACTGAGAAAATGTTAAGACAAGACCAACGGGTGTTTCTGAATGTGTGTGAGTGTGCTTATATACAGAATGTGAATGTGAGCTGGAGAAATAAAAATTAAAACAAAAACAACAAAATCATATATATATATATATATATAAATCAGTTTTTATTTGTAGCCACCAAAATAATAAGGGCACTTAGCACTTTAAAATAATTTATACAAAATAAAATATGGAGTATATTTTTATGTTTATGAATAATTAAATCGTTCGTTGCATATTTCAGAATTATAGCACTCTTTAGTTAGGTGAATTTATCTAGTTTTAAAAACCAAGCCTAAAATAGAAAATTCCAAAATATAGAAAACAATTCAAAGAAGTTTTTGAAAAATTTTGCCAATTTTGTGGTTGAAAGAGTCATAGCAATTTTATGCCGCGATAAGTATGCTATGCTTTTGTGTGTTAAAAATAAAGAAAAAATAATAATACAATCATTAACTGTAGACTATTGCTTGTGGTTTATTACCTTAAAAATTAAACATAAAATATTTATGATTAAATATTAAAACACTAAAAATTACTCTTGTATTTTCCATATTTGAGCAAATTCAAATTGTCGTCAATTGCAATAAACAAAATGTTAATCAAAAATGTACAAAGAAAATGCACCATAAAAATCTAATGATGAATAATACAATACAATCAAATGTAAACAAATGTAGAAAATTAAATTTTTTTCAACTACATTTTGGTTTATCTACTTGCTACGAATATATATATATATTACTAAATAAAATATGGGGGTTTTCTCATTGTTTTTGTGCACAGAAACAACTCAAACAAAATTGTGATCGAAATTAAGAGAAAATAACGAGAAACTAAGCACGCATCATTTGGATGGGGGGGCGGGGACTTGAACAGCTGCGGCATCAGATATAAATGGTGGACTCACCGCCACCGCCGCCAACGCGGCTCAATCCGTTCATGCGTAACTGTGACGGCTGCTGATGTGTGCCAGATGTGGAGTTGGCATCCAAATAAAACTGCTGCTGGTAGTGTTGCTGCTGTTGCTGCTGCTGTCCTGGCGGGCTGTTGTCTATGATGGGCGTTTGCGGTGACTCCAGGGGACGTATACCCACAAAGCTGCTCTCAAGCCAGCATGTTCTATGCAAATGGAATAAAGTAAACAAAAATTAGTTTACCCCTAAATAAACAAAAAATCAATATGTGACGTCACAAGCCATGACTCACTGCACTTGTGGCAGTCTCTCTGCGTTTTGGGGTAGCACTAACCTAGGACAACTTTTCTACAATTGCGCTTGCCCCATTTTGGGCGCTTAATTAAATTGCACAATTTATGAAAAAGCTTTCAATTTAATTGAAATTTGGCTTTATCAATTTCTTTCTTGAATTTATATAATTTTGCTCCGCAAGCAGTGCTTGGTAGCGAATATCGCACACGAATGAGAAACGGATGCGAACAAAAATAGCAAAAGAGCCCAACTACAAAAAAAAAAAAAGAAAAGTGGGTTGTCCTGTGGTGGCGCACAGTGAATTGTTTGGGGTCTGTTTAACTGAGAGCAAGCAAGAGAGCAAGAGATAAGCCACATTCTAGGTGAATATGGGCTGCTGTGGGGATGTCATTCAGTTGTTATTGTTGTTGCTGACTCCAGGCGCCCAGTTGACGGCCTGATTACAGGCAACAAAGGCAGACTAACATTAAAAGTGAAAACTAGTGAATACTCTGCCAAAGAGTATAGTATAGGTATAAAAAAAAGATTGCTTAACTTTAGAATAAACTCAAGCACTAACTAATGCAATATTGCATTAGTTTTTTTTTATAATTTTATATAATTTTTAATTAATGCTGATAGCACTATAAGGTAAGTGCGCAGTTTGCTTAAGGCCAGTGTGCCTATTTAGCCATTTTCCCACCAGACCTAGCTAATTTGTAAGCTCGGAAAATGGGGGTTATTTAATTTTTACGGAGCCTGTATTTTGAAAATTATTTTAAAAAAATTATTTGCCATGTTTATCTATTTTGATAGTGCGAAATTCTGATAAAACATTGCAGGAAGTCAGGACTTCCCGACCACTTTGAACGTGTAAAATCTCTGCTAAAAATCCTGATAATGACAGTGGTCAGGGCTGCAAGCCGGACCGGAACCGAACCCCTAAAAACCGGTTCTGTTCTGGTTTTTTGAGTTCCCCGAACCGTACCATGAACAGAACCTCTTACATTTTTCACCTGGGCATATTTTCTTAAAATAAAGTTCGGTTCACAATAATAAGTAATTTTACAAACAAAAGAAATTCTTAATAAGATTATTCAAATCTAAATCTTGAAGATTCACTACGTCTGATTGTAAAGATGGAAATAATGTCAATAATGTTATAGACTCCATCGAAAATTGCAAATCATTTGGAAAAGATCTAAAAACGAAGACCTACAAAATATTGCGCTAACATATACTACGTTTATGCACAAATAAGAAATCATGATTTTTGCTCTTCCTAGTATGTTATGTTTTATAATTAAGGAAAGTATTTATTTTTTAGTAGCCTTAACACAAATTATTTTTGTAATCCTTTATGTGGTCCGAGTGAATTATGAATGATGCTGCAATAACTGACAAGATAATATCATTCAAATAAATAATTCATAAAAAAAATTAGGTGTGCATTCTTTGAGGGGCAAAAAGCATGTTTTTTTTTATAACATAAACGTAGTATTAGTATTAGTCAATTCCAATCGATATCAAGTACGAGAGTATTAACTTTTGTACGGATTTTCCAATTCTGAACTGACTGATTTTAGTTTGTTATTAAATGTAAAGAGAGTGGCCGAGAATTAAAATTTGTAACTTTCAGTTACTTTTCGTTCTATCGCAAGACTATTTGATTTTGAGGTAGGACCTGAACTTGAAATGAGACTTTTCGGATTAATACAAGAATTTTATGACTGTTTTAATCCTTCGTACTTGTTTTAAGTACAATTTAATTTTACAACAGTTTTATCTACATAAGTGACTTATGACGGCTAAATGATATGTTTATATCAATTTTTTTTTTTTACCAATTGAAACGCATTCTATCCTTTTTTGTTCAAGTGAACCGAGGTCCGAACCAAAACCTGGTGTTCAGAGGATCCAAGAACCGGTCCGCGAACCAAACTCGTTCAAAATTTTGGAACTAAAAAAATTAACTATTGTTTATAGCTATTTTAAATTAATTTTTGTCAATTTTAACAGTCTATTTTGACATTTTTGGCAACATAAGCTCGAACGAACATGAATAAATACAATAAATGTGGTTTCATTAATAGAATTGGGGCACCAAATCCCGAAAAAAATGTTTTCATGGAAATTATTATTTAAAAATATTTTTTAAATCATGCGTTTTTTTAAAGCTAATTTAAAGACTTTTTTAGGTCTGCTAGCGCGAAGTGTCACTTCTAAAATAAATGACTACCGCATTCAAAACAACCTTACAGTTTATTAAAGATCGTAATAAAGTTAAAGATCGATTATCACACATTGCAAAAGTTTGAAATTTATTCACACTCAAAGTAAACAGAATATGTTCGTATTTTTAAAAAATTAGTTTTTACTTTTTTCAAATTTAAAAACCAGGGGAAAATGTAGTTTGTGAGTCTAGACGGCTCAAGGTCATGTTAGTAACGTTACGATAATTATAAATAATCAGCGTACCAACAACAAAGAGGTCCTCATACAGAACTGTTTCGGAAGTCTTCCAACTTCCATATCAGCGAGATTTGGTGCCTTCTCTTTTACTTGAACCGATTGAGAATTCCAAGCAACGCAAAGCAGAAAAAACAACTAATGCTGAAGAATGCTTTGAGTATGTTGGTACAAATGCCACAGCTCCTAATTCGGTCTTCACATGATCACTTTTCTAATAAATGATCAAGGTAATTTGTATTAAACCTTAAATTGTATATTAAATTTAATGCGACAAACTAGACTTTAAATAAATTAAGCCGATTCACTCAATAAGTTCTACACAATAACACTTGTACCACATTCGAATTCGACAAATTTTGTCGGAAGTAAAAACCAGAACAGGTCTGATAGACTATCAAGCTACATGCCCAAAATCGCATTTCTGCAATTGTCCCTTGTTAGATCTCGCATATTCCGCAGACTAAATTTCTGAGCTAGAAATCCTACAAATATGAACCTTTCTATACCCTAGTTGCATAAATTTGAACATTCATGACAAATACTCTGTTAAATTGAACAAACTCCTTGCTAGAGTATTCCCTATCCCACTGACCCCAATGGCAGCTCATATTTATACCAACACAAAATAGGCACCCTGCATTCTCTGTAGGTTATTGATTTTAAAAATGATTGGCACTGCCACAGGGAACGAAACGTGTACAAGTGGCCTCCTCTGATTGCAGAGGACGACGACGATGCATTTGCATTTGTGAGTCCTCCTCCTCAGGTATTGTCCGCCAGTTGCATTGTTGACATTTAAATTGCATGGCAACGTTCCGTTCGAGCAAAGGGCCTTTATATTAATGACAGCGGACAGCTTTGGATGGAACTAGAGTGTCAGGCCAAATGAAATCAATTTTCGGTTTCTGAATGGAACCGCATTGTGCCAACTCAGACCCATATTCGGGCACAATGTAACCGCTGTATATAAATGGAGTAGGTCATTGTGTGAGGGGAAATTACAATAATAATCAGATTGCTTTTAGGGGGGACAACAGCCAGAAATAGTGCGAAGTGGTGATGTAGTGAAGTGCAAAAAGAATTGGTTAGGGAAACTGATTAATGTAATGCAGGTTTCTTTAGAACTAACAACTGTGGTATGTAAATATATGATATGCTTATGAAGGAATAGTTGGAACTAAACTCCGTTATCCGTTCTTTAGTAGTGAAGGAGATTTTTACCAACTACCTTTTAAGGGACAGAAAGCTATCGGGTTGCAGTCGAGTTTTATTGTCGTCGTCTCTTTCCTGAGATTTATATATATATTACCATATTATTCTGAATATTCTTCAGTTGGTAGTGTTTCTCAACCTTTATAAATCTTATACAATTAATATAAGGTAATGGTATTGGTAAGTGTTCTTTTCGGTTAAGGAATAGCCAGGCACCTACTTGAAGTCTTATTCGGATATCTTTATCTGACATTTTGTTTTCGTGAATGACCTGGTGACTGAGAAACTAATAGATATGCGCCGTTCTCAATATTCTAATGATATATGCTGCATTCCTATTCTTTAAGATAATCCTGAATCTTATGGATGGCGTCTGCATATCCGACCTTATATAGTTATGTGCATAAATATTCATATTTTTAAGTTCTTTAAATGTTTTTGACTTAAATTTAGAAATAAAAGCTCAAAGTCAAAATTTTCTTGTTTGAAATTATAATGTTTGAAAACGGAGAGAAAATCACTGAACCGAACAGAAACCGCGGTTTAATTGTTCCCAAAACCATGTTTTATTCATAACCTGAGATGCAAAACCTCCATGAACCGCTAAACAGAACCAGTCTTAATTCTCGAGCGGTTGGCATTCCTGATATAAATTGATGCTGAACTGCTTTGCTTTTATTTATTTATATGTAGATTAAAGGTCGATTCTTATAACTATGCTATTCAATTCGAGGGGGATATTACGAAAATATGAGTAACCTCGGACCACTTAAAAAAATATTAGTTTGTTTAAGATCTTCTTAGTTTAAGTCGCGAATAAGGAAGCCCTTAATACAAAAAATTAGTTCCAACAGCCGCTAGGAAAACGTAGGTATGCCTATGGCAACGTGTAGGCTCATTTATGAAATATCTTTGAGCTTAAAGCAAACCAGAAATGGCATGCGTACTTTACCTGTAGAATCGCAAGGTAGACATGTCACTGCGTTTTACCCTGAGGAAATTGATTGATTGAAAACTAATATAACAAAATAAAACTCAGAACCGAAACAGTACCGGTACAATGTTTCGGTTCTTTTCGGTCATGTCGGTTCCAAAAATAAAGGTTCCGAAATACTGGTTCTCAAAAAATAAATAACGGTTCCGGTTCTGGTTCTGAGTTTCAATCGGTTCTTTTCGGTATACGGTTCCGGTTCCGGTTTGACACGCTGATCCTAACCTTATAAATTGTCAGATAAAACTTATTTGAAAGATTGAATAGATTTTCCTGGATTTTGAAAATTCCTAAAACTTTTTATCTAAAAACGCATCATGTCACCGCAGTTTCTCTCTCTCAAAACAGCAAAACGGTTCAGTGCGGTTTACATGGGTTGCGATTAATATTTCTGGCCCAGGTCACATTTAGACTTATTATTATTATTATTAAGACTTTATATAACTTATTGTTGTACGGTAACTTTGTTAATTTTTCCGATTTTTGAATACAGAAATATAGAAGCTCTCGTGAGTTTTAGAATTGAATTTTAAAAGTGATGTCCCTTTATAAAGTAAATCAATTCTTAAGACTGTGCATAAAAATATGGAAAATTTCATAAACTACATATATTTTAAATTTTTTGTGAGCTCCGATTTAGGTTAAGGTTCGGAAACCACAAAGGAATTTGCTCCGGTTCAAATTCGGTTTGGAATTCCAAAATACAAATAGACTCCGAACTGGTTTGCAGCTCTGAATAAATAAATATTTTTAAATTTGATATGAGGTCTGTTTATGAAAAGTTTAACGATTTAAGCCCGTTTAAATCGTAAACGAATAATTTACCGGTTTTCTCTCTGCGTGCTACTTGCCCGTGGTCGATAGTTTTGGGTACCACACATGGGTACAGAATTTCGTACGGTACTTTGAGAACCCTGACTAGATGCGACATCTTACAAAAATCCTTCTGTACCGAAATTTGTTTAAAAAGATGTTTGACAAGTTTAACAATTTTAAAATGATTTGTCGCATCTTGTTCTTTGATAGAAACTCATTGCATAATTATAAGACATGGAAATTGAATTCAAATATTCATGTGGCAATAGATTTTCTAAAATCCTTCCATTTTTTGTTCACATAATAGTTGTTCGAATTCATAGTCTTGCGCATTTCCCCTGTTCCTCTTTTTCTTAATTTTGCAGATTGACCTGACCCCATTCTGTCCATAACTTGGCAACTGTGCCAGATCAAAGCAAGTGTTTAGTATTTTTAGTAGCCAGCACACACACACATACACACAGACATGGTGAGACGTGGTTAGTCACAGGTGTTAGACCACACATAGAGGAAACGTTGAACGAGTTGGCCACGACCAATAAAACCCCATTGGGGGGCTTACCTCGGCAAAGAGCTGGCTGGTTGGTGTGTCTCAATTTTTGGTGGTGCTGTTGATAACTTTGTGTTCTGTTTACAGGTAGCTACGCGTTGTGTAGTTGTCGAAGTACGAGAAAAGTGAAAATGGGAATTGAATTTTGAGAAAATGAAGTGGGGTGCAAATGGTGGCTTGGGAGAGAGGGGGT
The DNA here is from genome assembly GCA_018904225.1 of Lordiphosa mommai. Classification (NCBI taxonomy): domain Eukaryota; kingdom Metazoa; phylum Arthropoda; class Insecta; order Diptera; family Drosophilidae; genus Lordiphosa; species Lordiphosa mommai. Next base: position 344,787 of record JAEIFT010000185.1, read on the forward strand.
GAGCACATAACAACAACAACTACACATAGAGATGATGTGGGTAGAGGCGACTACTACAACAGCAAGGATTTGGTTTTTTTTTTTTGATTGTTTAATGTTCTCTAAGCAACGGATGCGGGAACCGTCGCCTACCTCGAATTGGGACTAGTCGAGCGACTGCGTTGCTGCTGCTGCTGCTGTTGATCGTTTACATAGTGGACTATAGCCGAGGTGACCTCCTTGATGGAACTCTGAATTTCAGGGGTAACGGGTTGTAGAGAGCGCACTCCATTTGTGGCCGTTGTGGGTGATGTGCGTTGCGCCAGCAGTGAGTTGGCCAGGCTGTAAGGGAATGAAGAAGGATTAGATGGTTGGAAGTTTTAGATAAAAGCAAGAAATTTTAAAGGATTCAAATATGGATTTGACTTGGTCATTTAGACTTGATTTTTCCGAATACTTGAATATTTTTTCGCTTTACTAACCGTTCATGTGGCGTCCGCTGTGACAGTTTCTCAGTGCTACGCCAACCCAAATAGGGCTGTCGATAGGAATTCCTTAATACACTGCCAGCTCCACCCGCACTACTGCTGCCACTCGCCACCGACATGAAGCTACTGTTAATGGGCGCTCCACGGGCAAAGCTGCCACGTTGCGACACGCTGGGCGATGTTTGTGTAGAGTTCAAGTGCGAGGTGGACCAACGTGTTGCACCCACGCCACCACCCGGAGCATGATGTCCATGATGTCCATGTGCCGCTGCCGTGCCGCTCACACTGCTGCTCTGGCCACCATGATGACTGTGCGCCGAGGGACTTAACAGCAAAGGACTGCGATCAGAACGCTGTGAACCCAACGAACTGAGCGAAGTCGTCTTCGAGTTGAGTCCCTGCCAGCGACCCGAATCCTGTGTACGCTTGCGGGTAAAATTGCCTGGCCTATAACCGGCAGAGGTGGCACCACCGGTCGCAGTGGCACCACCATCTGGCGATTGGGCAGCATTTTGATTGTATTTTTGGAACCAGTCGGGTATATTAAGACGCTGCAGCGAGGCTTGAACACGCAACTGATGCTCACTCAGGGCGGCCGGATTGTGATCGTGCGATTTCTGTAGCTCATTCTCGGGTGGCTGTAAATAGATTGGAAGGGAATAAAGGAAGGGTTAGATTTTTTTGATAAAGACTAAACTTTAAAATTAATAAGAACTACTGTTATAAGTAGACATCGGATTTTATGCACTTTTTTAAATGAAGTCGGATTGATGTGAAATTTTGGATTTATACTAATAAAAATATCTCCTTTTTTTTTAAAACTGCATATCCAATATTTAATTTTGCATATGCAAAATATGCAAAGAAATATGCAAATATGCAAAAAAAATATGCAAATATGCAAAAAAATATGCAAAATGTTTTTAATAGTATAACTTTGTATTTGGGCATAAAATTTTGACTTATGTTGATTTTACACACTTGTAAAGAGTGTATATATTTTTCCAGAAGTTTGAAAGGCATACAAATTCTCATTTCCGACCCCATAAACTAAACATTTTCTTCATCAGAAGACGAGCTGAGAATACCTAAAAGAACCGATTAAAACTGAGAACCGAGACTAATATTTTAATTTTCTTAGTACTTGAGTATTCGAGAAGCGATATTTTTGGAACCGAAGAGAACACAACCATAGTATCGGAACAGTTCCGCTTCTTAGTTTTCTTTCATTTAATACTCTGTATTAAAGGTGAGTATATTAGATTTGTGCAAATGAATGTAACAGCCAGAAGCATATATATATATATATCGAGCCCTTACCGCAACAATAACGTAAGCGATATTTTTAATAAAAAATCAGTTAATATAAATATAATCAGCAACGTCATTTACATCTAAAAGAAGCTCTTCTGAAAAATATTATTTTGGGCTCTTACGTTTTTTTCGCGGTTAGGGCTTGATATGTTCTTGACAGCATCACCAGCCGATTCGACATAGCCATGTTTGTCTCCCTATGAACGCTGAAATCTCAGAGTTGATAAGAGCTAGAGGTTTGAAGTGTATGGAACACAAACTGCTTATAATTGCAGGCAGATCAAATACATTTCGGTTTTTGCATCGCCCTCGCAATTTCATAAAAGTAATTACTTTCGCAATTTTGAAGATGTTTGTTTGAACCTTCAAGACATATATTCTACTTCTCAATATTTATCGATCCACCATAGACCATTTCCATTTATGTTGCTTTAATCAAGGCTTATTCCTTCATGTTGGTCGGTAAAGTTCTCAACATACATATTCAAATAAATATCAATAGTTCTTCCTAATTAAAACCTTACCTTAACCTAACCCATCCGAAATCTGATTTGTGTTTGCACTTGTAGAAATAGAAGTAGAGCGAAAAGCATTGGCAAAGAAGTATGGTGTAACAGGAAGGCAGATTGGTGTCATTAAGTTTAAATAATTGTTTCCCAGTGTACAATTTTTTTCTTATTTTTTTGCTGATGGCGAGATAAAAAATGAAAAAAAAAAAGTTTGGTGTAGTTGTTGTATATATTATTGCATTTCCTGCCCTTCTGTTAGAATTTGTTGCCCACCGCTGGTCTAAAATATATTATTTCATAAAAAATATGTTTTTGTTTGCAAAAATATGTTTATTTTTATATGCAAATATGCAAAATATGCAAAAATGTTTTTAGCGGAATTCGATCGTTTTCCAATAAAAATAAGATGTGTGCAATCAGAACTTAAGTCGGACAAGCGGTTCAAAATATGCAAATATGCACAATCCGATGTCTAGTTATAAGCTGGAAATGTTCCCTTTCGATCAAATTCTTCTTCTTTCAAGATTTTGTTTATTAAATGGACAGAACTCCTTTTCAGAACTTGGTGTAGGGCATACCCATAAAAAATATCAATTTGTCGTTCAAAATATATTAATATGATAAATATCACAAGCTACTTATTTTAATCTATACACCCAGAGAATTCTAGCACGGCTTCAATTTAGTTTATTTTTCGTCTTGAATTTTCAAGAAGAAATCTGTTTGAAATCGAGAAGACTTGTGCGGTAGATTTTGAGTTTGGCAGCAAGGGAGGTGAGGCGTTCGCATTGCGGAGAGCGAACGAAAAAACGAGAGCATTTCGTTCTCTCGCTCTCTGGCCACTTTGTTCTAAAATGCTTACTTTCAAGAAGATCTATTCTTGAATTCGAGAATAAATCATGCAGATCGAGCTTAAAAATGCATGCTTGATTTCAGTATTTTCTTTTTGGATCCAAGAAGATTCTGTCTTGCCGAACTTCTGACACGAAATCTGCTTGATATCAAGCACGATCTGCTCCCTTTTTTCCCTGAGTATACATATATATAAAAGTGAAAGAATGGATAATTGTTTCTAATAGGCGACTAAACCACTGAACCGATCTACATTAAATTTTCAATGACTGCTTATGTCGATCAGGAAAGATTCATAGGCTACTTCGCAAGTCTGTCTGTGTCAGATGAACCGGTTCAAAATTGGAATCTCAGATCAAATCTCAAAATCAAATCTCAGAAGTTATTAAAGCGATAAACTTGAAGTTCGATGTGCAGGTTAGTTATATGATTACACATATTTTACTGGCTTAGCCGGTTCAAAAGTGATTCAGACCCATATCTTTGGAACCACTGAACCGCACTTTATAAAATTTTCACAATATGTTCATGTCAAGACCGGTTCCGAACCCTCAAAACCGGTTCAGTAGAGGTCTAGAGTAGGGATGCCGGATATTCAGACAATATCTATGTATATCGATATTTTTTCGATATTGCAAAAAATATAATTTCGATATGGATATTTTCTTGACAAAATAATGAATACTATCGATGTTTTCGATATTTTAAACAAAAAAAATAGACTTTTTTTAAGAATAAACAGTATTTTGGTGTAATGTGATAGAGATGTCATTTGAACTTTTTAAGAAGACGATGATATTGAGAAGTAAACATATCCACACCAAAGAAAACATAAAAGAAACAAAAGTAGTTAAATCCAAAAAGCATAAGAATTTTTTTTCCAAAAATCTTTTTGTAAAGGTTACAATTCTTTTGTTGAGTTTTATTTTTGAGCGTAAAAATAAATCTCACGAAATAATCATTATTTTTGAGTTTGAGCAAAATTATAACAATATTAACATCTATTTGGGGTGAGAATGCTTTCTGCTAACTTAATGTCAATCTTAACATTGTAAGCTTATGCCATATTTATAAGTTATAATTTTTAAGAGAAATGCATGAAAGGAGTGAATGATCACACTGGATACAGATAGAGAATATGATGAAAAAGACACAAAAAACTATCTACATATTATTAAAGAAAATGAAAATCTAACTTCATCTCTGCTTATGCTTGTCTCTATGATCTTTTCGGTGTATGATATAGTTGTCCGATTTTAAAAGAATGTCGTATCGATTACTACTTTGTTGCAAACGTTAAAAATAAAATAACCAATAAATTTGTCTCGCCTACATATAAGATAAGACATGGGGTTTTGCATATTTTAAATGAAATTTTATCTTAGTAGGCCAGGATAAATTCACTTTTAAGGAAATAATGATTATCGCCTAAGTTTTAAAATATTACTTAAAAATAATCATTAGCATTAAGGAATGTAGTTAAAACTTATTCAAATAAAAATCATGGCGTATTTGCATAGATAATCGAAAAAAGAATAATTTTGGTATAATTAGAATTCTTCTACAACGATTCTAAGTGAATGATTTTTTTTGATTTAAAATTAAAAATAATCATTATTTACGATCCCTGGTTAATTTGTTTTCCTCTTCCATCCAAAACCTAAAAATATTGCCGAAATATCCGAAAAAAAATATTCGTTATTCGATATATCGCGATAGTAAAATATCCGATATTAATATATCGATTTTCGACTAAAATGTCGATATATCAATACTATTTCCGGCAACCCTAGTCGAGAGCCATATCTCAACTTATTTAAAAATTTCAAGGAAAGTCCAATTTTGTGTGCAGGTTTTTAACCGTTTTAAAAGTGGTTCAGAGAGCAGGGAATAAAAGTTTAGTTCGGGAGCAATCTAACAACAACAGAATAAAACGAGAAGGCAAAGCTAACTTCGACTGTGCCGAAGTTTTACTACACTTGAAAATCTTTACTCCAACTGATATAACTGGTAAAATATATATAGGATATATATATCAGATATTTCAAATTTTTTAATCATTGATAATAAAAATTTGATACAATAAAAAAAAACTTTTCTTAATAAAACACATTTTCCGACCGATCGGTCCTATGGCAGCTATATGCTATAGTCATCCGATTTTGATAATTTTTTTCAAAATTATGCGAAAACTAATATATACCAAGATTGGGGACGCTACGATAAAAAACAAAAAAGTTTTTCTCACTAGAAGTAGTTTTTTGACCGACCGTTTATATGGCAGCTATATGCTATAGTCATCCGATTTTGATAAATTTTTTCAGAATTGTGCGGAAACATATAAAACAAATATATACTACGATTGGAGACGCTACGATGGAAATCAAAAAAGTTTTTCTCACAAAGACTTATTTTTCGACCTATCGTTCCTATGGCAGCTATATGCTATAGTGATGCGATTTTGATACATTTTTCCAGAATTGTGTGGAAACATATAAAACTAACATATACCAAGATAAATGACGCTACGATGGAAAACAAAAAAGTTGTTCTAACTAGAACTAGTTCTTAGACCGATCGTTCCTATCGCAGCTATATGATATAGTCATCCGATCCGGCCGGTTCCGACATATTAGTTGCGTGCAGTAAAAAGAAGACTCTGTGCAAAATTTCAGCTCGGTAGCTTTAAAACTGAGAGACTAGTTCGCGTAGAAACAGACAGACAGACGGACAGACAGACGGACGGACAAGCGGACAAGCGGAAATGAACTCAGCTCGTCGTCCTGATCAAGAATATATATAGTTTATGGGGTCGGAAATGAATATTTCTATGCGTTACAAACTTCTGGGCAAAATTAATATACACTTTTCAAGTGTATAAAGAGAGCCTAGAAAAGAGACGACTGCTTAAGTCTCGCAAAATGTTTCTATTTTTTATACCCTTGCAGAGGGTAAAATTGTCACGATGTTTGTAACGCAGTGAAGGAAGCATTTCCGACCACATAAAGTATATATATTCTTGATCAGCATGACGAGCTGAGTTCATTTCCGTTTGTCCGTCTGTCCGTCCGTCCGTCCGTCCGTCTGTCCGTCTGTCCGTCTGTTTCTATGCTATCTCCTCCCTCAGTTTTAAAGCTATCTTGACCAAACTTTGCAAAAAGTGTTTAAATACAAATACGCTGCACATTTGTCGGAATCGGCCGGATCGGATGACTATATCATATAGCTGCCATAGGAACGATCGGTCGAAAAACTAGTTCTAATGAGAAAAACTTTTTTGTTTTCCATCGTAGCGTCACCAATCGTGGTACATATAAGTTTTATATGTTTCTACACAATTCTGGAAAAATTGATCAAAATCGGAAGACTATAGCATATAGCTGCCATATAAACGGTCGGTCCACAAACAAGTTCTAGTGAGAAAAACTTTTTTGTTTTCCATCGTAGCATCACAAATCGTGGTATATATTAGTTTTATATACTTCCACACAATTCTGCAAAAATTTATCGAAATCGGATGACTATAGCAAATAGCTGCCATAGGAACGATCGGTCTAAAAACTAATTCTATCAATGGTAGTGCCTTTCGAAAACTGCAAGGGTATTTAAAACATCGGCGTAGCCGATGTTAGCCTTCTATTTTTTTGCTAACTTCTGTTTGTAGAGATTGCGCCGGCATTGCGAGTATTATTATTTTGTTTTCGAAACATCGCAATTGCCTGGTAGACTAAGCGGCGTCAACATAACCGCGGCTTATGGAAATAACGAATTGGGTTGGCTGAGACAAAAGGGCTATGGGCTGCCCATCGCTGGTTTCGAGCAATATCTGAGGAATTATTTAAGCTACGTACCTAAAACCTACGTTTATATGGAGCTAGATATTGTCTGGATGTAAAGTACTTATTTTTTTTATACCCTTGCAGAGGGGTATATTAAATTGTCACGATGTTTGTAACGCAGTGAAGGAAGCATTTCCGACCACATAAAGTATATATATTCTTGATCAGCATGACGAGCTGAGTTCATTTCCGTTTGTCCGTCTGTCCGTCCGTCTGTCCGTCTGTCCGTCTGTTTCTATGCTATCTCCTCCCTCAGTTTTGAAGCTATATTAACCAAACTTTGCAAAAAGTCTTCAAATACAAATACGCTGCACATTTGTCGGAATCGGCCGGATCGGATGACTATATCATATAGCTGCCATAGGAACGATCGGTCCTAAAACTAGTTCTAATGAGAAAAACTTTTTTGTTTTCCATCGTAGCGTCACCAATCGTGGTATATGTAAGATTTATATGCTTCCACACAATTCTGGAAAAATTGATCAAAATCGGATGACTATAGCATATAGCCGCCATTGGAACGATCGGTCCAAAAACCAGTTCTAATGAGAAAAACTTTTTTGTTTTCCATCGTAGCATCACCAATCGTGGTATATATTAGTTTTATATGCTTTCACACAATTCTGAAAAAATTTATCAAAATCGGATGACTATAGCATATGGCTGCCATAGGAACGATCGGTCCAAAAACTAGTTCTAATGAGAAAAACTTTTTTGTTTTCTATCGTAGCGTCACCAATCGTAGTATATATAAGTTTTATATGCTTCCACACAATTCTGGAAAAATTGATCAAAATCGGATGACTATAGCATATAGCTGCCATATAAACGGTCGGTCAAAAAACTAGTTCTAGTGAGAAAAACTTTTTTGTTTTCCATCGTAGCATCATCAATCGTGGTATATATTAGTTTTATATACTTGCACACAATTCTGAAAAAAATTATCGGAATCGGATGACTATAGCATATAGCTGCCATATAAACGATCGGTTCAAAAACAAGTTCTAGTGAGAAAAACTTCTTTGTTTTCCATCGTAGCATCATCAATCGTGGTATATATTAGTTTTTATATGCTTTCACAGAATTCTGGAAAAATTTTTTCAAAATCGGATGACTGTAGCATATGGCTGCCATAGACACTTTTCCAAATAATTCTAATGATAACAACTTTTTTGTTATCAATGGTAGCGCCTTTCAAAAACTGCAAGGGTATTTAAAACATCGGAACGAGCCTTCTATTTTTTTATTTTAAAACACTCGTTCAAAATGTACATAGAATCTTTGTCACTTGGGGAACCCCCGTAACAAATTTATAAATTTGCATGATGGGTGGGATTGGGACATTTGATAAAAAAATTCGGGAGAAGCGTGATTGGGAAGAATACTGATAACTAAAATTTTGTTTAATTTATAATATACTTTTAGTTTTGGTTGTTAAATATATAGATTAGTCTATGACAATTTTTTATGTAGTTTTGAGTAACAATGTTTAGAATTTCACATTTAAAATTGGTTTTCTTCGTTTCGGAAAAATTTTTTTAATAAATTAAAACAATTTAAAGAAATTTAGTTAAATGAACTATTTTTTCAGCGAGTAAATGTTTTTTTTTTATATATTTTATATTTAGTTAAATGTACATTGTACAACACATACATAAATCATTTCCAACGTCCAGTTCAAGTTTCAAAAAATCAACAGGTGCCCAAGCTTGGTCGCTTCTTATTGATTGCCATACACTCCCATTTCTGATTGTCTCCATTTTTTTACGCGCCTCTCCCTTTCCATGATTTATAACGACACTTGACTGAATATAATATTATTTTGGGGGGCATATCTCCAGCAATGATGATGACTCAGCAAGCAAAGTTTTTCTTTTATTATTATCTTTTTTTGGAACAAAACTTTCGGTTTTATTTTGTGGTTGCTGTTGTTGGTCTATGTCCCCCCTTAAATTGTGTCGGCCCATAAAAGTTTGCTTGGCATTAGAACTGACGGGCCAACCGAAACGGGAATTGCAATGCAAAAAACAACACACAAAAGTTTACTACGACATTTCTGGGTTATGTGTGGGTGGAGAAAATTGTGGTGAAAAAGGGAGGGATGCTAAATCAGATGAATGTTTTTAAGCACAAGGTAAATAGAACATTGGGCTAGGTCTGGTGTAGACCTTGATAAAGGGGAAGATTAAGAAAATGTTGGCAGCTAAAGTGTCAAACTTTTACTCAAATGGCAACGAATCTGTTCGCTTAAGTGATGCTGGTTAAGGATTAAGTTTCATCTTATAGAAATAATCATATCAAAGTTAGTAATTACAGTAAAATATTTAAAATAGAAGAGCTGGGTCTTGCACTTTTAAAGCTTAAGAAGTGATTAGTGAATGCTCTAAAGAAAGTAGAGGAACAAATCGAAAAATGCTCAAAGTGGAAAGACAACGCGAAGAAACTCTCGCTTAAATATAGGTGCACAGGTTACATAATTATATAAAGTCGGATATATAAATTTAAGAATTATCTAGGGAAGCAGGAATGCTGTAGATATCGTTATCACTTCGGGAACAATGTGTATCAACTGGATTTTCAGCCACCGGGCATCCATGAAAGCAAAATATCGAATATACCAGTAAAATAGGTGACTAAGAATTCCATAATCGACAAGAACATTTTCCAATATCTTTACAAACTTAGAAAATACAGCCCTTGGAACACAACCAGTTTTTGATTACCATACAGGGAAACGATTGAAAATGGAACAGTCGGACTTAAGGATAACTTTCATTTGCTAGCTGTGCCAATTATGCAATACCTTTTTATATTATATTTTCTAAAAAGCCATTTTCTCATCTTCATGTTTTTCAAAACTAAGTGCTTTTTGAGAAAATGTATGTTGCCTACATTTATGCCGCTTTTAAAATCATATCCGGGTCGTTGTAGACACAAGCACAGATATTTTTAAAGCGCCCTAAAAGTAGACAACATACGTTTTCTCGAGAAGCACCTCGATTTGAAAACAATGAAAATGAGAAAACGGTCCTAAAAGTCGAAACGAAATTTCGATTTCATGAACTAGAATTAGAAGTTGTAATTTTTACTTAGAACTGTTTAGTGTATGCAGTCGAATAATTGCATAAAGTTTCAAATTAATTTCTGTTTACTAGAATAATTGACACATTGAATTTGTACAAACAATTCTAGCCACACTTTTACGTCTATGGGGAAATGTAAGCGGTGTAAGCGAGTCATAGTATGTTTGTATTGGTCATACACTCAGAAAAAAATGGCGTTGTAAAAGGCTGAACATATTTCTTACTTTTATACTAATTTTCTAATTTTTTAAGCTAGCAATTAAATTTTCCTCGTTCCAATAATTAGACCGGATGGTTTTTAAACGCGGAACGTCCGGTCTTAATAAAACCGTTTTTTCTTGAAGTCCGCCGTTCTGTGGATAAGAAAAAACGGACTTTACTGTTGACAACGAAACACAGTTTCGGTACATTTAAAACGAATTTTTTTCTGAGTGTACATTGTTTTGATGAGGCTAAAATAAAACAAACCAGCCACCTCTTTATCCATGAACCAAAAAATTGCGACAATAATTGTCCATAAAAATTGATAGTATCATTCTTAGTTTTATGTCCGTTTTCTCATCTTTATGGTTTTCAAATCTTGGTGCTTTTTATAACATTTTTGTTGCATACTTTTAAGACGCGTTTAAAATGTATTTATTTATTATTTATTTTGTAAGCGTTGTAAGCACATATGTTAAAAGCGGCCAAAAAGTAGGCAACACATATTTTCATAAAAAGCAACTAGATTTGCAAACCATGAAGATGAGAACACGGCCCTTAGTCTAGTTAAGTATTTAAAGCTAGAAATATTTTTCGTATTTTATTCATCCAATATGACAAGAAAGAACTTTGATTGACGTTCTTCTGAACCATTGCACTGTTTGAAGTGCAGTGATGATCAATGATTGAATCAGATTTCAAAATTGTTGATTTAAAGCTAAAATGAATGAAAGCCTTATTTTTTAAATCAGGTTGTGATTGAATCGTGAATCAATCTCCAAATGATTGATTTATAAACTCCGGTGCATAGCTGTGGCCTAATCCAATTTTTATACACTTGAAAAGTGTATATTAATTTTGCCCAGAAGTTTGTAACGCATAGAAATATTCATTTCCGACCCCATAAACTATATATATTCTTGATCAGGACGACGAGCTGAGTTCATTTCCGCTTGTCCGTTCGTCCGTCTGTCTGTCCGTCTGTCTGTCTGTCCGTCTGTCCGTCTGTCCGTCTGTTTCTACGCGAACTAGTCTCTCAGTTTTAAAGCTATCGAGCTGAAATTTTGCACAGAGTCTTCTTTTTACTGCACGCAACTAATATGTCGGAACCGACCGGATCGGATGACTATATCATATAGCTGCCATAGGAACGATCGGTCTTAGAACTAGTTCTAGTTAGAAAAACTTTTTTGTTTTCCATCGTAGCGGCACTAATCTTGGTATATGTTAGTTTTATATGCTTCCACATAATTCTGGAAACATGTATCAAAATCGGATCACTATAGCAAAAAAACTTTTTTGATTTCCATCGTAGCGTCTCCAATCATAGTATATATTTGTTTAATATGTTTCCACATAATTCTGAAAAAATTTATCAAAATAGGATGACTTTAGCATATAGCTGCCATATAAACGGTCGGTCAAAAAACTACTTCTAGTGAGAAAAACTTTTTTGTTTTCCATCGTAGCGTCTCCAATCTTGGTATATATTAGTTTTATATGCTCTCACATAATTTTGACAAAAATTATCAAAATCGGATGACTATAGCATATAGCTGCCATAGGACCTATCGGTCGGAAAATGTGTTTTACTAAGAAAATTATTTTTATGGTATAAAATTTTTATTATCAATGATTTAATAATTTTAAATATCTGATATCTATATCCTATATATGTTTTTCCAGTTAAATCAGTTGGAGTAAAGTTTTTCAAGTGTATTAAAACTTCGGCACAGTCGAAGTTAGCTTTGCCTTCTCGTTTTTAGTATGCGAGTACTCTGAGAGGGGAGAGCAACAATTGGTTAATGCAGATAATAAGAGAATCAAAAATAAGTTAAGCAAGATAAAAAACAACAACAAAATCCGTAATCATCTGAATTCTTCCAAAAGCAGCAATTTTTTTTTTTTACCAATTTGCCGAAATGAGCCATTTTTTCCATGCTGAAAATCAAAGTTCCTCTGGGATATGATTTGATTCCACAAAAAAATGTAAATTTTAATTATCAACGAGAAGGCAAAGCTAACTTCGACTGTGCCGAAGTTTTAATACACTTGAAACACTTTACTCCAACTGATTTAGCCGGTAAAATATATATAGGATATAGCTATTAGATATTTAAAATTTTTAAGTCATTGATGATTGCAGTAAAAAGAAGACTCTGTGCAAAATTTCAGCTCGATAGCTTTAAAACTGAGAGACTAGTTTGCGTAGAAACAGACAGACGGACAGACGGACGGACGGACAAGCGGAAATGAACTCGGCTCGTCGTCCTGATCAAGAATATATATAGTTTATGGGGTCGGAAATGAATATTTCTATGCGTTACAAACTTCTGCGCATAATTAATATACACTTTTCAAGTGTATAAAAATATTGGCACATCCGAAAGCATCGCTATCCAAACACAGAATAACGAAATATTCAATATTGTGCACCGGCATAAACGAAATTAGTTCTTGCACCGAAAGCATCCTATCAAAACGAAAATTAATTATTCTTAACGGTAAATGTTGCATTGCTAGTGTTGTTGTTTCTAGCTTATCTTAATTTTGAATCCCTTTTTATCTGCATTCACCAATTGTTGCTCTTCCTCTCTTACACACTTGTACACTTTAAACAATTGGTTGCTAGATGGGCGTGGAACGGGAATTTTCGGGATTTCCGCGGGTCCTGAAAAAATGTTTGGGACCAGGATGGGTCAGACTAGAGTCGGAATTGGGACGGGACGGAATTAAAAATTTGGTTCGGGATAGATAACGGTCGGGATTTTTTTTTTAATAAAAGATTTATGTCAATAAATATTATATATATTATAAAAACGTTAAAATTATATTTTAAAATTTTTGTAATTTATGAGCGAAATCTTGCCCACTAGCAACTGGTTCTACCGGACAAACGGAAATTCGTAACCACATTCAATTACAAAAATATTTTGTATTACCCTAAAACAAATATCGAGTAATAAAATCAGAGTTTTGTATTAACGGAAACTGCGTCCGGGGTTGCAAAGCTTAATACAATTAGGTGCTAAGCACCCATCATACCAAACATCAATTTTGTATAAAATCCAAGTTGGCTCTGTAAGTAACAAAATTCATTTCCTCTAAATACCTTGACATCATCTCTCTGTCAGTGAGTGAGTTACTCAAAAGGACACCCAACCGTAACCTTTTTTCTAGGCCCTCGCAAAAGGCAAGGGGGCTTAATAAAAGATTTCAAGTGCATAGCAAAATACTTGAGTTGTGTGGCTCAAGTGCAAACAAAGCCTGTGTGTGTGTGTGTGTGGGGCAGCACTACCAACATTTTGCGTTGGCTGTGGCCTGTTGGCACACTGAAAAGACAAAAGCGGTCGGCGACAGACAAAAGTTAATAACAGTCATCATACACGTATGCAATGGCACTTCAGCGAGGGCTTAAGGCACAGAAGAGGAGACTGACGTCGTCGGTTGGCGTGCCATTCGTTGACAATTGTTATGCCGCTTTCAGATTGCTATTGTTGCAGTTGTTGCAATTGAATCTATGAGCTATGTGGGTCATATTCTCGCTTGGCAGCTGATTTTGACGTCAACATGTGATCATAAAAATACAAAAATGTGTGTGTTCTGTGTTCATTTACCTGATCGTATTGCAGCATTGTTGTTTCTCTATCAATTGTGTGTTGGCTTAAAATTTAATAATTTTTTTTTGTTGCGCTATTGTTTTTTTTTGTAGAATTTTGAAGGATAGGGAAAGAAAAACTTGAATATTTAAACTTGGCAAACTCAATTAGTACACACGCACTCACAAGAGGAAGTCAATAAAAACACACACAGACGCATGGAGGAGAGGAGTGCAGGGCACACCCCGAAAAAAATGTGGCCTAGGGTAGCTCCCCTTTGGGTATATACATAATTTATTAATACATGGCCATACATTTATTTTTAAATATATTTTTTTTGCCTTGATTAGAACATTTTTTGGCACACCATGTCAAACCACAATGACCTTAAAAAAGGCACACAAAAAAATCTGTCAAACGCACGCACCAATACATACACTCACACACGCACACATGCTCACACACTTATGCAAACGCAGCGCGCGCGCATCAATTTATATTTTATTGTCAAAGGAGCAAAGGCGGGGAGAAGGATGGGCAAACTTTTCTAGGGCTTCTTCCTCTTCTTTGTCACTTTTTTCTTCTTCTTTCTTTTTTTTTTTTGCTAAATTAATTAATCAAATTTTTGGCTTTTACTTGAGCAAACATGGCGCGCCACATGCAACACCAACACTTTTACACCCATACACACACACACACTCGGACACACGTATACACGCTACGCGCCGCTTGCCATTTCCGGCGCACAAAAGTATGCTTGGCTATTGAATTTGTGATAGATACTGGGACCCCAAGTTGAGGAACTGCAACCAGGAAGCCTCCAAGTCAAAAGAAAACCCAAAACCAAATTGCGCTTTTTTATGGCAGCTTTTGCGCATGCCAAACAAATAAAAGCAACAGACGAGAGCTTTTTATTATGGCAAGGACTTGCAAATAGCAGTGCCCCTGTATGCGAGAAGGCCACCCTATGGCTGGAGATTGTAAACAAAACCACAGCAACAGGCGGTGGTTGGAATACAACTGAGACGCGCGCCGCCACTTGGTCTGCTATTTTTAGCAGAAGAACACTTAGGAGCTGCTGAGGAAGTCAAATGCACACGACCAACGACAACTTGACAGGCTATTAAAATTGAGCTAGATAATCGCTGATGGAGCTGCACATTGACAATCATGTCACTGGGTCGTCCCATAATACTACTTGAAAGACAGCGGAAAGGTGGGGCAGAGGAGGAAGTGGTAAAGCATTTGTCATACAGCGAGTGCCAATGGAACACCATTATGAGTAGAAAGTTGGGGGAAAAGATTAAAAAAGTGAAAATTAAGGACTGGTCTAGCAACTGGCAACCGAAACTGGTAATTAAAATTAACCGTTTCAGACACTATCGTTATGAAGGACATATAACATTTAACAACCCTAATATGAATAAAAAGACCTTTTGTTTCTATATTATTTTAAAAATTTTTTAGGGCAGCAAAAAAAGTAAAAAAAAACATTTTCCAAGATATTGAGCAGAAAAGAACTTAAGATCCTTGGTCAACTCCTATTTCTCAACCTCTCGGAGATATTCGAGCTAGAAATTTCAGCTCTACTTAATAATTATTCTGCCACAATAATTATTCTAGTTCAGTACAGGGGACCCACCTCGATATTAATAGGGTTAACAGGGAATATATATGGCATCGGAGTAGGCCCGAGAGGCCTAAGTGGGAGAGTAACTTGTCGCTCTCAGCCTAACCTAACCTAACCTAAAAAGGGGGAAATCTTTTATTTGGTTCCGATCAAACTTCAAATCCAAAAAGATTTAAAAGATTTAAAAATAAAAGTGCTAATCAAATATATCTTAATATATCTTAATTAAATATCTAAAAATAATATTTTAAAATTTAGAAATAATTTGTTTCAATAGAGCGTTTTTAGGGCTGATTTACCCCTTTGAGTATTTAACGACCCTATTTTGGGACATATTGGAACGTATAGTACTATTTTCAATCTATCCAAAACGCTAAAGATCATTAATGTAGCTCTATTTTCGGCGGGGCTATGGCAGATTTTAGGGCCGTTTAATTAGAACTGAAATTAGGAAATGAAACAAACAAACAAAGCCAAAGTCAAAAATTTAATGGTAAGGTGGGTTTCTTCTATTCCAACCGTACCCTTTACGAAAAGCTTTATGCGAGAGAGAATAAAAACAAGTGGATTTATGTATTTAGATTCAGAAACATTTTTGAAATATTTTTTAGAATATGACGAAAGATGTGCATGGTTCGGTCAATAAAGTTAAAAAAGTTTTAGATTCGCTGAGGCATTATAAAAAATCTATTGAAGTTCTTATT
The DNA here is from genome assembly GCA_018904225.1 of Lordiphosa mommai. Classification (NCBI taxonomy): domain Eukaryota; kingdom Metazoa; phylum Arthropoda; class Insecta; order Diptera; family Drosophilidae; genus Lordiphosa; species Lordiphosa mommai. Next base: position 360,985 of record JAEIFT010000185.1, read on the forward strand.
TTTCCGTTTATTATCAAAATAATGTTTTATAAACAATTTAAAGGTCTAGGTCTAGTTCTAGGTTAAAGTAGTTGCTAAGGATCATATTGTAAAGCTTTAAAATTGAGTGAACAATCTTCATATTACAAAGTCAAGTAGCGCAAGGCCTTATCGAGGAAACGCTCTTCCGGCGATCCGCGACTACAAGCTATGCCACGTCGTGATTTGCCAGTTAGTTGTTCATATTTATGCCTAATGGTTTCATTGAGCAGTCGATCACAACGTTCGGGTTGTTCCAGTTGCTCGGCTGAAGGAGCTTTAGCATATTCCCGCTTCAAGACCATGCTGATAATGCGAGATCGTCTCGAGCGAGCCTTGGGCTGAGTGATGACCTGAGAGCGTGGACGTACGGGTGGTGGAGTTGAGCCATAGATGCCGGATTCAGCTGAGTCCGAATCAAGGCTGGAGACACCACCACCACAACTGCAATAGGTGACACTGCTACCGGGAGAATGACTAGCACTGCCATATGTCTCATCCTCGCAAGAGTTGTACTCCGGCATATAAGTCGTATGTTTCTGCACGGGCAATGCTTCAGATACGGCATAGGGAATGCATTTGGCTTCCAAATACATTACAGGCTCATCCTCCGCTTCTTCGGCACTGGGCGTGGGACTGGTACATCTTTCATCCTCCAGTATGGCGATGCGTGCTTGCTGCACCTTCTGATCCCGTCGACGTTGACGGCGTTCATGACGCTCTCTCTCCAGACGAGAAATGGTCTCCAAACTTTCAATGAACAAACCCAAATCACGTTGACCAAATCGAGCTGCGTCCAGGGTAAAGGTCGTCATAGTGGATGACTTTTGGTTCAAGCTCAAGTATTGAGTAGAGGTGTAGATGGCCATTTGGAATGATTAAATAATTCGAGGTCTTCTGTGAAGGTGAAGTAGTTTTCGCTTCGCTAACTGCTAGGCAACTGATGCTGAGGATAGAACTGCACTTGGTTTTTATATGCTACAGGTAGCCGGCCAACCCACAACCTGCCCTGCCCACTCCTCCTCGAAAAGTGACCTGTGTCCCTTTAGGGGTGGGCGGACGCCTACCTGCCTAATCCCTTAGCCTAAGATTCACCTTAAATTCTTAGGGAATTTCCTTGATTGCTTTTTAATTTTCGGCTTTCCCATAATTGCACACGTGCTCAAACTTAACCCACAGCTGCCTACTTTATATGTGAAGGCCGGGATCGGGTCGGCCACCCTCCATAAAATCAGAAATGCACAATTTCTGTCACTTTTGACACCTGGTCATGCATATGTAAACTAAATCAAACTAATATCAGCCGTTAAGCTGTCTCCACTAAAACATTTAATCAATCAATCAATACTTCGAATGTCGTTCGTACAATTGGCACATTTGTCTGCTGCTGACAACATTGAGCATTGCTTGAAGGGAGAAGGAATATACAAATGGGTGTGATTCATGTGAGGTGATAATAAAAAGTAGGAGGAGAGAGGTTAAATCAAATCAATAGGCGTTTAATTTGTAAGTGCTTTCCCATTGCCTCCTGGGTGTGTTGTTTATATGACACTTCAAGAACTTTATGAGAAAACCAGCAACGACGGAATTCCAAATAATTAGTTTCCTAACACAATTAATCAATTTTGTGCTGGTTTATCAAGTTACCTGGATTTGTTCTATTTATTGGGAATAAAGTTAGTATATGAGAAGGACACTCAGAAAAAAATTCGCAATGCTTTTTAAATTTCGCACACGAAAAAGGGACCTACAGTTACAGAACGGTAAAGTTTGTGAAGCTATCACCAATAGCTTGTAAAGGTGACCGGATGAGAAAATATTTCAAAGAAAAAACTGTTTGTAAGATGATCTCACTGCAACACATCCAGCCACAAAAGTCGCAATCTGTTTGAGTTTTCTAACAGCGATAAAATTTTTGTTAAACTTCATTAAAAAATTTAAATTCATTAAAGCAGGGATGCAAACCTCTCGAGTATTGATAGTGGTTCGGTTCCGTGGCTCAAAGAGATTTTAAACCACCGGTTCGGTTCATAATATGGCTTTTGTAGCAATCTGTACCGCAGTTTTGGCACGTCTAATTCCGTTTTCAAAATTGCGAACTTTCTAAAATGAGACTTACGACCTTTTGCATTTATTTTTGAATTAAATTTCTAAGAAATCGTTTTCAATTCTGAATAGAAATATATGCATTATATAGACAGAAATCAGGTGGTGAGCTGATCTTATTATAAATGTTCTTATTATACAATGGCATTCGAGAACCAAAATGTCAAATGGCCTAGCTAAAGTAAGCGTCAGACTATTCTCTGATCGAAAAGAACGCGTACTAATCTCTCTAAAAACATTAAATAGAGAAATCGAAGGTAATGCAAGGGGTTAGTTTAGATTAAAGAGGAAACACCACCACAATTCACATGTACAATATCGTAATCTTAACCTGAATCCTCCTAGATCCTCAATAATGTTAAAGAACTGAAAACGAAACGAAGACCTTAAAAAATATTGCGCTAACTTAGGAAGATATAGTGCCTACCGATATTTGGACTTAAATCAATCCCAGAGGATTTACTTGAGTACGGATATTCCAATTGTGAAATTATTCTCTCGATTCCGTCTTTGGCTCGGGTGTGTTTAATTAATTAATTTAATTTTAACTCGAAATAGGCTTTTTTCAACAACTTGATTGATTTTATTTTGTTATCAAATGAAAAAGAAAAAAGAGTGATCGGAAAAATGTTTTCGAACTTTCGGTTACTTTTCTCGTGACCATAATAATTCAAAAAACAATACTTTATCTAAAAGTGAACCGTCAAAACCGTCCGGACCGACCCAAAAAATTTACTTTAATTTTTAACAGCCTGATTTGGCACATTTTTATAGAAAAAATACTCGACTAGATGCGTTTGTACATAAAAACGAGCTGTTAAGTCGCCGCGGACAGTATAAAAAATTTTTTAAACCATAAAATATTTTGTTTTACTTAGAACTCGACGATAGTTCATCTGATTGTGAAACGGTGTATGGTGTATCGATAAGTAATGATGATCATAATATATGTCAGGAAGGTTCTAACAATCTATCATTAAAATTGTGGGAGATATGATGTTTTTTCAAATTGCGGGGGTGACAACTCTACTATAGTTCATCTGATCGAGAAACGATGTACAGTGAGTCTATAAATAATGATGATTGGACTAATTCTCTCTCTTAAAAGAAGTGTATAAAAAGAAGCATTTTGTCATAAAGAATTGGATGGATATATGTTAGAGAATACTGTATTAGACAGCGTTTATTTTGTTTAAAAAGGAATTAGTAATATCCTTAGCTAAGCGCCAACTCATAACACAGTGCAACAGGTAAAGTTCAACCTAGGCAATCAAGTCCCCTGGTTTCAGCTGTTTCAATATAAGCTATTTTTACCTAATCTCAACGTAACTTAACACCACCCAGCTTAACTTGAGCTAACTTAATCCCACTTGATCCCTGTGTACCTAAATCAACATTGACCTCCTATGAACACATGACTTTCTCATTCTCTGTTTACACAAAGAAACTCTGTCAAATATGTCTTAAGCAGCCAGTTTCTTATTGATTTAGTAATATTACACTTTATTTCTGCTCAATTTGCTTAAAGAAAATAAAAACAATTTTTTGCTTCGTTAAGGCCAAATTTGCATGTCCAGACAGTCCAGTCCCTCTGACAAATGAGTCTCGACCATAGAAACAAGTGTCTCGGACCAACAATGAAAAAGGGTGAGTCAATTTGTCTAGACTCAAAAATATATTGTATGTATATCAGACAAGGGCGCGATATTGTCGCCAGTTGCCTAATTAAACTCATTTTGAAACAGATTTTTGTTTTGTTTTCCATAGAGACGGTCTTTGTTCGGCCTGCAGCTGCATTTAAAAAGCCAAAATGCACTTGAGAGATGAGAAGTGAATCCCCGTCAATTCTGCTGAAAATCCATTCAACTTTCAATTAAGCACGTTCCACAGACCAGAAAAAAAACAACACAATAAGTGAAAGAATAAAAAGACAAAAAACAAGAGGCAAAAGAGGCGTTGAGCACTTAACCCCTTGTTGGCATTTACGAGCCACAAATTGTTTTCGGCTTTCGGCCACTTAACAACTTTTAAATTAATTGCCTTAAATTAATAAAGTCAACTTTGGGGCGTAGTTAGTGGACAAAGTGATTTACAACTTACGATACTTGAGATAATTTGTTCGACAACTGGTTTACATACCTGCAAAGAGACACAAAAGGAAAGTAGAGCAAATTAGTTAAAGTGTTTTAAAAATGCAATCAACTATTTGTTATAGCTAAAGGCGAGTCAAGAGACTGCACCCCCGAAACGGAAATATCAATTTACTAGAACGAACGTACATAAATGCCAATTGGCAAATGACAAGCCCAAGACGACAGTAAAAACTAACCCCGATGAGGGAAGTTGAACTGAGGAAGAAGACAAGCTCTCACAAATGGACGCCCACCCAAACAAAAACTTAAAAAAATGTTCAATTGCTTAAAAGATCAAATGAAAGCAGTAAAGCAAAGGCAGTGGCTTAGCCGAAAAATGTGGGGGGAGTAGAGTAGTAAAAAATAGAATAAAGCTTTGAACAAAAACATAATTTATAAAAAACAAAGCTGGAAATTAATTAAATAAAAAAAAATAAAAACATGTTGCATGTTGCAAGTTGATTCTGAGCCGTTGGTTCGGATTCGTGAAATAAAATTCAGTTTTTATCACTCAGAAAAAATCGGCTGCACGCGTTTTAGAACGAACGGGATAGAATTTAAACCGTTTTGTACTTAGAATTTCAAGTACAATTCGTATACGTGCCATGAGCATAAGACAATTTATTTCCTGATTTTCAATTCAAAAATGGTTTTCTTATATTTATGTATAGCATTTCATGAAGGTAAGACACTTTATTTCCTGATTTTAGAAAGGTCTGACCTTATAATTTTAAAGGGAATTTCTTATTTTTATTTATAGAATGTCATAAGCGTAAGACACTAAATTTCTAGTTTTTAGAAAGAATTGACCTTATAATTCTGAACGGAATTTCTTATTTTCATGTATAGCATGTTATAAAAATGGGAAATTTATTTTCCAGATTTTAGAAATAATACACCTTAATATATAGAAGGCAAATGTCTACCATTCTGTTTTTAAGAAATTTTGTTTCACATTTTACTACCTAAATGTTCCAAAATCTTAGAAATTACTTCTATGTATTTTTAGAAAATTAGTTTCCTAAAAATATGTGCTAACAGCCCTTGACCAAAATATTTAGGGCAATTTTCTAAGTTTTAGGCCAATTTCAAACTGTTTTAGAATTATAATTTTCTGGGTTAACTTGGTTGTACTTAAACTAAGTACGAATCAGTCCAAAGTTTTTTATTTACTTAAAAATGTTCCTAAATTGAGAACAAAATTCTTAAATAAAGTATGAAATTCTTAAAACAAGTATTTTTTGAACTCAAACGTTCTAAAAGAAACGGGATAGCATTTATCCCGTTTTGTACTTAAAATATTAAGTATGATTCGTTCTTGGGTGTACTTAAACTAAGTACGAATCAATCTAATAAGAACGAATTGGGATAAGTGCAAGACCATTTCGCTCTAAGAATAAGGTTTAATAAACCTTGGAATAGCCCAAATTGTACTTAATGTTTCCCGAAACGGTATAAAATAAAGTATTTCGGAATTAAAAAAATCATACTTGAACCAAGAAATTTTTGCATAAATTAAAAAATTTCATGGGCGCCTCAGAATTTGAAAAATGAACCCATATTATAGAAAATTAATCAACGATTTCGAATATGCAACCCTTAATAAAATGCGATTTTATTTAGTTTTTAGTTTAAAAAAAAAACACAATTTTTAGGTAATTTGGTCCGCTTTTAGGCAGAATATTTCAAATACTAGGTAACGAATCGTCATAACTTTTATTCTACTGATTGATATATTCATTAAGTGTATATTACAGAAAAAATTTACTGTTTGCTTTTTGTTTCTCCTACACCCAGAGAAAAAGCAAATCGTAAAAATTAATACAATCATAGTTAATTTTACTATGCTGTTTTCAAATATAAAACGTATTAAAGCCCAATAGAATGCGCTTTGATTTAACTGAAAACATACTTAACCACTGAATTTAATATGAATATAGTAAAATCAAAGTGAAATTCACTTAAAATCAAATATTGCTGTATTCAGATTAAAGTAAAATCATATTTATTTCAAATATACGAAAATATGTATTGCTTTACTATGTTAAATATTATTTTTAAATATGAGTAATATTGCTTTTAATAGGTTTTATCTTAAAAATAAAGTTTTGTATGTTAATTTTAAAATTTTGAATGGTTAAAGGGTTTTACACGTTGCTGGTTTTGGGCTCCCCAACCAGTTAAGGCATTCGTGTCATTGGCTGTAGTTCGTCAGGCAGAAAACCAATGATGAAAAATAGTGGAACCTTCCGAAACTGCTGTATGGGTATCTATACATTTGTGTATTGTGTGTGTACTGTTTCTACAGTTATGCATAACTTATTTGACCCCAAAAAACTTGCTTTCAATATGAAATGGTGTTTATATTGAATATGTAAAAAATTTAAAGTACTATAAAGTATATTAAAGTTAAATATAATATTTATATAAATTTAATATGAATATATTTCATAATTACTATGAAATATTTAAAATTTAATATTTTTTTGTTAAATTTAATAATTTGTTCTTTTTATATTTAATATGAAAACTATTAAATTTGACTATTTTCATATTTAATTTCGATTTAAAGTGTAAGCACTTCAGATTGACGAATTCCATATTTAACGCAAAATCAATGGCAAAAATATTTAAGTCAACGTGAAAATATTAAAATTTCACAGCATTTTTCCCTGAGTAAAACTAAATAGTTTTTTAAAAATTATACATTTTTTCACTATTTTTCAACTTTGATGCCAAATAAAAAAATATATATATTTTGGTGTATTTGTCATATTTTCAAAATATGTTTTTTGATTATTCCTTTAGGTAATTAACAAAGTTCCAGCTGCCTTCCGCAGCCTATTCGACTGCTAGAGGTAAAAAAAGACATGGCAAAATGAGGGCCCCATCTTCCGATCCATTTTTTAATCTCTGCGGCTTATGAAGTCAAGTAAAGAGCGAGAATCCACTAGTTTTAGTTCAAAAAAAAATTCAAAAATAAAATATTAAAAATTATTTTGGAAAAAACTTTAAAAAAATTTAAAAAATATGAAAAAAAAATTTTTATAATATTTTTTTATTATATATAATTGTGAAAAATAATTTTTTTTGATACCAAAAAATTTATTTTTCCACAAATTTTGACTTTGATAGCCCATAAATAAGCATCTAGTAGGCTTAGCACCCCGTTCAAACAAAGGCTTCATAGATTAAATAATTATCTATCATTTTTCATTTAAATTATTCAAATATCTCATTTGGTTCAAAAGTTATGATTTTTGACGCGAAAAACTCAAATGGCGCCACAGTGCGACGCTGCAAATGCGAAGCGAATATTTTACTTCCAGATCTTTCGTTATTTTTAACTGTTCTTATTAGGCGTTTCAGAATAAATAGATATTATGTCGTTGTTTTTTCTTGGGTTAAAAAATTTATCATAAAAGAATTACTGTATTTAGTGCTAAAGTTTGGTTCCAGCCTTAGTTTTTTCTCAATCTCCCTTTCAACAAATAAGAAAGTCGAATAAGCCAAACAGTAAGGCTGGGCTCACACTGTTCGACGCATGAGACATGATAATTTAGTGTGCCCTCATGTTGTCATCTTTTCGTTGTGAATAGCTTGTCATTGGGCATTGAAAATAAGGCAACATTAAGGCCTACTATATTATCATGTCTCATGCGTAAAACTGTGTGAACCCAGCCTTATATACTCTGTATCTGCCAAAGTATATTCTTGCTTATTATTTGATTTGATTATAACTCGAATATCGTTAATTTGATCGGAAAACGATCTATTGTCTTTGTACCTTCGGTACAGAGTATATAGAGATCGCTACTTTCTGTAAAAATCCTTTTATTTTAAACCATTCGTTAAATGTAATTTCATTAGTTTTCCATTTGACGAATTTGTTTGTCCTTTTCTTCACCAGTTCTTTTCAGGTGCTACTTTTTGTTACATCTTTTCAATTAATCTCTCTTAATTTTATTTTTTTTTTTCAGAAAACCCCTATCATTTCATTTTAAGCTGTTTAAAGTATTTTAGAAACAGTTTTGTTCAATTTATCATCACTTGGTGAGACCCCAATGCAACTGAAATGTCTGGTGACCCACCACCCCTGTCCCACATCTGAACCACAATAAGGAAACTTCTCTTCTTTCACGCTTCAGCTGCATAATAAGGTCAGAATAATAAAAAAGAATGGAAAACAAAAGTTAGCGGCTGCTGGTTGCGTGCCGATCGCCAACTCTCCCTGACTTTGCTGGGGATGACTGTCTCTATTTATAGCACCCATTGTAATAACTCCATCAACATTCAACAGTGCAGTCGGTAGTAGTAGTTGAGGAGGAGTTCGAAAGTGATCCATGGGCTGGCCAGCATAAACTTCAAACAGATGTCAAGCCGCCGTTCGTCATGTAATTATTATTAATGTGCTGTCCCCCCTCCATCCAACCCATTTTGTGGGCTGTCTGATCTCATCTAGCAAATATTCCAAACCGAAACTATGTATGTGCCTCTGTTTTACATTAAAAATGATGGCCAGAGATTTTTTTTAAAACGAGGCGTTTACTTGTGGTTCACTGAACTCCCTCGGACAGAACATGTGGGGCAGACTGCGATTTTGCTATGAGTTGTCCCCCTACCCCCCCACATGCTAATATTGTATCCAACAAAGTGCGCGAATGAATGGCGAAGCTTTGATAAATGGCACATGGTACCGTATACCGTAACTGCTTCTTTGTGTACTTGTGTAGTAGGTTCAACCTTATATGGCTTTCTTTCACATTTCACAGTCTTTTTTAGACGTTTTCCTATGTGCAAATTCATTGTCGCCGTAGATGTCTTGAGAACCTCGTTTGAGGCTGATTGCATTGCTGGAATCTTTTCAATTGATGAATTGCACTTGAAACCCACTCAGAAACAATAACAATGAGCAGATGAGATACGAGCATTACACAGGCAAATTGTGACTTAAAATTGCTGAGACAAAATTGTGGCGTGGGAAGGGTTTAAAAATTGCGAACGTTTGTAGAAAATATGCAAAGAATTTTTTATAAAAACTGATAAACTGAGAGGCGACCAACACTTGATATGGGAGCCATTAGTGAACTTAGTATCTAACTGATAAAAAACTTGTAGACCAAAAACAGCCGATTTTTTGGAAGCGTCAGAGATAGTCGTAAATCCCAGTCCTGGGTGATATGATCAGAAATCGTAGGATCAAATCTTCACTGCAACACGGGGGTACTTAACTAGGAAAGTCATATCAACTTTTCAGTGGGGCCTAATTCTCAGGAACCTTTTTGTAAAGCTTCGAGTGAAATAGTCCAAGAACGAGACCAATGCCGATCTAGTGATATTTGTAACAATTGAAATCCATTTGAAATAAATATTTAAATAACCTTTTTTTTTGGAAATTAATAATATTAATAAAAAATACATTTTCATAACTCTTAGTCTTTACTCAGCTCCATTGGAAGCAAAACTAAGATAAATTTAATATTGATGAATATCATAAATATCATAGACAGAAATAAAGGAAATTACTATTAAGATATTCTAAATTTAAAGCTGTTTGGAAGAGCAAAACTTATGATAAAAGTTAGCTAAGTATTTAAAAAACATGACATATTTATCTCTGGTCACACTGATCATGCAAAAGCTTTTTCATTCCCTCTTAAAATTGGTAAATAAAAATTTGCTACAGTATAAGGACCACCTCAAACTTTCAGCTTTTATGTTTTGATTTAAAGAAAACTATCACTGATAGTCATCAGATGGGAGTGATTTCTAAATAACCCAAAATAAAAATCAATATGATCGATATATCAAATTTAAACCAAGATTTTATATTTTTCAGTTAATTTCATTATTATTTTGTTATCATTATAAATTTGTCGGAAAACTGAAGTAAGCTACTTTTTGGATCTTCTTTCGATGAGCTCCAAGCAGACCTACATAACTCAATAATAACAACGTTATCTAAAGATTTTGAAAATCACCCTGCAAAGTCGGAAAATGAGTTCTTAATATGAACATGAATAACAAATTAATTTTTTCTAATCATTTTTAACCAATTTTCCAAACTTTTCAAAGTTTTAAAATCACGTTGGAAATATTTTGTTATGTAGAGCTTTATGTTATGTAGAATTTAAAAATTGGAGCTGATCGGATGAAAACCAAAAATGTTTCATACAACAGTTTTCAAACCATTTTCCGACTTTAGGGAATATTTTCCAAAATTTAAAAGTAATGTATTTCATATTTTTGTATGTGCAGCTTGGAATATGTGTTTGAACCAGGGCTGCAAAACCCAAATCATTTTTTCGGGGGTCAAGTTCGCGGGTTCGAATCAAAATTTACCGATAATTAAGTTTCAGAAATTAAAGGTTCAAGGTTTTGGTTTGAACCTTGGTTCGTCCGAAGTTTTTTGAAATTTCTAAAGAAAAGTAATTAAATTGTTTAAAATATAAAAAAATTAAAATTTTCGTTGTTCGACAACGAGTTCAATTAAATTCAATAAAATTTGTATAAGTATTATTTCATCGAGTAATTTTTAATCATTGCTACTTCTCTTATCAATAAAATGCACGCTTAACTAAGATTTGTAACTTTTTTGAACCGAACCGAAAGTTTTGGTTAGGAACAGGTTTAGGATTAGCTATTTTTGTTCGAAAAAAGTTCGGTTCAAGGTTCGGTTCACAGTAAAAGAAAAGTCGGAATTCCGGATTCGAAACGGTTCGGTTCACAACCGGGTTGCAGCCCAGGTTTGAACCAAATCGGGCAATAATTGAAAATCGACCCAAGATTTCCACGCGCGTGGCTGAGTTTTCCAACAAAAGTTAATACATTTTGGTTTAAAATTTCCATAAACAGCGGTAAAAAGGATTTTGGATCCGATTACGACAAAAATTCTTTTTTTTCATGAGTCTTTTTGACAATTTTCCGGATTTTTCAAAATGTGAAAACGCGATCTTAAAATTTGTAATGTATGTAAAGCTTTAAAAATAAGTTTGGAGCAGATTCGATATATAACAAAAAAAATTTATACAACAGTTTTTAAACCATTTTCCTATTTTTGGGGCAAGATTTTCGAAAAATTTAAATGCACTTTTTAGAAATATTGGTTTGAAGTCTTAGTTGAATTTTTATTTTGATTTTTTTTTAAAGGAAATCAAGGAATACCGTTTTATTTTTAAATTAAATATATTTAAGTGTTTACCAACTTTGTTTCCATCAACTAATCAATTGCAATTTATTTGTATACTCATTGGATTTGCTCATTGTCTGCGCTTATCTAGCAATCAGTGTTTAGTTATATTTTTTAAACTGACCTCGAATTTGTATTAGTATCGCCCCACTTACTGCTATTCCATTGACCTAATGTCTTATCAAATCTGGTTTTTTGTTGAGATTAATTTCAATTATTTAAATTGTTTTATATCCGCTGATCTCCCTGCCACTCGACATATGCCAAATTGTACCAAATTAAACTGCGCAGGCAGTGGAACGTATTTACAGTTTGAGTTTGATATCCATATCAGAGAAGCGTTTTCCCCCTCTGGTGCCAAGGTCAGCCAGCTGCTCTGCCTTTTCGCCTGTTGTTCTGGCTCTGAATGATTGATGACGCTGTATTATTTGTACAATTCAATCATGGGGCAGCAAAAGTTAATATTCATAATAAATGTTTGTTTATACAAAAATGTTGTGCAATCAGCGTACAATACAACACACACACACACACATACGCACACAATTATTGCATATTTATTTATAAAACTCGAAAAGCGCGCTTAGCAATTTGTTATATTCTTTGTTTTGGCTCAAAGCTCAGCCGGAGACTCAAGTTATTCTTGTTGACTTTAGGCGATTTGTTGTAATAGAACTCGTTTATTGAAATTCCAGACGGGTTCATTATGGCGTTATGTGATATCGTTGAGTCACAGTTACGCAATGCGATAGTAATGATGATATATGAAAATAATGCGAGGGTTGTAAAAGTACAACGATAAATGGTGGAGAATATAAAACGCATTACGCGCAACAAAGTTAAGAATGTATTTTTTAATTTAGATCCGATTTGTAATCATGTGTCATACAACTTTAAAATTTACTTTATATTTTGTGGGTTAATGTGACAGATAGATCAGAAATCGACTCATACTAATTATTTTGAAATTTTACAAAATTTGTTTGATAAAATTAAAAATTCCATTTTGTAATTTATACTTTTCCATTTAAGAGATAATCATCAGTTTCTAATACAACACTTACAACCCACCCTCGCATTCAAAGTCAGAGGCTTGAGACATTCGCCTTTATTTGCTGATGATGTCAGCAATTAGCTTGATTAACGCCTGGGCTTAGTCAATTAAATCCAATTGCAAAATTGTCGTTGACAATTATGCAAAACGCACTTCTCACCTCGCACTTTTGTATTGTTGACTCAGCAAATGGCGACACTGTTTTAGTGTGTCAAATTCTTGTAAAGGCTTTCGGTTTTCTGGCAAAATGTTAAGGTGCTACGAACTCCCACTGACCGAGTGGACCCCCCCAGCAATGAGATTCCCTTTTACTTTTGTCGCATACCTTGAATTGTTTCGTTTGTTTTGTAAAGAGTTAATTGTGCGACGATTTGAATTTGTTGGCACATGGCCAGCCGCAAAATAAATTTAATTAAAATAAAATTGCAAATTGCACTCGTAATTTAATTCATTTTCATTGACTTTTTGGCCATATCACGTAGCGCGCGCGTTATTTAAAACGCGGCAAAATGTCGCATGGCGTGTGGCGCTTGCATTGACATAATGACCATATATAGAATATATTGTGGCTTATATCCATATGCTGATAATAAAAATGTTTATTAAAGCTAATTAAGTGGCTTGTTGTGTCATTCAATATGATGTGATGACCCGCCCCGCGAAGCACAAACACGCTAGGGAAACGCTATCAAAACGCGCGCGATTATATGAAATTGTGTATGTTACCCAAGAGGAAGCTCTTAGTTAACAGATTTAGGCTTGATTAACATGAGACGCAAATTTCAAAGTTGAAAATGAACCTTTAGCTGTGGTATGAGTAGATAGACATGCAAATTGTTGGGTTCTTTCTACACTAGAAAAAAGTTCTAGTACGACATAACATTAAGAAAATATGATATGCAATAAAAATATTTAATGAAAATAAATAAAAATGTAAATATTATATATTATAGGGAAAATTGTTTGCTAGTGAAATAGGTACATTCAGAAAAAAAATCAATAATTCCGTACTTAAACAGGGGAAATTCAAGTACAAACGATTTCAAAAGATAGGAATTTCTAAATCAGAGAACAAAATTCTCAGTTCAAGTTCGTTTCTTGATTATAAAGACCTTTTAACTTGAAATCAAATGTTTTCTATGACATTATTATAATTGTAACTCCTATGGAATACTGATTTCTCCGTGATTAAAGTAAATTCAAATATTTCTTGATTTAAGAATGTTTGTTCTTAGTTTAATAAAATGAAAGGTCGTTTTGGACTTTAAAATGAAGAAGAGAAAAAGAGTTTAAACGTAAAAATTTCTTTAATGGTATAAATTCCAACCTGATCGCGCTAAAACTCTGCCAGTCAATTTTTTTGAGTCTACACTAAGAAAACAATTAAGAAAGTCGGTCAAGCCCGACTGTAATATACTCTGTACCTGTTTGTACGAAACTAATAACTTTAAAATGTGAGGTTTTTTCAAAATCTGGGGGTGGCAACTCTTTCGACTATCGTTAATCTGGTTGAAAAACGATGTATGGGGGCTCGATAAGTAATGATGAGTAGAATTACCCAAGTACATAACTCGTAAAATTATAAAATTTGTATATAATTTCCTATAAATATAAGGTCACTCGGGAATCACGCGTGATTTCTGACCGCAGGCCATCTCAATTACATCGCTCCTCTCATAGCAAGGTCCAATTGCGAAATTACCAGTTAGCTATTGCCTTCTCGCTCTCTCTTTTTCGTACGTTCTACCAATCGCTACGGTGTTGTTGTTGTCGTTGGTTTTTATTTTCTTTTACGTATAGCTCTAACATCGTTCATCTGATCGAAAAACGATGTATAGCGGGTCGATTCAAAATAAGTAGTAGAATATATGTCGAACTATCTATCTTGAAAATTGTGGGAGTTATTTCGTTTTTTTTTTTAATTTGCGGGGGAAGCAAGGGGCGTGGCAAAAATTAAAACTAAACTTGATCTGCCTGCAAGTATAAGAAATATATGTTCCATACACCTCAAACCGCTATCTCTTACCATCTCTGAGATCGTTCATACGGACAGACGGACAGACAGACGGACAGACGGACATGGCTATATCGACTCGGCTGTTGATGCTGATCAAGAATATATATACTTTATAGGGTCGGAGATGCCTCCGTCTGGCTGTTACATACATTTGCACAAACCCAATATACTCTGTGTACAGAGTATAAAAATCAAGACCTCCGCACCTAAACAGGGGACATTTTAGTACGAACGTTCTCAAAAGTACAGAATTTCGGACCCAAGACCCGGACCTCCGAACAAAATATTTGGGTTTGCAGCCTTGGTCTAAATTCAATCACGCTCATATTTATATTTAGGATGACATTTTTTATTGGGTGTAGTTTTACCTTCTTGACCCTATGGCTTACCTCACAAATCAAGAATATTTTAATCTTATTTAATGTATTCAACAATATATCGGTATTTTTTTAAGAAATATATGTTCACTCTCCCAAAAAAAATGTCATTCTAAATTTAAGTTTTTCCGTTATTGAATTTAGACCGCTTTGTTCTTTAAGTTGGACTATAGTTTTGTACTTTTTTTTGTTTGAATTACGCATCTTGAATTTATCAACATAAAAGTTCGAATTATAATAATTTATCAAAATAAATTTTATTTTAAGTTTAAGGGACTTTATTCAGAATTTCGTTCTCAGATTTGGAAACTTTATACTTAATCAGCTTTTAAGATCGTTTGTGCTTAAATTTTCCCTGTTTAAGTACGGAATTCTTGATTTTTTTCTGAGTGTTCCTAAATGAAAATTAATTTCTTCTTATTTAATGTAAGGAATTTCTTGATACAAGAGTAAATCGGGATTGGTACAAGACTATTTCGACCCAAAAGTAAGGACTATAATTCTTTAAATAATCCAAAAAGTACTTTGTGCCGTTCAATTGACACTATATATGTATACCTAATTCAAGTACAAAATACTAGAATTTTTCTTCAAGTGTACGGCAGATCACCGCAAGCTGATAAGCGTTTTTTTTACAGTCCTCAATTAACTTAACCTGCGCCCTGAAACTCCATTTGAACCCTAACCCAAGCTCAATTTGTAATTTCTGTGAAATGCAACCCTTCTTCCACCTACAAAATGTAAATACTTTGTGCCTGACTGATTTTGTTCATACACCTCAGCACAACACCTGCCTTTGACCAAATAGTCGCCTGTCTGTGGTCAGTGACCACCATAATGGCAATGGGGTTGGAAAACATAAACGAGTTGAGCTTCGGGAGGGTTCACTGACTCTGATGGATTGACAAACTGTTGCCCTGGAGTACAAAAGTTTGTTGTTATTGCTATTGATTTTCCTCCAGAAACTTTGCCAAAAAAAAAAATCACAGTTCAGCGTTGATGACGTGACTGAAAAAAAAAACAGGAAACGGATGTGGGCGACATAAAATCGTTTAAAAAAGCTAGGCTGGACTGCAAAAAAAAAGAAAAAAGTTCTGTAATTATGTAGATGCATTCTGTGTTTTGCTTCCTGTTGAATTGCAATTAGGCAAGCATGTCAGGTAATTATGACTTGGGCAAAAAAAAAAAAAGAACGCAATTGATGTCTCTGCCCGACACTCGTGTGAAGTGCAATCAAGACATTTTTAATGGCAATGCCAAAATGGGAACTCTAACGGTACTTCTAGTTCAAGTTAACCCACACGTGCCTAGCATTTATCAAACGCATTTCACGCCTGTCTGACTTTCCGTAGATATGAAGCGAGCGGCTAATGAGCAATGGACTCCGACCCCTACTGAGGGGAATACTATAGATACTTATGTAAGTATATAAATGTGACCTCCCCGACAAGAACATAATTTACATTTTATTTCAAGCTGATGAATCAGCTGTCGCCGATATCAAACTGACCTTTTTTCTATAAATTTGTGCTGGAATGTTAAATAGGAGGGGGGACTGTCGGAATGTCACATTTGCATGTGTGTGTGTGTGTATGTCAGCAACTGACAAAAACACAAACCCCAAGGAAATGCCGCTGCTATTTGGCTTTGAAAATTAAAGGGAGGGGAGAAAGGCAAACAATTAGGGGGATTTAAAAAAAATGCTAAATTGTGGATAAAAACTACAGAATTTTAACAAAATAAAAATTGACTTTGGCCAAACAAAAAGGTACAAAATTTCTGTGGCAAAAGTGCAATAGATAGTTTTAGGACTTTTCGGGTTAAAAACATTTTGTTTTTATATTCTAGATTTAGACTCTTAATTAAAGAAAATTTAATGAAATTAATTTGGTAAAAATGAAAATTGTTTTGATATAAAATAATCAAGAATGATAAAAAAAATATTTTACCCACCAAAGGGTCACCTTAAATAACCAAACTAAGAGAACATCTGTCAAGTGCCAATCCTATTTTTTTTTATTATCACAAACAAGACTACAAACAGCAATTTGGTATGCTTAGCATATATTTTACATAACTGCACACACAAATTCTGTTTTTCCCCCCAAATGGTGCATCGTCGCTGCGAAAGGTAAACAAAAATGCAGTCGAGACTAAAATGAGAATTTTTCACTGAAAGATGTGGCACATTAAAATGTGATTTATTTGAAAATGCCAAAACGAACGGTACTCTGTTTGTGTGTGAGTGTTTGACTATTTTTGGAATGCCTGCCAGATGAGAGTTTCCCCCCTCTCGACACAACTTGAACGGAAAAGGAAGTGCGCGTTATTTGTTGAGGGTGTTGTTCTTGTTCAGATGTTGTATGTAGTTTATGTGATCGCTGGCATAAGGCAGAGTCTAGGCAGGTGTGTGTATGAGTGTGTGTCTTATCGAGCAGCTGACACTCGAGCTCTGCCACTATGCTAGCCTTGGAAATTGTTAACTTAATTTAATGGCCATTTACCCCCACACACACACGCACGCAGAATAGCGACCCAGTTCGTGTATTCCTAGATATGTAGCTCAAGACTTTTGGCAATATTCAAATTCTAATGATATGTGGGCAGTTCGAGGTTTGTTTAGGCGTGCGACCTACAAATATAAAATTGCAGCCTTAAACTCCACATATTTTGCGAATGACTGTTAAATGTGAATAGAATTCGTGAAGTAAATGGTTAAAAAGTACACACAGAAAATTATTTTTCTACATTTTAGAATAGGCAAACTTAAAACACAATATAAATTAATTTATCATATCAAAAAACTTTAATAAAAACAAATTTAAATACTTTATAAATTTCAGAATTATAACAAATGTTAAAAATGTGTCAAACTTAATAAAAACAGGAAATATTTTAATCAAGGCTGCAAACCGGTGCGTAACCGAACCCCTAAGAACCGGTTCGGTTCGGGTTTCTTGAATTGGCCGAACCGGACCATGAACCGAACCTTCTACAATTTTGATCCCTCGAACCTGAACCCGAACCAAACCACTTATTTAAAAAAAAGGTTCGGTTCAAGATATTAAGTAATTTTTTTTTAGCCGGAAGAAATTCTCGGTTTGGTTATTAAAAATTTAACTTTAACTGACTGTAAAGAAGGGAAGTTTATAAGAACAATAGAAAGCAATGAACCGATGTGAAATATAAAATCGGTCAATAATGTTATAGATTCCTTCGAAAATTGCTCAAGAAAATAATTTAAAAATTTGGAAAGGTCTTTAAAAAAAATTCTTCTAACTTAGTTGTACGAGCATTTTCAAGACTTAAATCTGTTTCTTGTAATATAAGATTTAGTATAAATGAACAGTTCCAGAATGATATGACATGATATGCCTAGACAGTCGAAAAAAGATATCCGGACTTAAATCAATCCCAATAAATGTTAGTTGATGGTGGATTCCAGATTTTATAAAAACCAAAGTACAATTAGGTTCCACTCGTACTTGAAATTTTAATCCGAAATTCGGGACTTGAATTAACTTAAACAAGGCAAGGTCGCCTATATAATATTATATAATAATAGATGATCAAACTTATCGTAAATAAAAGCTTTATATTATTTTTTGGTTAATTGAACCGAGGTTCGAACCAAAACCTGGGGTTCAGAGGATCCAGGAACCGGTCCGTGAACCGAACCCAAAGATTCCTCACTGGTTCGAACCTCCGAACCGAAACTCTTTCAAAATTTCGAAGGTTTGCAGCCTTGATTTTAATTTCAATAAATTAAGCAAATTGACCTTGTATTAATATTCAAATTCTGTTCTACTATCTTCTCAAATTTTGAAGAGATTTCTCATATAAGGCAGATAAAAAAGTACGTAATATTTTCTATTTAAAAAATAGAAGGCTAACATCGGCTACGCCGATGTTTTAAATACCCTTGACGTTTTTGAAAGGCGCTACCATTGATAACAAAAAAGTTTTTCTCATTAGAACTAGTTTTTAGACCGACCGTTCCTATGGCAGCTATATAATATAATCATCCGACCCGGCCGATTCCGACAAATGGGCAGCCTTTATGTATTTAAATACTTTTATACTGAGCAAGGAGATAGCATAAATGCTGATCAAGAATATATACATATATACTTTAGGGGCAATATATACTCGATGGAGTGTGTTCCACATAACAACGACGATTTCGGTATAAACGAATCCATGTCATATAAAAATTGTTTAAGCCTATATGAGCAGTGACAATCTTATCAGCGGTAATTAGATTAGATCGAAAGATATTTGTAATTATTTGATGATTTGCAAACACTTGCCTTTGAGCAGTCGATATAAAATCAAGCAATATTCTTGACCAAATCTAGTGACCGAGGAAATATTGGTCACTTCCAGGGAATTAAACTGAATCGAATTTCGGTTTCGGTTCTGATACGTATCGATACTAATGTTTCGGTAAAAGGTTTTGTTCTGGTTTTAGTTTCTTTCGGTATTCGGTTCCGTATTGGTACCTTGGTTTTTACTTCGGTATAGCAGTAAAATGTTTCGGTTTTTTTCGGTTATTTCGGTTCCAAAAATAATGGTTCCGATATACTGGTTCTCAAAAAATAAAAATTATCGGTTCCGGTTACGGTTCTGAGTCTTAATCGGTTATTTTCGGTATAATGTTCCGGTTCGGGTTCCGGTTTGACACCCTGGTCACTTCATATGTAAAATTGTACGGTTTAAACTCGAAATGCGAACTTTTATACGGAAATCGCCGTCTAAATGAGGAACACACTCCGATCTTCCGGAATTTAAATTCTTCCTAGTTGCATTAAAATTTTTGACATTTTTTAAATAAGCATGACAGAAGTTTCTACCCCATTCTTCAGTTGATAGGCGCTTATCTTTAAACCCGTTTGGAAAATTTTTTTTTTTTACATTTAATATTAAAGGAATTATTTTATTTAAATTTAACAAAATTTATAATTGCTGCATTGAACTACAACCACTTTTTCCATATTTTCGGCATCATTTCTGGCAACTCTACGAGTAACGGGTATAAAAAGGGTATACTAAGTTCGTGCAAATGTATGTAACAGGCAGAAGGAAGCATTTCCGACCCCATAAAGTATATATATTCTTGATCAGCATCAATAGCCGAGTCGATATAGACATTTTGTCCGTCCGTCCGTCCGTCCGTCTGTCCGTCTGTCCGTCCGTCTGTCTGTATGAACACCTAGATCTCAGGAACTATAAGAGCTAGAGCTACCATTTTTTCAGTGTAGACTTTGTGTTGTCGTGCGACAGTTGCAGATAAGTTTGTTTCAAATTTTTGCCACGCCCCCCTCCCGCCCCCGCAATATGAAAAAAACCTCATATCTCCCACAATTTTGAAAATAGATTGTTGGAACCTTCAAGACATATACTTTAATCATCATTACCTATCGATCCGCCATACATCATTTTTCGATCAGATGAACGATCGAAGAGTTACCGCCCCCGCAATAAGAAAAATTCCTCATATCTCCCACACTTTGGGCAACCTTACCCTGAGTAACGGGTATATCGAAGTCGAGCAGGGCCGACTTTAACTTACGCTCTCGTGCTAATACTTAAGGTTATTTTGCTCTTTAACATAAGAAAAATTTGCATAATATTTAAAATTGTATTTTCTGATATAAAGAACATAGCACACCTTAGGCTGGATATTACAGTCGAATTTCCATGGATTTTTCCAAAATTTAAGTAGATAAAACTACTTAATTTTGAGGTTGATTTTCTACATTTCAATGCAAATTTCTGTTTTAAAACATACATTTTCTGTTATCAAAATACTTCATCTTCGAAGTAGCCACTTTGCATTTAAATAATTTCAACTGAATAAAAACTTTAGTGGCATTATAAGCCAAATTAAACACAAACTAAAGATTATCTCTCTGAAAAGAAACTAAATAAAGCAACCACAGGGAGCGGACCCAGTCCCTGCATTGCACCCTCTTCTTTGGCCACTTCAGTTTCCACACAGTTGCAGCTGCAGTTGCCTTTTAAGGCCACTAAGCCTAGATATTCTTTCCCCCTCCACCCCCCCCCTTAGCTATTCACAAACATTGCATACAGTTCGCGACATAATAAAGTCCTTTAACCTTTTGCTCGAGTTTTTCTCTACACTACAACTTCCGCATATCTTGACGGGATTTGTGTCGTCTGTGGCCTAGCTTAACATACTTGAAATTTAAGGCTTTAAAAATATATCCTGCTATAAATAAACTTTAGATGATACGCATTAAGTAATTGAAATTGTTTGACTTAAAAAAATTACTCAGGGCACTAGGGAATCATCACACCACAAAAAAAGAGCGTTATGAATCATATTTTCTTTTTCAGCTGCCTATACAATAATTTATCATAATTTTTATATTCAAAGAACAACAAAAAAATTAAACAAAAATAGAACAGGAATTGAAAGATTTTTGGGGCGCTGGCCACTTGTGCGAAAAAATATAAACAAATAAAAACCAGAGCTGCAACCAGCTTAAAATTCCTCTACACACACACACATATATAAATACTTATATATTTTCTTTTCAAATTGTATTTTTAGCTTGAAACGCAAAAAAATATTAACAACTCGTGAAAAGTTGCAGCAAACTGTGTAAAATTGTTTTGTTATTACGCTGACTCAATGTCAGATATAAGGAAAGTTAATTGAAGAGCTCATGTGACCAACTAGATCAACAATTTTGTATTTTGGCAATTTGCATACAGGCGTAAATTGATCCCAACAAAAAACCAAAGCATTAAAAACCAAAAAAAAACAAAATGTACTCATATAATTTGCATATTTTGTTAGGTCAGAGCACAGTCAGAACCCATAAAATCCACAGACAAGAAAGAGGCTACAAAACTAAGGAAATAAGTGTGTTTGTATATCTAAATATCTGTCTGGTCAGCATCACTAAAGATTGCCAAAAACAAAAAATTTGTTTGCTAAATAAAGTGTTTATGTGCATTGGAAAAGATTAATGGATAAAATTTTGTTGTGATCTTTTAGGAAACAGGTTCGAGCGGTTTGGATGAACACACCCAAAATATACAATGAACTTTAAAAACTGCAAAACAAGTTGAATAGACATCTGTTATGTAAACTTTAGGAAAAAGTATTTTATTAAGTGACAGTTGAAAAACGTTTTATAAAAGTAACGAATCAAGAATAATTAAGTATGGAAGACACCTCATAAGCTAGTTGACAAAGCGATTTAATTGTAGAACTTAATACACATCTGAAAAAGATGTGAGTGTGACTATGACTCGTTAGGCTTTGATGTGAAACATGTTGTTTATGTAATTTTGTTCAAATTGTGGGGTGGCAACTCTGCCATCGTTCATCTGATCGGAAAACAATGTATGGGGGCTCGATAAGTAATGACGAGTAGAGTACATGACTGGAAGGTTCGATCAACCAAACTCCAAAATTGCGGGATATTTGAGGTGTTTTTCAAATTGCGGGGGTGTCAACTCTACTATCGTTAATCTGATCGGAAAACGATGTATGGGGATCGATGAGTAATAATGAGTAGAATATTTGTCTGAAGGTCCAAACCTAACTCAAAATTGCGGGATATTTGATGTTTTTCAGGTGCGGAGGTATATCTACTATCGTTCATCAATCAAAAAGAAACAATGTACAGAAGCTTGATAGAAGTAATGACGAGTGAATATGTGCCTAGAAGGTTCGAACAACCTTAACCCAAAATTGCAGGATATTTGAGGTGTTTTTCAAATAGCGGGGGTGGCAACTCTACTATCGTTCATCTGATCGGAAAACGTGATGTATGGGGCCCCATAGGTAATGATGAGTAGGAATATATGTCTAGAAGGTTCAAACAACCTAACTACAAAATTGTGGAAGATATTAAGTTTTTTCAATTTGCTGGGGAGGCAGGGGTCGTGGCAAAAAAATACATTTGCACAAACCCAATACACTCTTTGTACCTTCGGTCCAAACTAAGATTGCATTTATCGAAAATACTTTGAACACTTTATTTCTTTAATACCAAAGTGGTCGGTGAGTGCAAAAATATGATAAGTATAGAAGTGGGTCAAATAACTTTTAATACTGTTTCTACCTGGTGCGTTCTGCGTATTCAGCGCGGAGCAGTCTTTCATAATAGAGTGTCAGCTGCACACTAAAGGAAATGTCCACGGAGAAGAGAGTTAGATCCGAGATGAAACAACCCTATCATAAGTTGAATTAATCAAGATGCAAATAAATCATTAAGATTTAAGTCTGCCATCAATGCAATAAAATTAAGAAACTGAAGGGTAACCCTCCCAAAGTAAAATTTCGAACCGAAATTAAAGATGTTTTCACATTAATAAATATTTATTTTTTAATATGCCTCGCCTAACTGAAAAACTAGAAAGCCTCTAGGAAAAACAGCAGGAAGCTAGAAATCGTAGTCGTGCTTTTTTTACGAAGCCTATTGGATTTGAGTCTACAAGATCAGAAAAGCTCAACTATAAAGAAAAAAATGAAGTATACGATGACTCAAAATGACTAAAAGGGAGGGAAGCTGAAGCAAAAAAACAAACAAAATGGTAAGAAACAAATGTGTGAGTCGAAGTAACGTAACAGAAAGAAAATATTAGCGGAATGCAAATACATTTAATGCTGAATCTCTTGTTTCCGGTTTGGTAAGGACCACAGTTTTAAAATAAATAAAAAAATAGAGAAGGCTAACATCGGCTACGCTGATGTTTTAAATACCCTTACTGCAGTTTTTGAAAGTCACTACCATTGATAACAAAAAGTTTTTTCACTAGAACTAGTTTTTGACAGACCGTTTATATGGCAGCTATATGCTATAGATCCGATTTTGATAAATTTCTTCCAGAATTGTGTAAAGGGGTATAAAACTAATATATACCAAGTTTGGTGACGATTCAATAAGAAACAAAAAGTTTTTCTCACTAGAACTAGTTTATGGACCGATCGTTCCTATGGCAGCTATATGATATAGTCAGCTCGATCCGGCCGATTCCGACAAATGTGCAGCCTAGTGTATTTAAAGACTTTTTGCAAAGTTTGGTCAAGATAGCTCTAAAACTGAGGGAGGAGATGGCATAGAAACAGACGACGACAGACGGACAGACGGACATGGCTATATAGACTCAGCTCACTGATCAAGAATATATATAGTTTATGGGGTCGGAGATGCTTCCTTCTATGCGTTACAAACATCGTGGCATTTTAATATACCCTCTGCAAGGGTATAATAAAAAAGTAAAGAAAAGAATTAGTGAACTGCTAACAACCAGCAAACAGTTCGAACTGAGCTTCTGCTTACGATTTACTTATGAGGAAAATGTTGATCAAAAATTTAAAAACGAGAGCGTAGTTAAAGTCGACCTGCTCGACTTCGATTTACCCGTTACTCAGGTAAGGTTTTTTAAGAATATTTTATTGATCACAAATTGTGGAAGATATGAGTTTTTTTACAAATTGCTGGCGGCGGCAACTGACTTAACTCATCTGATCGGAAAATGATGTATGGCGGATCGATAGGTAATGATGATTAAAATATATGTCTGGAAGGTTCGAACAATCCATTTTCAAATCGAGGTATTTTTCGAAATTGGGGGGCGGAACTTTTCTATAGTTCATCTTAAAAATGATGTATAGCGGATCGGTATAATATATTAAAATATATGTCTATTTAATTATTTTCAAAATTTGCAAATATATTTTCTGGGGCGGCAGCTCCTACATCGTTCGTCTGATCGGAAAAATGATGTATGGCGGATCATTAGGTAATGAGTGATTAGAATATATATCAAAAGGTCCGAACACTCTATTTTTAAAATTGTGGGAGATATGAGGTTTTTTTTATTTCGAAGGGGAAGGGGGCGTGGCAAAAATTTGAAACCAAACTTGATCTGCGTGCTGACAATACAAGTCACACTGAAAAATGGTAGCCTCTAGCTCTTATAGTCTCTGAGATCTAGGTGTTCTTACAGACAGTTTTACGGCAGACGGGACGGACGTGGCAGACGGACAGGTCTATATCGACTCGGCTATTGATGCTGATCAAGAATATATGTACCGCCATGGGGTCGGAAATGCTTCCTTCTGCCTGTTAACATACATTTGCACGAACTTAGTATACCCTTTTGACTCTAGGTAACGGGCATAAAAATCAAGGCTAACTTGATGTGCAAACAAGCTGATTTTTGTTGGGATTTCAGTAAAAATTTTACACAGTAAAACAATTTTTATTTAGTTTTCTCAGTAGGCGAGCAAAATAAGTGTGTGAACTGAACCGGTTCGAACCCGCAATTCGGACTATGT
The DNA here is from genome assembly GCA_018904225.1 of Lordiphosa mommai. Classification (NCBI taxonomy): domain Eukaryota; kingdom Metazoa; phylum Arthropoda; class Insecta; order Diptera; family Drosophilidae; genus Lordiphosa; species Lordiphosa mommai. The sequence goes on from JAEIFT010000185.1 coordinate 386,202, forward strand.
GAACTAGTGTAATTAATAAAGCTAGGTACTTAGACACGAATAACATTCTCGCTGCTAGAATTGTTTCATAATTCGAAGAGCGGGCTCTTAGAATGTAGGGTGACTAGGCTACGAAAAAAAGTCACTGAATCCGTAATGGTCACTCTGGTTATGTCAGCTGTTGTTTATTTACAAAATAAGCGGGCAAAAGAATTTGTAAAATAAATGTTTATAAAATTGAATATGGAAGGTTCATGTGAAATGCAGAGTTCGTGGGCATTGTTATGGTTGTTTTCTAGTGTGTATTTAGTGAAGAGCTGAAGGAAGATTAATGACGCTAGCGCGGCAGATTGTTGGCCAAATCCATTTCAAATAGGTTTAATTTTGACCGCTTAGGACACCGCAACTTGTTCATTCTCCGCAAAGTTCTCCAAATTATTTCTATTTTGCCTTTTGGTCTCATTTGAATCCATTTTTTCAAATTCTAAGAGGAATCTCTTCGATTTATTAAACATGTTTCATAATTCGAAGACCCCCTACGAGAATGTATCAGCTGTTTTTAAAAAACGATCTGGCAGCCCATGCACATTATACGAGCTCATTCTAGACGTCTGAGTACGGCCTCTTAGAATGCTTTGAGGAAGAAATCGAAGAGCCATGTAATTAGATAGGCAGCGAGAATGTTATTCGTGTCTGAGTACCTAGGTTAAAAAACTGCATTATATATTTTTTGAGAGTATGACGGGATTTACACGATGAAGCAAACTTAATGAAGTTTTCTTAGTAGGCGAGAGATTTCAATGCATTTTTTTACTATTCGTTTAAAAAGGTCTGTAAGATTTCTCAAAATTCCACGCCTACTAAGAAAAATTCATGAAGTTGGCTTCATGGTGTAAATCCTGACTCATGATGTAAATCCCGACTCATGATGCTTCATGAAGCTCTCTTCGATTTTATTTTGAAGCATCTTCAGAACTTCATGCGCATTTACATGAAGAAGTTTGCTTCATGAAGTTCGATTTCAATTCGCCTGAGAACACGAGTTATCGATAAGCAAATAGCCCACAAATCAACCCTGCATCAGTTCAATCGGAACAAAGCAAAGGAGAATTATCGAAAAGCTTCACGCCACGGTAGGTCATGAGCTTTGCCTGCTTCGGCTGCCCTCTTCACCTCACCCCACAAACAAAACTTCACGAAGAACTTCATGAAGAAACTTCATCGTGTAAATGGGACTAAGTTCACAATGTTGACCAGATTACAAAAAAAAAAAAAACCAACTCTAGTCGGTAGCTCAACCATTATCTCCCGCAATGTCGCTTCTTTGTGGCATTAAAATTTATTTCCCTCTATTATTTTACACAATGTCTATTTAATTAGCTGAATATATTTCTTTAATTTCTCCTTCCTTTCAAAGATAAATATGGGTATTCTTTTGAAAATCTTCTACACACATTTCTCTCCCATGCTTTACAATTTATGATGATATATAACAACGACCCAATTTCATCAATTTCAATAATCAAGCCCACAGACTCATCAGTTTAGCTTAAATAATTAACAAAAAATTTGTTTTGAATGTGCTGCCGCACAAACTTCACACCACCTTCACACCACACCACCCACACATTTTTCAATTGATTTACCTTTATCATAGTTCTGGAATCAACAACAAAAAAAAGGTGCGATTACCTATAGAAAAACAAACCACTGGCCGTTTAATGTTTACGCCAAAATGAAAAAATACACGCTGCGAAAAAAATGGGAACGAAATTAAAAGAGTGTGAAAAATAAATTGTGCCATCAGCTCTAAACAAAAGTGAACCGAAAATAAACATAAAATAATTAAATTCCCTGAGACTTTTGCTGGCCACTATATTTGCGCCTCGACTGTAGGGCAAGTCTTAAAAAGGCGAACAAAATGCCGTTTTAATTTGAATAAATTACATTGAGACAATGGAAATGCCTGAGCAATGAGCTCAACTTAGCAATTTACTTAACTTTTCAGTATTTCAATTAATTTCCAGATATTGCAGCAAATATTTTTTCAACTTTAAACTATTTATTAGAAAGTGGAATATTTCAATATGACAAAAGCAAGTTGCATTTCTTTGCCAATTTTAAAAGACTATGACTGTGACATTTAAGGAGTGTGTGAGTGAAAGAGAGACAGGGAAAGAGATATAGGCAATCGCTCAGGTACAACAAATTGCTACAAATATGGCAAAGAAATTGTTTAGTGGCCAAAGATAAGCAGTCGGCGGTATTGGGCCTTTGAACGAAAAACAAAAAAAAACAGGTAAATAAATACAAGAAAAAATGCATTGAAAGAGAATTTTAACAGAGGCAAAGAGAGAGAAATCATGTAACAGAAAGAGTGCTCCAACAGGTAAGAGTGATCACAAATACTGACAGCTGTTTAAAAAATTGTTTTGCTCTTAGCGAAGCACAAGAGTGGCTTATACAATACAAAAGCAACAGGTGCTAAGTATTTTTTGAGAAAACGATTGAATAACAGATAAGCAGATGAACCCTCTAACATTTAAGAAGGTCTCAATCCTTTATTATATTATTTGCATTTACACAAAATGGGAAAAATGTATCATACTAAGTCGGGATTTACACGATGAAGCAAACTTCATGAAGTTTCTCAAAAAGCTTTTGCTTGTGGGAAAGAGGTGTGGTAGGGTAGCTTTCCCCTCTACACATCTTTCCTACAATCATGAGCTTTTTAGAAAACTTCACGAAGTTTGCTAAATAAATCCCGTCTGAATATTTTTGCCTATTACTACACAGAGAAAAAAATATCAAGATCAATTTAATCTTTGCTGGTTAAAATGATCTTTTAAAAAATATAAATTTTTTTATACATAATATAAATATTCCGTTAGATGTTTGCCAATAAGCGTGTGTGATGGCCGACTGCGTTGAGATGTCATTCGATTCGTGTAAAGTGCAAGGTCCTGAGTTCGATCCCTTAACAAGGCAAAATATGTTTTTTATAGAAAAAGATCGTATTAATATTTTTAACATATGAAGTTAATCTTCGTCATATTGGAGTATAATTGATATGAAAAAATGTGGAAATGATTTTCATATCCATTTCATATCAATTTTTTTCTCCGTGTAAAAACACATATCAGAACATATGCAAAAGCTGTGAAAGCTTACCGAGATCATAACAGTATTTTATTTTATGTTTTACACAAGCGATGTGTGTTTCCGAGCCTGAAATATAATGCAAGTTGTGTTTTGATAAAGGGGAATCTCAACAAATCAATCCATCTCATTTTTACGTCAATTTATGTTTATTCGATTTATCTTTATAGAAACTTGAAAATAAATTGAGAAACCCAGAAATAAATGTCATTCTAAATTTCAGTATGCCCATGATTGAATTTAGACAGTTTTGTTCTAAAAATTCTTAAATCCATTTTAGAACATAAGAGTACAAATAAGAGTACAAAAAAAATCAATAAACGAACTTGAAATTAGAATTTTTCTTTCGGATTTGGAAATTCCAAACTCAGTAAACTTTTGAGATCATTTGAATTTGTTATCGTCAAATTTATAATTCGAGACTTTCCCAAAAAACAATTTTCGGGTGTTTTGATGAAAACAAACAATCGAAATAATTTCTTTAAAAATTCGTTTCAGGGCATTGACCAAATCGTAGTTAAGAAATATTCGCGAAATTTCGTTCGTACTGAAAGTTAAACTCAATTGAATTGTTCTGGAATTAAATTCGTTATATAGAAAACAGCGTCTTACGTATGTTCGTGAAAAAGAAGACCGACTGTATTATTAAATTAATGAAAAACGAGAAGGCAAAGCTAACTTCGACCGTGTCGAAGTTTTAATACACTTGAAAAACTTTACTCCAACTGATTTAACTGGAAAATATATATAGGATATAGATATCGTATTTCAAATTTTTAAATTATTGATAATAAAAAATTTGATACCATAAAAAAACTTTTCTTAGTAAAACACATTTTCCGACCGATCGTTCCTGGCAGCTATATGCTATAGTCATCCGATTTTGATAATTTTTTCGAAATTATGAAAGCATATAAACTAATATATACCAAGATTGGGGACGCTACGATAAAAACAAAAGTTTTTCTCACTAGAAGTAGTTTTTGACCGTCCGTTTATATGGCGCTATATGCTATAGTCATCCGATTTTGATCAATTTTTTCAGAATTAGTGGAAACAATAAAACAAAATAACACGATTGGAGACGCTACGAGGAAATCAAAAAGTTTTCTAAAGATTATTTTTCGACCGATAGTTCCTAGGAGATAGCTAAGGATCCGATTGATACATTTTTCCAGAATTATGTGAAAGCATAAAAACAACATATACCAAGATTAGTGACGCTACAGAGAAAACAAAAATAACAGAACTTGTTCCAGGCAGCTATAGATATGTTATATAGTTCGGAGTAAAAAGAAGACCGGCAAAATTCAGCCGATAGCTTAGGAGAGACAGACAGAGGACAGACAGACGGACAGACAGAGAAGAGCCGTCGTGCTTTTTTCTTTTAAGGTTTGCTTTTTTTCTTTAAAGGATCGTTTTTAAATTTATTTTGGAGCATTTTGGTTTTCTCAAGTGGCAACCGAGCGTGGCCACACAAACTGTTGCAGCGCCCGGTGCTGCCCATCGTAATTATTCGTTATGATTATAACTCGACTATCGTTCATTTGATCGAGAAACGATGTGTAAGTGGATCGATACATAATGATGCTTACTATCTTTAGTTTCTAGAGAAAAAACAGCAGGAAGCAAGAAATCGTAGTCGGGTTTATAACGAACCCAATTGGATTGAATTCCGTCAACGTAATTCGAAACGCTCGCAGGGCTAATCCCCGAACGCAACTAAGTCTGCAGGATGCATTGGCGCGATTAACTCGTAAAAGTAACGTAGCATATAAAGAGGAGGAACGCAGAGGAGATGTTGCTACTCGCACTTTGCGTAGGGAAGATTTTATAACTAGACGTCTGGAACACGAAAGGAATACTGCTGAACATGCTTCTTGAAGACAAATCCCAGTATGTAGTGAAGAATAGAGGCTGCATCTCATTTTGCGATGGAGACTAGACGACAAGCACAGGAATATTGCAAAACATGCTTCTCGTAGACAAAATTCCGAATATTGGAAAGAACGCTACCGAGATGCTTAACGAACTCCAAGGTTTATCTAAGATTCGGCAGAGCCAAAGTTACCACTCCTCCATTTTTTTATTCTCCAACTCACTTTATTTACCGATTTTAAAAAATACCTAATTTACCAGTAAAACATAACAAATTTTACAAAAGAAAAAACATAAAAAATAAAAAAAAAATCGTGGAGCAGAAAAAGCTTCACTGAATAGGGAATTAGAGTATCAGAAAAAGCTTAACTTCATAAGAAAAGAAGTCAAAGCGCAACCAACCCAAAATGACTAAGGGAAGAGGGGGAGCTGAAGCAAGAAAACAAAAAGTGAATAAATTAACGTAAACAGAATAAAAGAAAGAAAATATAGCGGAATGCAAATACATTTGATGCACTGCATATATTGATGTCGGGATTGGTAAGGACCACAGTATGAGAAATAAATAAAAATATATATAAAAATATAGAAAAGAATTAGTGAACTGCTACCAACCAGCACACAGTGCAAACTGAGCTTCTATTTACGTTTTACTTATGAGAAAAATGTTGATCAAAAATTTAAAAAAATCAAGGCTAACTTGATGCAGAGTTTTGTTGGGACTGACACAATAAAACCATCTTTATTTAGGTTTCTCAGTAGGCGAGTAAAATAAGTGTGTGAACTGAACCCGAAATTCGGTCTTTGTGAACTAGTGTCATTAATACAACTGCATCATATTTATTTTCACGCGATTTTAAAAATTTGTTCACAATGTTGACCAGAATACAAAAAAAAAAACCTATTTTAAAAATCTTTAATTTGTGTTATAATGTTTAGTCAGCTGTCGGCTCACAGTAAAAACAAGATAGAAAGCCGGTCAATTCCACTGTAATATACTCTGTAACCGCCAAAGTTTGTATATAACTTTAAAGCGTGGGGTTAAACAAACTGTGTAAATGCTGCCCATCACGGCTGTGGCCGGTGCTGCCCAGCGTTATTCATCATTTTGCTAATAGCTAGACCATCGTTTATCTGATCGAGAAATAATTTATGGTGGATCGATAAATAATGATGATTACTATTAATTTCTTTAAGATACGAACGATCTACCTACAAAACTGCGAAAAATATGAGGATTGCACAAAATGCAATCTGCACTTATACTGCAAGTTTTTTTGAGTATTTTCTTAAAATTTCTTAAAATCTACCAAATTTTTTCACTTAAAGGCCTAAGAGTGTCTTGAAACACTTATTGACATTTTCTCACCCTACATTGTTAACATAAGCTTTTACGCGCTTTTGGAGCTCAATGTTAAGTTCAGGAGCCACAATTTACCTTAAAATAATATTCTTCTATTAGTTTAAAAAGTAGTTTAAGAGGGTTAAAATGTGCCATCTTCTCTGTAAGCAGCAAGAATTTATAAATGATCTAACCTGATCAAAACAGCTAAGAAAATATTACTAGCCGCTTGTTTATATACATCAAACAAAACCTACAAATAATTTTCTTAATCACTTCTAAATAAAAGAGACAATACAAATTACTCACAATGTGTATAAAACCATGTAGGCAGGTAAAACAAGGATCTCCGAATCACACAATCAGATGCTTGCGTATGTATTGGTGCATTTAGCTTGCAGAAAGGCACACACCTCTTATAAGCAAATTCACACACAAGGTAAGTGTAAGAGTAACAAAAAAAAGTTGAAAGCTCACTCTTTACAGAACCGACAATACGCTTAACAAATCACGTAATGTTCAGATTCTATGTAAGCAGATTGAGTGCAACTCTGTTAACATATTAAAGAGAAAATGTTTACAAATTGGCAACACATCAAGCGCCTCATTCTTAATGCTATGTTTTTATATTTTGTTTTTTTATTATTTTATTTTGCCTTCGCCTTCGCCTTTACCTTCAGAATTTACAACACATAAACAGAATGAGAATGGGTATATGTTAACAACAAATATTTGATAAAAATGAAATCTAAACGCACAAACAACGAAAACAATTGAAACCCCCCCAAAGGTAGTGAACTGCCGCTAAGTACAATAGTGTTTTATTATCAGGCGACAAAAGAAATGATAAGCAATTAAATTTAGACGTAGTTTGTTGGTTTTGTCTTGAATCTGTGCCTTATCGGTGGGGAATTTGTTTACATTACATGTGTAAACCAGTAAAAGTTAAAATTTCATTAGGCTTAAATTTGTATGCTTGGCGCAACATAATTTCTTGGCGGGTGCTTTCTTTTTGTCTCTGTAATTATTATTATTTTTTTTTATTTTTTTTAGTATTATTATTCATGACAACTGTCAAGCGCAACGATACATTTCCGCAAGAGTAGACAAAAATATGTATATATATAATGTACAATGCTAGAGTAGTTAAATTTAAGCGGAAATCAAGGCGAAAGTTTTGGCGTTAGCTGAAACGAATGTGGGAGGAGTTGGAAGACGAGACAACGACGAGACCCAAAACAAAAAAAGGGTGCAGCTGAAAAGTTGTTTTCGTCAGCTTATATGGGGTAAGCAAGGCTACACAATATAGGAACTACATTAATAATAGAAATAGTTAGAATTTGATATAACGAAGTTGGATTGCTCTTATAGTAGATTAAGGTTCTAACTATAGACAGGACTTGAACTGCTCCTTGAAATGATTCTTCAAAGTCTTATTAAGGTCAAAGAAGCTTTTGTAGAACCAATTGTAAAAATTCAGTAATACAATTACAAAAACGGCTGCCCGAATTTATACCGTTTTGTACTGAAAATTTCAAGAATAATTCGTACTTGGTAGTACTTAAACTTAGTACGAATCAGTCTTAAGTATCAAATTTCCTCAAAATAATCCTAAAATGAGAACAAAATTCTTAAATCTAATACGAAATACTTAAATCAGGAATTTTTGGTACAAATTTTTCGGTTTTGTAGTTTGTGTTTCTATTGCAAGCACAAGTCGGAATTAATTAAAAGATTTCAGAGGCTAAAGAACAAGAACATTTTCTTTGAATTTGAAGTATTCCCAGAGTTACTACGTTTATTACAATAAAACACGTTTATTACAAATTTTTATTTTTAATCATGATTTTTGCTCTTCCAAGTATGCTATGATTTATAATTATGGAAATATATATTTTTTATAGCCTTTTTTAGCCTAATTATTTTTGTATACCTTTAGTTAGTCCGACAATCTGGGTGAATGCAGTGTGGATTATGTATGATGCTGCCATAACTGACCATAAATTATCTAGCTCAAATAAATAGTTCTTTAAGTATTTAAAGCTTGCATACCTTGAGGGGCAAAAGAATGATTTTTTAAATAGCATAAACAGCAGCATAAATAGCAGAGTTGATTTTATAAATATATATAAAAATGTATTAAGAATATTTTTTTATTCTTATTTTAAGTATGCAATTTATTTTAACTTCAGAACAATTTCGACCTTGAACACTAGGGAACATCAAAAATGCTTAATGACGGCACCAATTTTGGTTGACTTGGGCTCCCAATTGACTAATAATATAATCCAACTATTTTTAGTGGGGAACATTTTTTTGAAGAATATTTAAAGTTTAGTTTGGAAAAAATCTAGCCCTTTTTTGGGGATTTTTGCCGTTAAAACATTATAACTTTTGTACAACTTAAACGATTTTAAAATTGTTTAATACGGAATCACAGATAATAAATAGGCCTCTAAAAAAGTCTTAAGCATATTATAATTTAAGTTAATGGTTGTCAAGTTATTTGGCTTAAAAGTTGGGATTTGGGAAATTGACTTTAAAAGTTTAGTAAAAAATGAGGAAAATTATAAGGGCCGTTTCTCATCTAAATGTTTTAGAAAACTAGGTGCTTTTTAAGAAAATGTGTTTTGCGTACTTTTAGGTCCCTTTAATAATATCGATTCTATGTCTACAACAATCTGGATATGAACTTAAAAGCTGCACAAAAGTAGCCCACATACATTTTCTCAAAAAGCACCTAGTTTTTTGAACCATGAAGATGAGAAAACGGCGCTAAGTGGATTATTTAGTTATCCGCTTGCATGAATATATTAATTAACTGTCTATGAAGGTTTATATTATTGTTATTAAAAACGATGGATGAAACTTAGTTAAAACAATTTGAATATTTGCCCAAAAGTCGACCGCAGAATACATTGCATAAGCTCGTTTAAGACTATACTTCAAAGCAACGATGGACAGCCCATAGCCCTTTTGGATCAGCCAGCCCAATCTGTTATTTCTTTCTGTTTCACAGGCAATTCCGGCGCCCGCTTATACAAACAGTCGGCAGCAAAAACAAAATACAGGCCGTGTCACGACTTGTTCAGACAGACGGCTACTTGATTTGAAGCTCGATTATAAGGGTTGTTTTTTTCTGTTGTTCTTGGACTGCCCGTTTACTAAAATTGCATGCCCACCCCTGCTTTAAAGAGAAGAGGCATTTGGGCACCTTCGGGTTTGCTCAAATGTCTATTACTTTGCTTAGCTTGTTTGTCGCATTGTAAATGTGTTTTAAATGACCATGGTTATAAACTGAACAAGACAAGATGTTTTTTTCAAATGTCCTATAGTTTTTAAAGTCACAATTGTCCGAAAAAATTTGCAAAAACAATTCAAAAGAATGTGTTCTTATTTTTAATAAACATATAAAGTGTTTTGACTTATTTGCTAAGGCTTAAAATTTGTTGCCTGCTGTAATTAAGATCGAAAAGGTCTCTTAAATGTCCGAAATGTACTTAAAATATAGAAAATCGATATTTATTATCGGTATTGAAAAAATCGTCTTTAAACTCACAATTTTGTATTTGGATCATTTTGTATTTGTACTTAACGTACCAGTACAAAATGCTTGCTTGTTTTTTAAAGTGCATGATTAAATTTGATACACAAGTTGGAAGGGGTTTCGTAATTATATCATAGATTTCTTTATGATTTTGGCCAAACCAAAAAAGTAAAAACTTAATAAAATTTGCAATAAAACCCTACAAGGTCTTACACAAGTTTAATTTTTTCATCATCACAAGATTCCCAAATAAACGGGCCACTAAAAACCAAGTTAATACTGGGTCAAGTAAAATAAACATTAAAGTTAATTGGGTCTCATAATCCTAGACTAAGTAAAAGAAACCAACATTTTCTCAAGTATTGTTAATACACAAAAGCCAGCCTCATCGACTCAATTAACATAATGAGAGTGGGAAAAAAAAACGCTGGCAAAATGTAACAAAAGCAGAGGCGAGTGTCTGGCACATTACAAAAAACTAAGGTCAAGTGGTCATTGTCTTGTGCAGCGGCAGTAGCAGCATCTCGCTGACATTAAAGTAATTTGTAGAAGCCATAAAAAAAACGCAGCAACGGAAAGAAATTAAGAAAATGTAAGCGAGGCGAGAAAACATAACAAAAACCATTGATTTATGCCCGAGGATTATACCATAGCATATTATTTGTATGGTGGGGAGACTCCCCCCCTCCTGTGTCGCCTAATAAATCACAAACATAAGCAAGCCAAGACGTTTTTGGAGCGCTTTAAAACGCGCTTGCACTACGCTAAGCCGATTAGAGCGACGAAAAGTGGGTGAAAAGCTTTAGCCTAATGATGATAAAGCAAAGAGAGAGCAAAAGTTAGAGGAAGAATAGCAAACGCGCGAAAATGTATTAAAGTTGTCATTATGTCTGTTACGCCTCGCTAAGCAGGCGGGTGGCAAGTGGCAGGATGAGATAATGCCGCCCAAATCAATTAACAGCCATAAACAAGATCAAAGTCGCACCATTGTCGCTGCTCAAGCGGAAATGGGAACAACTGAGGAACGAAAAATCGCATCGTTTGCATAATTTTGTCGTACATCGTCATAGTAGAAAAGAACAAAACAAAATAAAAACAGCAACAAAGAAAAACGGCAATGTAAGTAAAACAGAAACTACAATATATTTGGAGCAAAAAATCCACGGCAAGAGAATGCTCTTCAAAATCGATGAGCCGTTATAACTATAAACTAGGTGGCAAATTGCCTGACTCGTTAATGTCCAGACCAAAAGATTATTTTAATTAATATAATGATATATACTAAATACTCATCCAACTGTGTTATCTTCAGAGCATTTTGATGTGTATTATTTTGTCGTGGTTTAAATTGAGCTTGGATTGGTCATACATCAGTATCATTCCAACTGGTTGTAATAATTGAATAATATATTTTCATTCAGAAAGTTAGAATATCATAAAAACAAAGAAAAGAAAAAAATTTACCCCTTTTACCTCCTTCTCGATGAAATATTTATGCCGTGTCAAATTATTTGGTTTTTAAGAAGAATTTTAAATAATGGTGAAATATTTTTTTGTACGCTGGAATGTTATTTATTTTTTAACTATAAACGTAAGAGCTATGTTAAATCAAGTAACCTTTTATATTTCCTATACAAAACTAATCTAGTAGTCCTGCCATAAATTTTAATTCATTTTTTCGAGAAAAAAGGTCTGTAGCTTTGTCCAACTAGCTAAAAAAATTGCAAAAAAATGTTAGGCTTAATGCTAAAAATATTGTTTCGGTTTTTGATATAGACTATTTTCGGAAGGCTATAAATTGCAAAAATGAGTTCAAGTTTTGTCCTTTCGGGCTTTGATGCGGCTCGCTTTATTTTTTAAGTATGCATTAATGTATGTAGTATTGCATAAAACTCATAAACCAACAAATTTGTGCTTTTCCATAAGCTAAAAATACTGCAAAATGGGTTTTTCCGCGATTTCTTGAAAACAAGAGCTGATTGAGAAAAACCGAGACCAGTTTTGGAATCAGTGCACAAAACTGAAACAGAATTTTGCATCGCGAAGGCTAGAGCAAAATGGCTGTTGCCCTGTGCTATATATATTCTTGATCAGGACGACGAGCTGAGTTCATTTCCGCCTGTCTGTCCGTCCGTCTGTTTGTCCGTCTGTCTGTCTGTCTGTCCGTTTGTCTGTCTTTCCGTATGTCCGTCTGTTTCTACGCGAACTAGTTCCTCAGTTTTAAAGCTATCGAGCTGAAATTTGCACAGAGTCTTCTTTTTATTGCACGCAACAAATATGTCAGAACCGGCCGGATCGGATGACTATATCTTATAGCTGCCATAGGAACGATCAGTCGAAAAATAAGTCTTTATGAGAATTTTTTCACCAATCTTGTGTGATTTAAGCGTATGCGTCCACACAATCTTGGAAGGTTTTATCAAAATCGATGACTATATATAGCTGCCAGAGGTTCGGTCAGAAAATGTGTTTTGCTAATGGTAGCGTGATCAAATAAGGATTCTCAATGATTTTGAATCTTAAATATCTGATATACCGAATAAATTAGTTGGAGTGAACTTTTGCAATTTGTATGGCTGGCCTACTTGGATTCTGAATCCGGTTTTACGGAAACCACTTAAGATTTCGGATTCAATGGGTTTGCAAATCGCTCGACAAATTCGTAGGTGTTTAATAGCTTTAAGATAATTAATAATCTTTTTATTATTCCAAGATTTACTTGTAATTCGTTTTGAGGTTCAATTAGAATTAAATGATTGTTTCATATAGAAAAGTTTACAGCCAAAATAACCCCCAAAATTTTAAAATTACTAAATAGATTGAGAAATAATGTTCTACGCGATTTTAGGGAATTTCTAACTTTTAAATTTGTATTCAGCTTGTGAAGGTTGTAAATACGAAATAAGATATTTTTTCGGCTTGAAACGGATCCGCATAATCTGGTTCAAAATAAATTGTTAAGTCACACCTAGTTTGAATTTTTCAAAAAACTTTATAAAAAAATATCAAAATAAATATGTTGAACCCGAACGACGCCGTTTATTTAGCTAATTGTAAATTAAATATTTCAATTTTTATTTTGTTCTTAATGTAATGATTTGAATTAATTTTTTAAGCCAAAATTATTTCCCATAAGAGAGGATGCGGTTTGGGAGGTCAAAAATTTAAGAGGCTCGGTTCATAAATCCTGTGCTTATTGATTTGAAAAATTTGATCCTTTTTGCAAGAGTAAGTTAAAAATAGGGAAAATCCTTGCGTTAGAGTCACTTATAATTTCGCCATGCCCCCTCTACAAGCTCAACAGAAAACCAAGTTAACCCACCCATCCTAGAGCATAACAAAGGGGAGCGGCCCATAAACCCCAAAAATAGAGGGGATGATAATGGCGCACAGACAAAAGCCATAAAAACTATGTGTAGTTTTTTCGCCTAGCTGGGACTGGCGGGGGGTGGGACTGGTGCTGGTACTTACCAAAACATTCCTTTGATTTTCTTTATCCAACAGAAATTCCATGCTTTTGTGTGGCCGGCGAACCGATGCAATTTGAACACCTCCAGGTCCTGTTGTCGTTTTGATATCACCATCTGCATCATCGGCATCATCATCGACATCGTAGGCGGCACTGGTCACATTTAAACGCTTCACTATATACCGTTTGTGTGGCAAATTGATATCCATGAGTGAGCGTGTTTTACCCGATATAACCGTTTCGTGGGTATCCAAATTGGTCTCAATTAAACCCATTTTACCGCCGTTATCCATAACCGGCGAAACAGCCACCGGCACAGCGGTGACCATGGTGGGACGAATGCCGGCTACACCGGCTACACCGCTCAGCTGATTGAACATTTGCGTCTTTTGGGCCACCGAGGCGCGCGATGGGGATTCAGTTTCGCGCATCCTTGCCTCTGGCCTGCCCGCTGTCAACTGTTCGGCAAAGGCCAGATACTGTTCCCGCTCGGCGGTTAACAAAGCTTCGCTCAATTGGGCAGCACTAGCCGGAGGTGGTGGCACAACTGGTGGAGGCGCATGCGTCAAACGTGGCGGCTGTTTGGGCAACGGCGGCTTACCCGTTACCAGCTTTTGAAGGGTGGAAGTCTTGGCTTGCTCCGGGTCAGCTTTGCCGCTGTGCATGCTGGCGGTGCTGGCCTCCGAAGCATTGCTCTCATCCAACTGGCTGTGGACTTGACTGCGCGGCGGCTTCAAGGGGATGTGTATGAAATCCAGGGATTTGCCATTGCCCGACTTAACCGGAGCCGCCTTAGTGGGTGGCGTGGGTTTCTGTTCGATTTGTTGTTGCTTCTTCTTGCGCCTCAGCGAGAATCTCAAGCCATGAGCGAAACGTGAGAGAAAGCTTTTGGAACTGGGATGTTTATCATCGGTTTTACCCTTAGCCTGTGCCTTGGCGGGCTGCTGGCTCTCATTGAGCAGGGTGGAGGCGGGCGCCATCTCGGGCTGAGGCTCCTCGTGATCCTCGTAGCGTTGCAGCAACTGCTGCGAGGCGTATAAAATGTGATGAGCACGATTCGTGGGCGGTTCACTGAGTATGGGCAGGTGTAAGCTCAATGGACGTGGAGCTGGAGAAGCGATCGCGACGACGTTTGATTCAAGACTAACAACGGGCTCGGCAGCCGTCGCAGGTTCGGCTAAAACGTTTGCGGCGATGTTTGCGATGTTTTCATTGTTATCATCGCTCTCCGCTTCGTCGTGCAAGAGAGGCGCGCTCTCTTCGCTGGCGATCGTTTGCTCTTCTCTTAACTTTTCTCTTTGCTGCTCTTCGTTAAAGCGCGCTGCTATATTCTCATTCTCTTTGGTGTTATGTATAACAGTGGCATCTGTTTGATCTAGTAAATCATCCTCCTCTTCGCCCTCCTCCTCACTTTTCGTCTGATCCTCTGGCGGCTCCTCCGAGGATTGTTCCTGCCAGCAGTATTTACTCACCACTGGACAAAAACTCACCTCCTTGCTGAAGGAATTACGCGAACCAGCGGGTAGCAGTATACCCAAGGGTTTGGCTTGTGTGGGCGTTTGCGGCAATTGATGCATCGAGGTATGGGCACTGCTTACATATATATCATCTTCTGTTTCACGATTACCATCATCATAGGCGGACAGATTGGGTGTACTGCTGACCAGTTGCTTCTGTTTGGCTGCTGTCGCCTGACTTTGAAAACGTCGCTTGGGCAGAGCACGAGCTGCTGTGGGTGGCGACTTGAGGGTGACTTCCAGTTCCTCGAAATTACATTTCTCCAGACTCTGGGCATAGGAGGTGCGTAAATTTGTGGGATCCTGATCGAAGGTTTTACCAAAACTGCTAAAACTGATGACCGTGGCGGCCAAATGTGGATTGGGACTGGGAGGATCTGCTTCTACGGCCACCACACGCTTTTGTCTGGCCGGTGGCTTTCGTATGGTCAACTGTACATGCTGTATTTGTGGGGATCCTCCAGAGTTTTGGGAGGTGGTGGTTGCTCCTCTTCGGCTGGTTTGTCATTTAAAATGGAGGCATTTTTGTCATAGATTTTACTTAGCTCATCCAGTAAAAAGTTGCCCTTGCATATCATTTGCTCATAATCCTCACCAGAACTACGCTTATCCTTGGCCATGTCGATGTCTAAATTTTGATTTCTTTTGAAATTACTTTCAGTTTCACTTCCGTGGGCTTTTCCGAGTAATCCAGCAAAGTCAAGTTCTGATAGCTGGCATTTAGATAACCCAATCCTCTGGCCGCTCCTCCACCCCCTGCTCCTCCACCGCCGCGCTCTGTCCAACTGCTGGCTCTGCGTATGCGATGTAAACTGGGACACTCCCAAATAAATTTATCACGATTTTCCTCCTCCAAATCGGCTTCCTCGCTAGAACTGTGTCCACTACTCTGACTGGGACAATTCCTTTTGCGTGTGCGATTTCTTCGACGACCAAATTCTGGCAGCTCCAGTGGTAAACTTGTGGCTCCCAAAACAGGTGAACTCTCCGCCGAGGAGGAGGAGGAGGAAATGGTGCTACTGTTACGTTTGGTGGTGGCCAGCACGTAGCCGTAATCCGTTGCTTTCGTTGAACCTCGCGGCTCGCGTATATCGGGCAAACTGTTGCCCAGCCAAGTGAACGAGGCGGCAGACGACGATGAGTTGGCACTGGGCGATGTTGGGGATGGCGAATGAGAGACCGACGCTCTCTCGTTGGAACTATTAATAGACGATGTCGGAGAGCCCGGCGGCGGCGGCATAGTGATCTTCTCCTGCTCTATTTTCGTCTGACACAAATCATTGGAGTTTTTGGATTCCTCCAGCAGCAGCAGTTGCTCCTCCTCCTCCTCGCACAGTTTATCGAAATTCTTTGGTATGGATTTAGATTTCTCGCGCCGCAAAGTGCTGGGCTCACAATAGCCGGAATCCTCAGACAAATTCTCCGCCGAATTGAGGGGCAGGCGACGTGAGGCAGCCACCACACTACCGCCACCGGCTCCCGCCTGACTCAGTAGACTATGACCACTGCTATCGCTGGAGGAGCTGCTGGACTCGGAATCGGATTTAATTTCGGCCTGGTGTAAGCTCTTGGAGAACAGATCCCGCTCCTCCGCCTCAAAGGTAAGTTTGTTCAGCTCATAATAGGTCTGATGCAATCTACCGTCGCTGGACTCATAGCGTTTCATTAGGGATAAGGAAGTTGCGGAGCCACGTCGACTCTCGGGATTGCTGTCGCCACCTCCGCCGCCGCCACCACCACTCAGATCACAATTGATCAACGAGGGTGAACTATTGCCCAGACTATTCATGCTCTGGTGCTGCTCCTGCAGTGTCAATTGTCGTTCCAGTGATTCGAATTGCACCAGGGAGGAACTTCGGGACAGGGAATGATACGAGTCATTGTCGGAATAATAATCCTCAAAGCCGCGACGACTTCCGGTGCTGCCCCTCTGACTGCCATAGCTATCACGGGCACAGGCCTCCATGGCCAGAAAACGCTCCAGGCTATTGTGCGAGTCGGGATCATAGCGGGTACGTCTCATTTGCACCGCATCTTCCAGACTATGGGGTTCCAGTTCTTGACAGCGTCGGGCTCGCTTGGGTGGGCAGGCAAAATCTCTCTCCGATATGGCATCAATATCTATAAAAAGCATTTACATTAGTCAATTGACCTGACAATGACTCAAATCTCACTTACCCTTTGTCACTTCGATGCGTATTACCGAACCCGTTTCCGACTCTGTTGAACTCCAGAAGCCTCCGGTACTATTACTACTCGTGCCCGTGGTTCTCTCCTGATAGCCATTCCAACTGTTTTGTGCATGTTCCTCATCTTCACTGGTCTCCTCCAGTATGGGCTCCAACATTTGACGCGAGCTGGACAAGTAAATGGCATCTGTAAAGAAGAAATTAGTTTAGAATTCATGCATCTTATTTTGCTCACTTAGACGCCGCTTCTTTGCCCAAGGAACCATCCTCAGCTGTGCCTACCACAAAACTAAAAACTGCCACCAGAGAGTTGGCGACACTTGGCTGGAGTTGGAGTGGTTCATGCTGAGACAGCAGTTCATTCATTTGCCATTTTTTGCGATGCTCAGATCTTATCAGAGAAGGGCTCTGCCTACGTCCCTAAATGCGGGATCTCTCTCTCTCTCCCTATCTCCCTCTCTCTCTCACTCTCTCTTAATGTTGCAAATGATTCATGACCTTTAATTATGCAATTAAATAATAATAAAGTCCATAAGGGCACAGCATTAAATGAGAGCTGGGAAAGCTGCTTACAGAATGATTAAATCATTGAAGTATTGAAGGAAAAGTCCAATTGCTCGTATTAAGAATTTCATTTGTTAATGCAAACTATTGTAACGATTGCTATGCCATTTTTACAGATTGTTACTAAGACGGGATTTACATGATGAAGCAAACTTAATGAAGTTTTCTTAGTAGGCGAGAAATTAAAATGTATTTCTTTACTATTTGTTTAAAGGTCTGAAAAATTTCATCTAAATTCCACGGCTACTAAGAAAACTTCATGAAGTTTGCTTCATGGTGTAAATCCCGACTAACAGTCTAGGTATGGCATAGGAATAGAATGGAGGGTACCATGCTAACTAACAATCGCGTTAAAAATGCTCGTGTTGGATCCATAAAAAAATAATTTGTTGTTAAAAAAATAATTTGTTCTTTATGTAAAAAATTTTCATTTTACACATCGATATAACCATTACTTAGGATAAGAAATAATTAATAACCCTGAAGGTTATTACATCAATTAACAGAGCTTTAACATAAATGTTATCGACATTAAGTTAGCAGACAGCGCATGAAAACCTCAAACAATGACGAAAAAATTAAATTTTTCATAACTCCGCTATTTTTCAACCGATCTTTCAATTTAAAAGATTATAGTTATTGGGCATATACATAAGATTATGAGTCTAGAAGGTTCAACAATCTATTTCTAATTTGAATTTTCAAATTGCGGGGCGGCAACTCTACATGTTCATCTGATCGAAAATTAAAATGTAAAAGGTTCAAAAATTTATTTTCAAAACTGGAGACCTGAATTTCAAATTGCGGGGGCGGACTCTACTGAACCGTATCGAAAAACGTGTTGTGGAAGGAGAGATAAGATAGTCAGAACGTTTAACAAGCTATACTTGTGAGATATGGTTTCTCCGAAGTTTGGGGGGGGGGGGGGGCAAAATTTGAAACAAACTTGCAGAAGATACAAGTCTACACTCAAAATATGGTAGTTTAGCTAGACTGTAGAAGATTTACGGACATGTCTATATCGACTCGGCTATTGATGCTGATCAAATATATATAATGGGGTCGGAAATGCTTCCTTCTGCCTGTTACATAATTTGCACGAACTTAGCTACCTTTATTACGAGTAACGGTAAAAAAACTTTTCTTAGTAAAACACATTTTCCGACCGATCGGTCCTATGGCAGCTATATGCTATAGTCATCAGATTTTGATACATTTTTCCAAAATTGTTTGAAAACATCTCAAACTAGTACAAACCAAGATTGGTGACGCTACGATGGAAAACAAAAAAGTTTTTCTCACTAAGACTTATTTTCCGACCGATCGTTCCCATGGCAGCTATAAGATATAGTCATCCGATCATGCCGGTTCAAACATATTAGTTGCGTGCAGTAAAAGAAGACTCTGCAAAATTTCTGCTCGAAAAAACTGAGGGACTAGTTCCGTAAAAACAGACGGGCGGACGGACAGGCGGAATCGAATTTCCTGATCACGAATATATATATAGGTCGGAAATGAATATTTTTAATAGAAATTTTTTAAGCGTTACAAGCTTCGGGGCAAAATTAATGTACACTTTGCGTTGTGTATAATAAAAGTCACTGAATGAGTTTTATTTCCTGAATTTTATAATAAAAGATAACTGTTAGTTACTGAGTCATAAAATAAAAGTCTTTAATAATTGTTATATTCTGAGTAATTAAATACAAGTCTTTAGTAACTCTTAGAAAATAAGTCTTTAATAACCATTACAATAGAAGTCACCAAAAAAAGTTTATCGCGGATATCGATGGAGGAAAGAAAAACAAACGTTTTCGTTTATTTATATAGTAGTTTTTACCACATGAGCTTCATTGTTTTATTTCTATGAGTTTTATGAAAATAAAGTAAAAATTGAGATTCAATTCAAAATTATATGTTACTTTTTGCGCAAAAAAATATTGTATGTGCTATTACACAAACACACTTTGTTTTGGCAAAATTTTATTCAATATAATG
The DNA here is from genome assembly GCA_018904225.1 of Lordiphosa mommai. NCBI lineage: Eukaryota > Metazoa > Arthropoda > Insecta > Diptera > Drosophilidae > Lordiphosa > Lordiphosa mommai. The sequence continues at coordinate 405,844 of JAEIFT010000185.1, forward strand.
AAAGTGTCTTAATATTGATCAACAGTTCGAATTTGGTAGCACTATTACCATCCAAACCAGAGATAATATGACAGACATCCGACTCCTGTAAAAATTTGATTTTGTATTATACGATAAGGGGTCGATATATTTTAAGATCTATAAAACCCAATTTTATTAATAAGGAAATGTACAACGTTTTGTGATTAAATTAATAGTTTTAAAATAATCCTTTATCTGAGTAAAGGGTAATTGGAAATCGGGCATGACAGACTTTAATTAAAACTCTCGTTTTAATTTAGGAACAGAATCTTTTCAAAGTTATCGCCTAGTAGGCGAGTGCATGGTAGAATTATACATGGTCTGAAATGTGTAAGTTTAGAGCTTTAGCTAAATGTGCAAGAGAGAGACAGACAACGTTTTCATGAAGGTGAGTGGCGATCAAGCAATCAAACAATTGAAATGCGTGGAGAGACCTTACACTATGAGTGTTAGCAGAGAAAAGTTAACATAGAAAGACAATTTAAGACGCTGTCTACCTTAAAATTAATCAGCTGTTCGTTCTATGAGTTTTTTTGTAAGTATGTGTACATAGACTAAATGAAAGAACCTTCCAGGGCAAGTGTAAATCACACACTGACAATATGTAAGATATAAAATAAAAGCTTTTGAATAACCGCCACACCAGGTATAATTCCACCATGGGCAAGTGCGTCTTTCTTACAGTATTCTATTGGACGTAGTATTCTATTTGTCGTTTATCAATGTCATGTTGTCGTTAAATTTCACTGTTAATAGTTTCTAACATTCCCGAAACAATGCAATGAACCTGATTGTAAGTTTCCTCACGTAAGAAATTGAATTCCCAAAAAGGGGGATTCAAAAATAAAGCAACATAATGAAAAGTTGTTGGTTTACAGCGTATATACATATTTTCAGAAGTATTGTTAATTAGTTTTTGTACCACAAGGCATATTTAGCAATAGTTGGAACTGTTTCTAAACTTAAACACTCTTGAACACTTGACAGCTTGTTTTAAGAATTGTAGAACATGACAACCTTTAGAACATCGGTGGTGTACGCGATCGACTGTTCCGCTAGTTTAGCTTTGAACTTTATTTTAAAGCAATACAATTCATCTGGTAAGATGGCAGTCGTCAATGTTTATTAATGCTTGGACTTATTTTAAGAATTCATCATTAATTGTACTATAAGCTATTAGATAAAGTCATTTGATTCGGGCGGTTGCAACATATTAGCAGCGCGCAGTAAAGCGAAGACTCTGTGAGAGACTAGATTGCGTAGAACCCGATCTCAATCGACTCGGCTCATTGTCCTGATCAAGAATGTAAATAATTTATTGGGTTAAACATAAATATTTCTATGCGTTGCAAACTTCTGGCCAAAATCAAAATATACTTCCTCAAAACATAGTTCTTAAAATTATTTAAAAAAAATTCCTACCATAAAATTTGTTCCCCACTGGGACCCTAAAGGCATTCGAATATATTGGTTTCAGGCTTAGTTGATATATTTAGCATTTAATCAAAATTACTTTAGATATCACCTGTGCCTTTAAATCGCTACAATTGCTATATCTGTCCCATTCTGGCACTATCCCAAATATCTACTTTATTTTACATTGCGCAAAGGTATTTGCATTCCCCCCCTCCCCTGGCACTTACCTTGCTGTTCAAATGCGCCCAAGCTGTTCCAACTTGTGGCTGTGTTATTTAGATAACCCGCCAGATCCAAGTGTTCCATTTTGTCTTCTTTTTAGGTTTTGGCAAGTCTCTTAGCAAAAATTAAGTCTTTTTCAATTACGTTAACGCTAAAAAACGCTTAAATATCTTTTTTGTATATCGTTGAGTGCAATGCTTAGTTCCAAGTATCACATCGGTTCGTTTCTTTCAATTTCCTCTTTTTAGTTTCTCTTTTTCAATGAATGCATTTGGGGCATAAACGTAGCACCTTCCATTTCCAATTGCCTTATCGCAGTGTATCGAGTGGTTTTTTTGTGCAATTTTGCCGGCAGCATTCGGTACAGACTTTTTGTTCTATTTTCGATAAGCGAAAACGATATCTGAAAAACAAGGTGAAATACGTTAAAACAAATTGATGATAAGAATAAGAATGAGAGTCATACTAGTGTTACAAAATATTGTTGTATTTTCAAGCTTTATGATGCATACCGCATTATTTGCAAAGGTGAAAGACCATATTTATAACACCTGCTCACAGCTTTACCGCCTTTGACCATCTCGGGGGCGTATTTAATTGCTGCCCCCCTCGCAATGTTAATCAGCATTTCTGTATGCCTTGCACATGGCAAACATTTGTATAAATATATAAATCAAAAATTGAAACATTCTGTGGGCGAACTGCATCCCAAGTTGTTTGCTTTGTTCTCATACACGTAAGCACCCACTTTTTACATCGAGTACAAATACCGATTTATAGAATTTATTTTAACGCTTTGTTGCACAAAAATAAAAAAACCTGAGCTGATAACCCAGTTCCTTCGATATTCAGCCGCTGCTTCTGCTCATTTCAATGTCAAAGGGAGGGAGGGAGTCTTTACTTGTGTAGTTTAATCTCCCGCCATATATGTAAACACTATTTCGCTAACGTCACTGGGGCATCCGACCTGTTTGTATGTTTATTTCACAATTCGTGCTGTGTAAACTCAACAAGTTATTTATAAAATGGATTGGAAATACTCATACACGTACACATATTGCCCAACAACAACAACAACAAGAACAGCAGCCCATATATGTTTATCGAAATATTACAAACAAATTTGTATAAAGAAGAATATTTCAATTGAAAATGCATTACCTTGATATGTCATGGTAGTGCCTGGCAGATACAATGATTGGCTAGTTGTCTAAATTTTATGGGAATTCGATTGATATCGTTGACCACAATTTGTTCAGACTCAATGTCAAGTGATTAAGAATCAAATGTGAACAATTTTTGATGGGTCTTGCTATGAAAACGTTTTATGTATAAAATATATATTCTTGAAGTGAAGAATATAACCTGGGACTAAAAACTAAATGTAACTGAGAAGTGATCAAAAATAACCTTGACATTGTACGTATATTTTTCTAAAACACGACGGCTATATGTTAAAGCAAACTTAAATTTTGATTCAAATTTTAAAATAGTCCTTAGAACGTCCCGAAACATTAATTTAAAATTTTTATACACTTGAAAAGTGTATATTAATTTTGACCAGAAGTTTGTAACGCATAGAAATATTCATTTCCGACCCCATAAACTATATATATTCTTGATCAGGACGACGAGCCGAGTTCATTTCCGCTTGTCCGTCCGTCCGTCTGTCCGTCTGTCCGTCTGTCTGTCTGTCTGTCTGTTTCTACGCGAACTAGTCTCTCAGTTTTAAAGCTATCGAGCTGAAATTTTGCACAGAGTCTTCTTTTTACTGCACGCAACTAATATGTCGGAACCGGTCGGATCGGATGACTATATCATATAGCTGCCATAGGAACGATCGGTCAGAAAATAAGTCATAGTGAGAAAAACTTTTTTATTTTCCATTGCAGCGTCACCAATCTTGGTATATATTAGTTTTAGATGATTTCACACATTTGTAGAAAAATTGATCAAAATCGGATGACTATAGCATATAGCTGCCATAGAAACGGTCGGTCAAAAAAAGTAGTTCTAGTGTGAAAAACTTTTTATTTTCCATTGTAGCGTCACCAATCTTGGTATATATTAGTTTCAGATGATTTTACATATTTGTGGAAAAATTTATCAAAATCGGATGACTATAGCATATAGCTGCCATAGAAACGGTCGGTCAAAAACCCAGTTCTAGTTAGAAAACCTTTTTTGTTTTCCATCGTAGCGTCACCAATCGTGGTATAAGTTAGTTTTATATGCTTTCACACAATTTTGGAAAAATGTATCAAAATCGGATGACTATACCATATAGCTGCCATAGGAACGATCGGTCTAAGAACTAGTTCTAGTTAGAAAAACTTTTTTGTTTTCCATCGTAGCGTCACTAATCTTGGTATATGTTAGTTTTATATGCTTTCACATAATTCAAGAAAAATGTATCAAAATCTGATCACTATAGCATATAGCTGCCATAGGAACGATCGGTCGGAAAATGTGTTTTACTAAGAAACGTTTTTTTTATGGTATACAATTTTTTATTATCAATGATTTAAAAATTTTAAATATCTGATATCTATATCCTATATATATTTTACCAGTTAAATCAGTTGGAGTAAAGTTTTTCAAGTGTATTAAAACTTCGGCACAGTCGAAGTTAGCTTTGCCTTCTCGTTTTGTTTATTTTAAATTGAATTTTTCATATAAAACAGCCAAATTATTGCCGCGAAGTCAGAAACATATTTTTCGAAAGCGATATTAATGAAAAATGGGTTTCCTGCAAATCAAAAAATGACTAATTTTTATTTATTTTCTGAAAGTCTCTTTATACTATATACAATACAATATAATTTGTGTCCTGTATGCACTGCGTGTGCTATAACATCAATTTGCAAACCAACAAGCCGAGTTTCATAGTTGTGCAGAAGCTTCTGTAGACTGACTTTTACATTAGCAACCAAAACAAGGATGCCTGATGGTCTTCAATGGCTAATCCTTTCCGCCGCTTCCATATATATCGGATTAATATCACATTTTCCAGTCCTCTTTATATGCGCATTATTGCTTTTTTGTAAGATCATGTTCCTATATTAATGTCAATGCATAATCTGCTTCGTATTTCCTTATTTTTTTCGCCTTTTGCGGACATAAAGAAGGTATCCTAAGAACTTTTTCAAGGTCAGCTTGCCCTCTTTTACGAGCAACCATGCTTGCTGCTTGTATTAATAAGCGCACATTTTTCGCCTTAGATAAAGAAATCTTGGAAGCTTGTTCCCTCCGACCTCTAACCTTAAGCACAAATAACAAACCAGGACGATCAACTGAACGTATGGATTTTTTTATGTTGAGCAATTGTGTTGCCTTAGGCCAGTCAGTATATTTTTAGCTTAAAAAGTTTCAGATTTCGTTAACTTTTCTGCCATTTTGCCTCAAATTTACTCAAAACATTCTGGATTTTTCCTAAAAAAATATTTTCGATGATTTTGAAGGTGCTTGGTTTAACCTCCTATGAAGCAATTAAAAATAACATATCTCTTGTCAGTTTCGCCCAGTCGCTTTTTATCCAAAAGGCAAACAAGTCGGTATTGATAAAATTGAGGTTATGTTATAAATAAATTAATTCTGCAAAGTTCAAAAATCTGCACATTGAGATAAAGTTCATCGGACGCAGAATTGATGACTCTACAAGGTAAAAAAATCTCAGATCTAACAAATGCTAACAATTTTTGCAGGCCTTCGTGAAGTTAAATTTTCTACAAAATTTCATATCATGAGATGACTCACGAATACCATTGACAACTATGACAACACGGTTTATATCTACAGACCAAAGGTACAGACACGTAATACAAACCACAATGATCAGATTCCAACAAAATATTTGACCAAAGCTGAGTTTTTCTTACTATTTAACAATTCTAAATCGCAGCAGAAATATACGCATTTTACATCCAGCTGTCAATCGATAACAAATGTTAACTTTAACAGCTGTTATATAACCAGGGCTGCAGTCTTTTAACATTTCTGGTATGCAACATTGAGGACTGATGAATTTATAAACTAATGGCAAACAAAATTTGTGGACTTGGACACTTTTGAAAATGGACTTTCTGCCACAAAAATGGAAATATTTCCTATAGTGCACTGGTCTCCGCCAGGGACTGGCCAAATGGCTGCATGCCAATGCCACCGACGGCGTTTACCGGCTGCTGGCTTCCCGCTCTGCCCAAAATTCATTTCGTTAATGCAGAGGTCGGTCAAATGTTGAAGCTCGTTCTTTCTCTCAGAACACAAATCACACGAACGCATAAATTTTGCCGATCGTTTTCATGTTGTGTGTGAGTGTGAAAGCAAATTAGAAGGCAAGCCGAGTGTATTATCAGAGGTCGGTCAAATGTTGAGCTCGTTCTTCCTCTCAGAACCCAATTACACACGAACGCATACATTTTTGCCGATCGTTTTCAGTGTGTGTGTGTGTGAGTGTAAAAGCAAATTAGAAGGCTAGTGTATTATTTTATTTTAAATCATTGGCACACTAAATAAATATTGTAGCTGCCATAGAATCGATCGGAAGAAATTTGGTCTTAATGAGTAAAAGTTATTTGATTTTTATGCTTCTATATTCGAGTCGGGGTTCATAGACTTTCTCACTTGTTCTCTTTTAAACTTTTACACACAGCAATTAATCTCAGCAAACGCGCTCTCTCTCTCTCTCTCTCTCTCTCTCTTTACACATGCACAATCGCAAACAACCCTTTGAGCCTGTGACATGGTATTTGTTTTATGAGCGACACTCAATGTTGCCAACTATTGATGCCTCAAAATGTTTAAATCGAGTGTTAAGAATGCCTAGGAACGGCAAGATGTAATCTAAAATGGCTTAAACTGGCACATTATTTGTTTAAAATATGTAGAATTGCTGGCTCTGGAAATGGCTTAATTGGCAACACTGCATTGCATCGGCTAAAAGCCATTTGAAATATTTTGATTGGTCGAATATTTACTCACTGCTTTTATATATAGAGAGAAGACGAAGATGATAGACAGATATTGAAGATTTCTTGCTTTAATAGCTCTGTGCCAAATGGCTTAAAAGAACAAATTAAATTCTTATACTTGGGCAGATCAGGTTTATTTTGTATTTTTGACACGCTCCTTCGGAAACTGTATCATTTTTTATCAATTTCCCACGTTTAAAGTCAATCGGATAAAAATAGTTTTTCCCATAAAGAATTTTCCGGGAATTTCCCAACTTTTCGTTCGGATTTTCCAACATGGGAAAATCTCAAGTCTAATTATTCTGCTTACCACCCTCACAAACCCAGTTTGAAGTCAATCGGATGGAAAATAGATTTTTCCAGACCAATTTTCAGGCCATTTTTCCTTGGGTGGATTTTCAACATCGAAAAATCTCATGTCCAATTCTTTAGCATACTATCCTTACAAACCGAGTTTAAAGTAGATCCAGGGATGAAAAATTGTTTTTTCCATTAGAATTTTCCAGACATTCCCTTGTGGTTGGAGTTTCCACTAACAAAAACTCACATGTTTGAAGCCAATCGGCTGAAAAATAGTTTTTCCATATAGAATTTTCCGGGAATTTTTCGACTTTTCGGGCGGTTTATCCAACATTGGAAAATCTCAAATCTAATAATTTTGCTCACTATCCTTGCAATCCGAGTTTGAAGTCAATCGGATCAAAAATAGTCTTTCGTATAGAATTTTCCGGGTATTTTCTTTGTGGCGGATTTTCCAACATTTGAAAATCACATGTCCAATTATTTTGCATAGTATCCTTACAAACCGAGTTTGAAGCCAATCGGATGAAAAATAGTTTTTTCCATTTAGAATTTTCGGGAATTTCCCCGAATTTTCTTATGTCTAATTATTTTGCATACTATCCTTACAAACCGAGTTTGAAGTGAATCGGATCAAAAATAGTTTTTCATATAGAATTTTCCGGGTATTTTCTTTGCGGGCGGATTTTCCAACATTTCAAAATCTCATGTCCAATTACTTAGCATAGTATCCTTACAAACCGAGTTTGAGCCACCGGATAAAAAATTGGTTTTTTCCCTTTAGAATTTTCGCGAATTTCCCGACTTTTTCGGGCGGATTTTCCATCATCGGAAAATCTCAAGTCTAATTATTCTGCTTAACATCCTCACAAACCGAGTTTGAAGTCAGTCGGATAAAAAATAGTGTTTTCCATATAGAATTTTCCGGCCATTTTCCTTGTGGGTGGATTTTCCACCAATAAAAAATCACATGCCTAATTATTTAGCAAACTACCCTTACAAACCGAGTTTGAAGCCAAACGGATGAAAAATAGTTTTATCCATATGGAATTTTCCGGGAATTTCCCGACTTTTCGGGCGCATTTTCCAACATCGGAAAATCTTATGTCTAATTATTTTTGCTTACCATCCCCACAAACCGAGTTTGAAGTCAATCGGATGAAAATAGTTTTTTCCATGAAGAATTTTCCGGCATTTTCCTTGTGGGTGGATTTTCCACAATCGAAAAATCACATGTCTAATTAATTAGCATACTATCCTTACAAACCGAATATGAAGCCAATCGGATGAAAAACAGCTTTTTCCTTATGAAATTTTCGGGATTTCCCGACTTTACGGGCAGATTTTCCATCATCGGAAAATCTCAAGTCTAATTATTCTGCTTACCATCCTTACAAACCGAATTTGAAGTCAATCGGATGAAAAATAGTTTTTTCCATGAAGAATTTTCCGGCCATTTTCCTTGTGGGCGGATTTTCCGAAATCTGGGAAACAGGTGTCCATTATTTCGCTTACTTTACTTACAAACCAAATTTCAAGTCAATCGGATGAAAAACAAATTTCCCCATAGTAGGTTTTCCGGGAGTTTTTCATCAAAAAAACCCGCCTTAGTGCTCACTTTCAACTCAAGGAAACTTCTGTGAAAATTTCAGCATTCTATGTCTTACCGTTCAATTGATTGCCAATCAGTGAATCAGTCAGTCAGGACAAACCTTTTATATGTAGAAAAAGAGATGAGGAAGTCAATGGTTTGGGTTAAATAAAAATATAATTTCTTTATTTATCATTAACAACTTATATTTGAAGAATTTACAATCTTAGGATTAAGATGTGTCGCGGTTGCGATGTCAAGTAAAACTCAATGTGTGGTTCTTGCCGCTGCTTAGCAAACCTCGGTTAATTGCTTTTTTGGGAGTCAAGATCAAAAAGCTTTTCTCTCTTTCTCATTTCATAATTTGAGAGTGGATTGCATCAGCCGATAATTTGAGCTGCATCAGCGTTTTGTTCTTGGTGGGAATAACGATTGGAGCGGATGTTTATGCTTGCGTTTTATGTTTATGTCTGAGCCGCCTGAATTGTTATTGTCCACAGAAATATGGAAATTTATTTGTTTGAATTTTTGGGTTTAAGTGTGTGTGTCTAGTTACTACTCAAGTGTTGGATTATGATAAACGTATGGGATCTTGTATTGGATTGTGGAAGGTTGGATATGTGACTTCCCCATCCTTTGAATTTAGCTTGTCCTCAAGCGGATACTTTAGGGTATAATACTGGATTCGATACATTTTCATTATCTGGTGTATTTAATGTTGACAAATTTTCGTTTGGTGATTGTTCTTTTTGATTTTTGTATTGTACAATGATTCTGTGTGGGATTGCCTTATATTTATAAATAAGATACAATAGATTGATTAACATTATTAACATTATTCGTGTGTTCTTGAATTATTTCTTTAGTTTGAATATACGATAGTGGGTCTAGTTTTGTTACATTATTGTTAACATAAATTGTTTGTGTAAAATCTAATATTGTGTTTGTGAGCAAAATTTCTTCAAGCTGAATTGAACAATTGAAAGCCTTTATAATGTAATTTCCTTCGATTATTATTTCCCTGTTTATGCAATTTTGATTTAATATTGTTTTGGGAAGATTCCATGTGATGATTATGTTAGGTTCTACATAATTTACTTCGAGATTTTTGTGCATTTTTGTATATCTGCATTCTATGGAAGCTTGATTTAGTATACCGGTGATACATTTGTTTATTACTAAATCTTTGGACTAACCTGTAGGTTTGATTGTGTTGAACGAAATATTTATCATGAATTATTTCGGTTAAAATATTGTTATTCTTGTCTGGGAATGGTAAGATTTTAAAAATTGGTGTTTTAATAATTTGACGTGGAATATGGGATAAAATAAAAATTTCGTTTGTAGTGGTTTTTTAACCAAGTTGAGGTTTTAATGCTGAGAAGTTTCTCTGAATTTATATGTGTTAAAGAATCGTGTGTTAATAATTTAGGTTAAAATACCAAGTCTGGTTAGTTGCATTCCTAACTCTATATCTTCTATATATTCTGTGAACTGTTGTAAGTTAAATATTAGAATAGCTAATCTTTGATCATTTACATAAATTGATATCCATTTGTTGATTCCGTGGTTAATTGCTTCAATAACGTGATTTAAGTCGTTTGTTTGTATACTGTTTTCTGATAAGTTGCTTATTTTAAGCTTTAGTTCTTCTTTTGTCTTCTTGATCTAAAGTTCCAAATAAGTATTTGAAAAGCTGTCCCTATGAAATTGGCAAGACCTCTTTTGTTGCGTTTTGTGAATCTAATTCCATTCATTTCCCTTTCTAGTTTTTCTATTAAGTATTTTATTTGGGTAAGATTTTTAAATTCTTTTGATCGATGTAGTAAGGTTTCATAGGTTTGTTCGGTTTTTGTTATATTTACTGACAGATAATTATTCATAATTTACTGGTAAGTCTAATTCTCCTGTTTTGAAAATTAAATAACCATTCTTTTGCTTAAATGGGGTTTACTTCGAGGCTTTGGCAATTTGCTTTTGAATAAACATGTTATTAGGATTAGTATCAAAAATGATGTAAGATTAAGCTGAATTTTCTTGGCTCCGGTTGATCGACTGCTGATGATCTGGAATTATCGTATTTGCTTTCATTAGTTTTCTTTTTCTTTTTTAAATTTGGCTTTATAATGAGTTATTTTTCTTCCTCTGTTCTTTTCTTCGTAATGTTTTTTCGTCAATTTGGGTAATTTCACCCGTCTTTTTGAAAGGGTTAGTGGTTTTACTCTTTACTAAAGGTGATTGTCTGTATCTAGTGTCAACTTCAAATTTGATTCTATTTTTGTTCAGTTTTCCAATTTCGTTTATTTTGTTGTTTTGGGTATTATATTCTGGTGTTCCAGCGTAAACAAAAATATCTGCAGGTGTTCTTCCTGTAGTATTATGTTTAGTTTTGTGATTGTAAATATAAAGGATTGTTTCAAATTTATTTATTTTGTTTTCTTGATCGGTTTCACTGTTGATGATTCTCAATTTTTCATTGACTGTCTTGTGAAATCGTTCGACATCGAAACTCCATTTTTACTTGTAGTTATTATTATGTTTACGTCTTCTGATCTTAGCCAGATTTGAAGCGCTGCACACATAAAAGCTGAGTCTTTATCTGCTTTAATTTCATTTGGTTTACCCATTTATTGAATATTTTTTAGTAGGGCTCGTTGTTAACCAATCTCTACCATTTACTTCGATTAAAGCTGCGTATTTCGAATATACGTCGATACAAGATAAAAATTGTTTATTGTCAACCATGTAGAAATCGATGACAAATCTTTCTCTTGGACTAAAAACTTCTGGGGTTATTTCATAAGCAAGTTTTGTATTTCTGTGTTCAGTTTTTGAAATGTTGCATATTTCACATTCGTTAATAATGTTCTGGATTAGTTTTTGGTAATCCGGATAGTAAAATTTTTCGTTAAAAAGTAGTATTGTTTTCTCAATACCTGGGTGTAGTAAATCTCTGTGAGACTTAATAATTGTTTCTTTGAATTCTGCAAATGTTTGAATATCTACCAATTTTTTGTAAGTTCTCATTAATTTTGTCAAATTGTTCGGACTGATGATTTCTATAAATGCATTTTGGAATGTTAAGAAATCAATTTCGTTTTCGAAATATATTACACTATTTTTTGTGCATAGGTATTCTTTAATAAGATTTTTTGGCATGCTCGTTTGTCATTTCTTGTAGATGATTTTTATATTTGGTTTTGTGAAAATATTTTGTTGTTTGTACTTCGTTTGATTCACCTTTGATGAATTCGATCTGTTGTAATTTATGGGTCTTTCTGTGATAGCAATGTATCTTTGGTTATCTTCATGTGCGCTGTGCACTGTAGCTGCAATACTACTGAAGTGTTTCTCCAAAGAAATTTTCTTCGATTTTAACTCTTGATAGAGCGTCTGCTACATAGTTCTCTTTACCTGAATATACTTTATGTGGTAGTCAAATTCGTTTAATTTGATCTTCCATCTTTGCAATTTCATGTTTGGCTCTTTTATGTTGTTAAGCCAAACCAAGGTTTGTGGTCAGAAAGAATGTCAAACTTTCTTCTATAGAGGTATGATCTGAAGTATTTTGTTGCCCACACAATAGCAAGGAGTTCTTTCTCTATTGCGGAGTAATTGATTTCATGTTCGTTTAAAGTTCTGCTGGCAAAGCATATTGGTTTGTGGTCTTGAGATAATACTGCGCCTATGGCAATATTACTAGCATCTGTAGTTAGGGAAAAAGGTTTTTCAAAGTTTGGGTATGTCAGTATTGGATCTGACATGATAAGCATTTTTAGTTTTTCAAATGCTAGAACATAATCTGTTTCTTTAATATTTATTTTCGATCCTTTCATTAATTTGAGTGTTAGAGGTTTTGCTATCTTAGCAAAGTTTGGGATATATTTGCGATAGAAACCGCAGAGGCCTAAGAAAGATTTAATTTCCTTAGTAGTTTTTGGAATTTGAAATTTTTCAATGGCTTGAATTTTAATTGGGTTCGGTTGGATACCTTCAGTGGTTATGATATGACCTATGAATTCTGTTTCCTTTTTAAGAAATTCACATTTATCCAGCTGAAGCTTGAGATTAGCCTGTCTTAGTTTCATGAACACTTTCTTTAATGATAATAAATGTTCTTCCAATGAAGTGGAAAACACTATTATATCATCCATGTATACAAGACAATCTTTATAAATTAGATCTTCTAACAGATTGTTCATACAACGTTGGAAAGTTGCTGGTGCGTTTTTCAGACCGAATGGCATTCAGTATACTCATAATGTCCATTTTTAGTCGAGAATGCAGTTTTGGGAATTGATTCTTCGTCCATTTGCATTTGATGAAATCCTTTTGCGAGATCGATTGTTGTAAAATATTGGCATTTGCCTAATTTGTCAAGTATATCATCCATTATTTTGATTGGATATTTGTCACTTATAGTATTTTCGTTCACATAACGGTAGTCGTTGACTACTCGGAACTATCCAAATAGGCGAGCAATAAGGTGAATTGGATTTTCTGATAATGCCTTGTTCAAGCATATCTTTGATTTGGTTTTCGACTTCTTCGTCAAAAGCCTGGGGATATTTATAAGGTTTCCTATAAAGAGGTTCTTCGTGTTTTGTTTTTATTACGTGTTTAATACCAGTAAAGGTCAAATTTTCACCCTCTTTGTACTGGATGTCACTAAATTCAAAAAGAACTTTAGTGAGTTTCTTTTCTCTTCTTCATTTAGGTGTTCTAAACGATATTCGTTACTTTCCTGTAACTCATTATTAATTGCGAACAATGTATGTTCGTCTTCAGTTTAGTGTTGGATCGAGGCATTCATATGCGGTCTCGTCCGAAATTTCTTCATGTTCATATTTCATGAGGAATGGAAGGTTGTTTATTAGTACTGTTTTAGCACCATGATCGATTATTGCTTTGTTTTCTTCCTGTAGTATTATGTTTAGTTTTGTGATTGTAAATATAAAGTATTGTTTCAAATTTATTTATTTTGTTTTCTTGATCGGTTTCACTGTTGATGATTCTCAATTTTTCATTGACTGTCTTGTGAAATCGTTCGACATCTGAAACTCCATTTTTACTTGTAGTTATTATTATGTTTACGTCTTCTGATCTTAGCCAGATTTGAAGCGCTGCACACATAAAAGCTGAGTCTTTATCTGCTTTAATTTCATTTGGTTTACCCATTTCATTGAATATTTTTAGTAGGGCTCGTTTGGCTTCTAACCAATCTCTTCCATTTACTTCGATTTAAGCTGCGTATTTCGAATATACGTCGATACAAGATAAGAATTGTTTATTGTCAACCATGTAGAAATCGATGACAAATCTTTCTCTTGGACTAAAAACTTCTGGGGGTTATTTCACTAAGCAAGTTTTGTATTTCTGTGTTCAGTTTTTGAAATGTTGCATATTTCACATTCGTTAATAATGTTCTGGATTAGTTTTTGGTAATCCGGATAGTAAAATTTTTCGTTAAAAAGTAGTATTGTTTTCTCAATACCAGGGTGTAGTAAATCTCTGTGAGACTTAATAATTGTTTCTTTGAATTCTGCAAATGTTTGAATATCCTACCAATTTTTTGTAAGTTCTCATTAATTTTGTCAAATTGTTCGGACTGATGATTTCTATAAATGCATTTTGGAATGTTAAGAAATCAATTTCGTTTTCGAAATATATTACACTATTTTTTGTGCATAGGTATTCTTTAATAAGATTTTTGGCATGCTCGTTTGTCATTTCCTTGTAGATGATTTTATATTTGGTTTTGTGAAAATATTTTGTTGTTTGTACTTCGTTTGATTCACCTTTGATGAATTCGATCTGTCGGTTGTAATAATTTATGGGTCTTTCTGTGATAGCAATGTATCTTTGGTTATCTTCATGTGCGCTGTGCACTGTAGCTGCAATACTACTGAGTGTTTCTCCAAAGAAATTTTCTTCGATTTTAACTCTTGATAGAGCGTCTGCTACATAGTTCTCTTTACCTGGAATATACTTTATGTGGTAGTCAAATTCGTTTAATTTGATCTTCCATCTTTGCAATTTCATGTTTGGCTCTTTTATGTTGTTAAGCCAAACCAAAGGTTTGTGGTCAGAAAGAATGTCAAACTTTCTTCTATAGAGGTATGATCTGAAGTATTTTGTTGCCCACACAATAGCAAGGAGTTCTTTCTCTATTGCGGAGTAATTGATTTCATGTTCGTTTAAAGTTCTGCTGGCAAAGCATATTGGTTTGTGGTCTTGAGATAATACTGCGCCTATGGCAATATTACTAGCATCTGTAGTTAGGGAAAAAGGTTTTTCAAAGTTTGGGTATGTCAGTATTGGATCTGACATGATAAGCATTTTTAGTTTTTCAAATGCTAGAACATAATCTGTTTCTTTAATATTGATTTTCGATCCTTTCTTTAATTTGAGTGTTAGAGGTTTTGCTATCTTAGCAAAGTTTGGGATAAATTTGCGATAGAAACCGCAGAGGCCTAAGAAAGATTTAATTTCCTTAGTAGTTTTTGGAATTGGAAATTTTTCAATGGCTTGAATTTTAATTGGGTTGGGTTTGATACCTTCAGTGGTTATGATATGACCTTGGAATTATGTTTCCTTTTTAAGAAATTCACATTTATCAAGCTGAAGCTTGAGATTAGCGTGTCTTAGTTTCATGAAAACTTTCTTTAATGATAATAAATGTTCTTCCAATGAAGTGGAAAACTCGATTATATCATCCATGTATACAAGACAATCTTTATAAATTAGATCTTCTAACAGATTGTTCATGCAACGTTGGAAAGTTGCTGGTGCGTTTTTCAGACCGAATGGCATTCGAGTATACTCATAATGTCCATTTTTAGTCGAGAATGCAGTTTTGGGAATTGATTCTTCGTCCATTTGGATTTGATGAAATCCTTTGGCGAGATCGATTGTTGTAAAATATTGGCATTTGCCTAGTTTGTCAAGTATATCATCCATTATTGGGATTGGATATTTGTCACTTATGGTATTTTCGTTCACATCACGGTAGTCATTGACTACTCGGAATTTCTTTCTTCCTGATGCATCCAGCTTTTTTGGAACTATCCAAATAGGCGAGCAATAAGGTGAATTGGATATTCTGATAATGCCTTGTTCAAGCATATCTTTAATTTGGTTTTCGACTTCTTGGTCAAAAGCCTGGGGATATTTATAAGGTTTCCTATAAATAGGTTCTTCGTGTTTTGTTTTTTATTACGTGTTTAATAGTACTAGTAAAGGTCAAATTTTCACCCTCTTTGTACTGGATGTCACTAAATTCAAAAAGAACTTTAGTGAGTTTCTTTTCTCTTCTTCATTTAGGTGTTCTAAACGATATTCGTTACTTTCCTGTAACTCATTATTAATTGCGAACAATGTATGTTCGTCTTCAGTTTGTGGTGGATCGAGGCATTCATATGCGGTCTCGTCCGAAATTTCTTCATGTTCATATTTCATGAGGAATGGAAGGTTGTTTATTAGTACTGTTTTAGCACCATGATCGATTATTGCTTTAGTATCTTCTAAGAATTCTCGACCAAGTAACATGTCATAATTATTAGAAAAATTATGCAAGTAAAATGTTTGACGTGTAGGGCAAAGTTTGCTGGGTTTTAAGCATATGCTTTGTTTTAGTTTTACTACACCATTAATAGTGTGTACTTGAAGTTGGTTGTTTTTGATTGGAAATTTTAAATGGTTTTTTTGTCATTAAGTTAATAGATGAACCTGTATCTATTACGCATTTTAAGATTTTATTATTAAAAATCAAATTTATGTATGGGTTTGTTCCTCTTCTTCTTCCTCTTCCTCTTCCGTTTCCGAGGCTACTTGATGAAAATTTTCGGATGTGTCCATTTTTTGATGGCCACTTCCACTTTCGCGTTGCCTTTTACAGGTGGATTAGGAGCAGTAGAATAATTTTGATTTTGTTGATAATTGGCAGGATTCTGGACTCTACCTTGGGTTAGTTTTTGTTTAAATTCTTGATGCATTTGCTGATTAGATTCAGCACGATTCTGATTTTGATTTTGGTTCTGATTTTGATTCTGATTTTGATTCTGATTATTAATCTGAGGTTGACTGAAATTTTGAGAATAATTTCCCTTATTTCCACGATTGTCATTATTTTTCTGATTGCTGTAACCTTTGGAGGTTGATTGACCATTTGATTGGGTCGATTTTGTGCGATCGGAATAATTGTTTTCAAAAACTCCTTCTTTCTGAGCTACCTGTTTTAACTTTAATACTGAGGTTATATCATGTCTTGCAAGGGTCATAAATAACCTGTCAGGAAGTTTTTTCATTATAACGTCTTTAATTGTATTGTTCAAAGCGTTAGTGTAGATGTGTGTGTTCAGTGTGTTGTCTTCCAAAGTTAATTTACTTGAAATAACAAATGACTTATATTCTAATTCTTCGGCAAACTTACGGATACTTCCGTTAAATTGAGTGTTGTATAAACGTCTTAGAAGTTCTTCAAATGGGGTTTGGACCTTGAAAGCTTCGATGAGTGCGATTTTGAGTGCTGTCCAGTTGCTGGCTGCTGATAATTGGGAAACTCGTTGGGCTTCTCCGGAAATTTGCATTTCGATTGCTCCGAATAATACGCTGTGTTGTCGAACATCTCTTGTTGGGTATAGTTGCATAATGAAGTCGACTCGTCTTATGAATGCACACAGGTCTTCTGATGATCCAGTGAAAGTAGGCACCTGCCTAATTTGTCCTAGAGCTTGGCTTAGATGTTGCTCTGATAGCTGTAGTACGTGTGCTACTGCTGTTGCTGATGTTGATGCGGATGTTGATGCTGGGTCTGTCATGTTGATTGGTTTTTTGGAGACTTTTGTTTAGATTGTTCACTGGTTGGTGATATTTCTTTTGGGGTATGATTTGCGATTTTTAGTTATTTAAAAAAAAAATCGACTTTGTTTTTTCACATAACTTTGTAGCGGTCACACTTGAATTTAAGCGGGCTTTAATTGTGAAAGGGTTGTTTTTTGTTTTCTTGCGAGTTTAAAAATCAAATTCAATTTTCATATAACTTTAGCGGTCACACTTTGTTTTAAGCGGGCTTTAATTATGAAAACTTTTGCGTCACGATTAGTGGTCACACTTTGTAGGTTTAAGCGGGCTACGACGACTTTGATTTTATTTCACGCGGGTTCTTGTGCGGATAAGTATACAACGTTTAGCACTGAGTATTTTCTTTGCAAGTGTTCACAAACCGTACTAGCACTAAGATCTTGATCGATCCTTAAAAACGTCAGACTTATCCTACCGACTGCGCCAATGAGAAGTCAATGGTTTGGGTTAAAAAAAAAATATAATTTCTTTATTTATCATTAACAACTTATATTTGAAGAACTACAATCTTAGGATTAAGATGTGTCGCGGTTGCGATGTCAAGTAAAACTCAATGTGTGGTTCTGCCGCTGCTGCTTAGCAAACCTCGGTTAATAGCTTTTTTGGGAGTCAAGATCAAAAAGCTTTTCTCTCTTTTCTCATTTCATAATTTGAGAGTGGATTGCATCAGCCGATAATTTGAGCTGCATCAGCGTTTTGTTCTTGGTGGGAATAACGATTGGAGCGGATGTTTATGCTTGCGTTTTTATGTTTATGTCTGAGCCGCCTGAATTGTTATTGTCACCAGAAATATGGAAATTTATTTGTTTGAATTTTTTGGGTTTATGTGTGTGTGTCTAGTTACTACTCAAGTGTTGGATTATGATAAATGTATGGGATCTTGTATTGGATTGTGGAGGGTTGGATATGTGACTATATAGATTTTTTTTTTTTTTTTTTTTTTTTTTTTTTTTTTTTTTTTTTTTTTTTTTTTTTTTTTTTTTTTTTTTTTTTTTTTTTTTTTTTTTTTTTTTTTTTTTTTTTTTTTTTTTTTTTTTTTTTTTTTTTTTTTTTTTTTTTTTTTTTTTTTTTTTTTTTTTTTTTTTTTTTTATGAAGCCAAAATGGCATTCAGTTTGGCATAGTGCTCACATGTTGAAGGCGTTTCGCCAGATGGCCCCATTTTGGCTTGCTTCTTTCTGCAACAAAAATGTATAACATAACACGGTGGGTTTATTAAATGTACCTGTACTTCTTGTTAAGATTGTCCATTTTATTTTTTATTTCCACTGCAGTCGGCCCATACATGGCCAATTGTTCCGCCATTTCTTTGTAAATGTGGGTGTTCTTGCGGGAACCTCGAAGGCCGTCCATGGTCTCCTCCCACAAATCCAATAAATAGAAGGTGACCTCAGGGGTCCACTCCCATTTTTTCACTCCTGTAAAAAGGAAGTACGTAAATAAATCCACAAAATATAAGCAACTTACCTTCAATTTCCATTTTAATTTGAATTTAATTTTGATTTGTTGTGCCAGCTGGGTTTTGTTATTGTTGTTGTTTTGGTCTGTTTATCAGCAATCCAAAGCAACCCTAATGTCTATTCTTATCGATATTCATCGCATACTTATATCAAAACAGGATGGTAGAACCAGCGTTCAAAGTCAACGCTACTTTTCCCTCCCCACACTACCCCTCGACCACCAAGTGTCTTTTTTTTATATGGAGTTCAAGCGCTGTACGCCGATAAATTTACGCTAACGTGAACGCTGCTCATATGGAAACCCGCTATAAGGAAGTGACTCGGGGAGAAAATCTCCAGTTGCATTGGCCTGCCCAGCGTTAGGGTTGCCCTGCTGCGTGAGGAGGTATTGAGCGAGTCAAAAAAATCGCTAAAACTAGCCTAGCGATAGGGATTGCCCTACGTGCGGAGAAAAAAAAAGAGGAAGCTGCAAATCGGGACTGATGCTTACAACCGCCCGAAAGTAAGTGCAGCAGCAAAGAAAGCTATAACTACCGGGGCTAAACCGACACACAGACGCCAGCCGAAAGTGTAGCAGAGAAGGAAGAAGCCAAAGACAGATGCAACCGCCAGACACTGAACATAAAAAAAAAAATTAAAGATGAGATTCGGAAGTCTATAGAGGACTACCGGAGACGCCAAAGAAGCTTTCAAGCCTAGAGCAGAAGGAGGGAAAATCGAGAAGGCAAAGCTAACTTCGACTGTGCCGAAGTTTTAATAGACTTGAAAAACTTTACTCCAACTGATTTAACCTGTAAAATATATATAGATATCAGATAATAAAAAATTTTAAATCATTGATAATAAAAAATAGGATACCATAAAAAATCTTTTCTTAGTAAAACACATTTTCCGACCGATCGGTCCTATGGCAGCTATATGCTATAGTCATCCGATTTTTATAAATTTTTAAAAAATTTGTAAAAGCATATAAAACTAATATCTACCAAGATTGGTGACGATACGATGGAAAACAAAAAAGTTTTTCTCACTAGAACTTTTTTTTTTGACCGACCGTTTCTATGGCAGCTATATGCTATAGTGATCCGATTTTGATACATTTTTCCAGAATTATGTGAAATCATATAAAACTATCATATACCAAGATTAGTGACGCTACGATGGAAAACAAAAAAGTTTTTCTAACTAAAACTTATTTTCCGACCGATCGTTCATATGGCAGCTATATGATATAGTCATCCGATTTTGATAACTTTTTTCACAATTATGTGGAAGCATATAAAACTAATATACACCAAGATTTGTGCCGCTACGATGGAAAACAACAAAGTTTTTCTAAGAACTAGTTCTTAGACCGATCGTTCCTATGGCAGCTATATGATATAGTCATCCGATCCGGCCGACATATTAGTTGCGTGCAGTAAAAAGAAGACTCTGTGCAATATTTCAGCTCGATAGCTTTAAAACTGAGAGACTAGTTCGCGTAGAAACAGACAGACGGACAAACGGACGGACGGACAGACGGAATTGAACTCAGCTCGTCGTCCTGATCAAGAATATATATAGTTTATGTGGTCGGAAATGAATATTTCTATGCGTTACAAACTTCTGGGCAAAATTAATATACACTTTTCAAGTGTATAAAAAGGAGGAGCAACGTACGCAGGTTCCTGTAACGTATATTCCAAAAAGACGAGGTGGAGTGAAATCTCGTCTAAAGCGGGAAAGAGCTGCCCTTCTGGAGCAGATCAATTGGACACCACCACCAGCATACCAAGTGGCATGCCGGATGTGGGATCGAGTAATGGAAATAGAGCAAAAACTAAGTAAATATAATAATAAAATAATAAACAAAATAAAATAATAAAAGTAGAGTGCCCGCGTGGCACCGCTGCAACAATGGGCGGTTTTGTGCCGTTGCAATAACATAAGAAAACGAGAGCGTAAGTTAAAATCGTCTCTGCTCGACTTTGATATACCCGTTACTCAGGGTAAGGTTTATTTAAGAATCCTTTATTAGATCACAACATGCCCAAATTGTTTGAGATATGAGGTTTTTTCCAAATTGCGGGGGTGGCAACTCTACTATAGTTCATCTGATCGAAAAATGATGTACAGCGGATCGATAGGTTATGATGATCATAATATATGTCTAGAAGGTTCGAACAATCTATTTTCAAAATTGTGGGAGATATGAGGTCTATTCCAAATTGCGGGGCTGGGAACTTTTCTATCCTTCATCTGATCAGGAAATGATGTATGGCGGATCGATAGGTAATGTTGATTATAATATATTTCTAACAAGTTTGAACCATCTGTCTTCAAAATTGTGGGAGATATGAGGTATTTTCCAAATTGCGTAGGTGACAACTCTTCTATCGTTCATCTGATCGAAAAATGATGTATGCCGGATCGATAGGTAATTATGAGAAAAATATATGTCTAGAAGGAGGGAGATATGAGGTTTTTGTCATATTGCGTGGGCGGAAGGGGCATGGCAAAAATTTGAAACAAACTTGATCTGCGTGCAGACGATACAAGTCTACACTGAAAAAATGGTAGCTCTAGCTCTTATAGTCCCTGAGATCTAGGAGTTCATACAGACGGACGGACAGACAGACAGACGGACATGTCTAAATCGACTCGGCTATTGATGCTTATCAAGAATATATATACTTTATGGGGTTACATACATTTGCACGAACTTAGTATACCCTTTTTACTCTACGAATAACGGGTATAAACACCAATGTCGATAACTCCAACGCCAGCAACATCATTCGATACTGTTTTTATTGATACCCTTGGACCATTACCCAGAACAGATAATGGCAATGATTAGTCACGATTCCAGTACCAAATAAAAATGACAACACAATTGCTAGAGCAACATTCGAATCGTACGGCCCTATAAAGACGTTCATTATGGATATGGTTACTGAGTATAAAAATTCACTAATTACTGAATTATGTAAGCTACTTAAAGTGAAAAATATAAACTCGATAGCGTAACATCTTCAAACACTTGGTACCATCGAGCGTAGTCATCGAACATTTAATGAGTATATTCGCTCTTACATTTCGATTGACAAAAATGATTGGGACATATGGTTGAATTATTTCATATATTGTTTCAATACGACGCCGTCGGTAGCCCATGGCAACTGCCCCTATGAACTTGTTTTCGGTAGACTTCCGAGACAATTTATAAATACTAATAAGGAAAAATTAGATCCTATTTACAATATAGAAGATCATGCTAAGGAAGTAAAATATAGATTAGTAAAATATAGATTTATCTCATCATTTTAGTTTAATGTTTCTTCTGTTTCCCCCTTGTTTTTGTGACCAATGCACTAATTTATAGTACGTATGTATTTGTAGCATTGGGATAATATTAATAAAATTACGAAGAAGTAGGTTAGGAAAGAAAAAACCACAGTTAGTTCATAAAAATAGGTTAAACATTTTCTAGTTTTTTCTAGTCTAGACTAAAAAAAATAAAAATATTTTTATATAAAAATATTAATATAATTTTCCATATCAACTCAGCCTATCAAATAGAAGAACTATATATAGATGAAAATACCTTTAAATCATTTTTAATATTAAATATGATTTAATAATTTTTGTTTCAAATTTTGCGTTTTCCCAGTTTTTTCAATCAATTTTACATGCGCTTTTCGGAAAAAAATTTGTGGAACAGAGCTTTCTTTTTCGCCTTTGCCTTTTGATTTATATATCCTTGGGTAATTAAAATTTAATAATGCGGTGCAAAAAAATATTTTAATTGTGAATTTTCTAGGATAACTATAATTCATTATATTCGAAACGAAGAGCGAAACAAAAAAATATTCCCGTGGACTCGCGCTGTCTTCGTTCTTGGAACAAATTTTTCAAGTTACACACGTAGATTCTGAACCTAGAAAAAAATATCTGGATCGGATATCGAATGGCCCTTTTCAAGAATAATTAATTAATACTACTTTAAAAAAAAAGCCGGCTTAAGATAACTATTTAAGTTATACAATAATTTTTCTCGAAACGCGCATGTGAACTTAATTGAAACGAGAAGGCAAAGCTAACTTCGACTGTGCCGAAGTTTTAATACACTTGAAAAACTTTACTCCAACTGATTTAACCAGTAAAATATATATAGGATATAGATATCAGATATTAAAAAATTTTAAATCATTGATAATAAAAATAGGATACCATAAAAAAACGTTTCTTAGTAAAACAGATTTTCCGACCGATCGGTCCTATGGCAGCTATATGCTATAGTCATCCGATTTTTTTAAATTTTTTAAAATTTTTAAAATTTTTGTGAAAGTATAAAACTAATATATACCAAGATAGGGGACTCTACGATAGAAAACTAAAAAGTTTTTCTCACTAGAAGTTGTTTTTTGACCGACCGTTTATATGGCAGCTATATGCTATAGTCATCCGATTTTGATAAATTTTTCCAAAATTATGTGAAAACATATAAAACCAACATATACCACGATTAGTGATGCTACGATAGAAAACAAAAAAGTTTTTCTCGCTAGAACTAGTTTTTGGACCGACCGTTTCTATGGCAGCTATTTGCGATAGTTATCCGATTTTGATACATTTTTCCAGAATTGTGTGGAAGCACATAAAACTAATATATACCACGATTAGTGACGCTATGATGGAAAACAATAAAGTTTTTCCAACTAGAACTACACAGAAAAAAAAGATCAAATATCAATTTAATCTTGGCTGATCATTATGATATTTTATCAAATATCAATTTTTTCATATCATTTTGATGATAAATAATGTTAAATTAATCGTACTAATATCAAATTGATAAGATTATAAACAAAATGAGAAAAAGGAAAGAGACAAAAAATGCTTATTATCGAAAACTTAGGCACCTTAGAAAAAATATAAATAGTCCCTTAGACGTTTGCCCGCACGCGTGTGCGGTGGCTCACTGCGTTGAGACGTCATTCCATTCGTGTAAAGTGCGAGTTCCCGGGTTCGATCCCCAGACAAGGTAATGTTTGTTAACTAACAAAAATGTTTAAATCTCTTTGCTTTCCAAATGTGGCTATGGCGCTAATATTACATAATCATTAAAATTCTGAGCGGGGAATATATATAATATAACTTATATAAAATAATATATGCGCCCAGCCATTTCCTAATATTTTTTTTTTTATTAAAAAATGCCACTTTGATCTTAAACATATCATTTTGATATGATCGAAAATATCAGTTTGATATTTTCGAACAGTCAATTTCATCTGCATCTTATCGGCTTTTTTTTGATATGAAAAAATGTCATATTGAGTCCCAGATCATATCATTTTTTTTTCTGTGTAGTTTTAGACCGATCGTTCCTATGACAGCTATATGATATAGTCATCCGATCCGGCCGGTTCCGACATATTAGTTGCGTGCAGTAAAAAGAAGACTCTGTGCAAAATTTCAGCTCGATAGCTTTAAAACTGAGAGAAGCAGACAGACGGACAGACGGACGGACGGACGGACAGACGGAATTGAACTCAGCTCGTCGTCCTGATCAAGAATATATAGTTTTATTGGTCGAAAATGAATATTTCTATGCGTTACAAACTTCTGGGCAAAATTAATATACACTTTTCAAAGTGTATGAAAACAGCGACACGCAAAATTTAAAAGAAAAAATTATTCCCGTGAACTCGCGCTATCTTCCATTTTTTTAGTTACATAAATATGTTCTTAATCTGAAAAAAATATTCGGATCAAATATCGATTGGCCCTTTCCAAGAAAAAGAATGAAAACGGATTTTTTCCTTTAAAAAAACGACTATAGATAACTCTTAAAGCTGTCCTATATATTTTTTCAAAAAGTTTACATGAAAATTAAAAATTTGTCTTTGGATCGTTTTAATCCGATGTTCCGTTCAAAGTTATATATATATATAGTCTATTTGATGGCGACTAAAAACTTTTTGGAGACATAAAAAAAATTGGGGTGGCTAGTTGTTCATACAATTTTTATTCATACATGTAAAAAACAACTTTATTGTATTAAGTTTTTTTTTAAAAGAAGGGAGATGAAGTATGCGCATATATCGAATGACTACTGTATTCAAATGCAGTATCATAATCAAACAAGAAATATATACAAATACACTGTGGCACTATGCTGCAGTGATTACATACATAGCAGAGTTCAATTGGGAGTGAAACATGATCAATCGCTTAAGCCACATGCACCCAGAAAATTTTATTTATAAAATAGGCCGAAATCGCCCTAAAAATAAGAAAATCGCCGATTTTATTTGAATTTTTTATTTCTATGAAATGCAATTTTAAAGTTTTTTTACTTGAGTTTAAAACCTAATTCTAATTAGATTTTTAATTTCTTTCCTTTTCAACAATTTTTTTTAAATATTTGTAAATGAAAGTTATTTTGACTTATAAAATTTTTTATCAACAAAATTTTTTTATATTTGTAAATGTAAGTTGTTACAAAAGTATTTGTTATTTTTTTTTAACAAATTTTTATATGAATTCTCTTTTTTATACACTTGAAAAGTGTATATTAATTTTGACCAGAAGTTTGTAACGCATAGAAATATTCATTTCCGACCCCATAAACTATATATATTCTTGATCAGGACGACGAGCCGAGTTCATTTCCGCTTGTCCGTCCGTCCGTCTGTCTGTCCGTCTGTCTGTCCGTCTGTCTGTCCGTCTGTCTGTCTGTCCGTCTGTCTGTCTGTCTGTTTCTACGCGAACTAGTCTTTCAGTTTTAAAGCTATCGAGCTGAAATTTTGCACAGAGTCTTCTTTTTACTGCACGCAACTAATATGTCGGAACCGGCCGGATCGGACGACTATATCTTATAGCTCCCATAGGAACGATCGTTCGGAAAATAAGTCTTTGTGAGAAAAACTTTTTATTTTCCATTGTAGCGTTTCCAATCTTGGTATATATTAGTTTAAGATGATTTTACATATTTTTTGAAAAATTTATCAAAATCCGATGAATATAGCATATAGCTGCCATATAAAGGTCGGTCAAAAAACTAGTTCTAGTGGGAAAAACTTTTTTATTTTCCATCGTATCTTCACCAATCTTGGTATAGATTAGTTTTATATGCGTCAACACAATTCTGGAAGATTTTATCAAAATCGGATGACTATAGCATATAGCTGCCATAGGACCGAACGGTCGAAAAATGTGTGTTACTGAGAAAAGTTTTTTTTATTGTATCAAATTTTTATTATCAATGATCTAAAATTTTTTAATATCTGATATCTATATCCTATATATATTTTACAGGTTAAATCAGTTGGAGTAAAGTTTTTCAAGTGTATTAAAACTTCGGCAAAGTCGAAGTTAGCTTTGCCTTCTCGTTTATATTATTGCAACGGCGTAAAACCGGCCATTGTTGCAGCGGTGCCACGTGGGCACTCTACTTTTATTATTTTAGTTTGATTTTTAGATCATCAAAGTATTTCTAAGTTTTTTGCACAACGCAAGATATCACCCTGTATACGCGCGCAAGCTACAGATGATGCTTTTTTGAACGGTTCTTTGTGCTGTTGCTTTGGTATGCTTATGTATCACCGGTAGGCCTACATATTGCGTTCTTTTTCGCCTTTGCCTTTCGATTTATATATCCTTGGGTAATTAAAATTTAATAATGCAGTGCTAAAAAATATTTTAATTGTGAATTTTCGAGGATAACTATAATACATTATATTCGAAACGAAGAGCGAAAACTCAAAATTTTTAAACAAAAAAACAGAACTTAGGCATCTGTTCCAGAGCGACCCACACAATACTTGCGTTCCAGATCTATCGCTGCTAATGGAATCGATTGGAAGTTCATTCCTCCTCGCTCTCCGCATTTTGGGGTTTGTGGGAGGCGGCTGTGAAGGCAGCAAATTTCATCTTCATCGCATCGTTGGTTCCTATACATTTACCCTTGATGAACTACAAACTCTTGCTTGCGAAATATCTGCAATTCTAAATTCTCGCCCGCTTTATTCACTTACAGAAAGCCCTGACGACCTAGATGTGCTGACTCGAACCACTTCCTTAATGGGTCAGCGATTTCTGCATTTAGTGAGCCAGATCTGACTCATCTGCGCATCAACCTTCTGAGTCGTTGGGCGACTCTGCCAAATGAAGCAGATATTCTGGCAGAAATGGAGTACCGCCTACCTTTCGTTGCTGCAAGAAAGGGGAAAGTGGCGATCACCTGCTCAAACCTTCAACCAGGCGCTATTGTGCTCCTGAAGGAAGAACTCGCCCCCGCTATGCTGGTCAATGGGGCGCGTAGAAAGCGTCATTTCTGGAATGGATGGAGCCTTACGAATCGCACTCATCCGTACCGCCAAGGGTCTTTTCAAACGCGCAGTAGCCAAGTTAGCAGTTCTGCCCCTTCTGGATGATTCTGTTGAAAGGCTACACCTTCCAAAGGGGGTGAATGCAGAACCCCTGCGCTTCGCCACCCATGTAAATGCTGCACCTTTACCAACATAAATTAAACTCATTTAAATTCAAAGCCATCAGCCACCAAATTGTATTTGCCTTTGATTTGCCTAACACACTCTTGTCAACACTCTCTCTCTCTATCCCTCTCGCCAGTTCTATATTTGAACGTGCAGCTGTGCAGCTGCCTAAGCTATGCTTAGTTAACGCAGGGCGAAAGCAGCGCTGCTTATGCAAAGCAAAGAGCAGACACACATTGTAAAGATCAGGCGAACTTCACTTGCATTTGAGAACCCAATAAAAAACAGCATTTGTAATTTTAATTGCGCGCCTTGTTTTAATCATTTCTGGTTGGTTTTAACTGGGCCAATTTGGGAATGCAAACCAGTATCTCCACAACTACTACATCTGTACTGTTTCTTCTGCTTGCTGTTCTTGCTCAAACCGTTATGCGTTTGCTGACCACTGCCTGCTGCACAATTTGTCTTTGCTTATAGAGTTAGTTTTAGTTCATGTGCGCAGCCGAACAGAAGCAAAAAGAATTAATATTTGGGACTATAGGCGTGAGTGGAGCACG
Source organism: Lordiphosa mommai (assembly GCA_018904225.1). Classification (NCBI taxonomy): domain Eukaryota; kingdom Metazoa; phylum Arthropoda; class Insecta; order Diptera; family Drosophilidae; genus Lordiphosa; species Lordiphosa mommai. The sequence continues at coordinate 433,727 of JAEIFT010000185.1, forward strand.
AATGTAAGTTAAGCTATAAGAAAATTAAATTGTATTGAAATTAATGAAATTATTAAAGATTTCATTTCCAATCAAATAAATCAGTTTCATTCTGGTTGGGGGTCGCTAGAAGTCCACGCCCTGAACACGCATCGGCACAGGGTCCAGTGCCAACAAACCCTCTTGACATATATTTTAATCATCGTTTCCTATCGATCCGCAATGCATTATTTCCTGATCAGATAAACGGAAAAGTTCCCCCCCCCGGAATTTGAATAATACCTCATATCTCCACAATTTTGGAAATAGATTGTTTGAACCTTCTAGACATATATTTTATTCATCATAACTTATCGATTCGCCGTACATTATTTCCCGATCAGATGAGCTATGGTAGAGTTGCCACCCACTGCAATTTGGGCATGTTGTGATCTAATAAAATATTCTTAAATAAACTTTACCCTGTGTTCGGAGCAGCCTTATATTGGAATAAGTTATATATTTTTAAATGTAAATGCCCTTTGGCTATTGTTTGTTTTGTTTGCATTTTTGTAAACAACAAAGCGTCTCACGCAGTTAAATCTACGCTCAAAGCTTTATCTTATGAGCTTTGCCACTTATCTGAGCTGAGCTTTCTGCTGCAACTGGCCATCGGCCACCGGCAATTAATTTTACCAATCACCGCAGCTCCAGAGATCCGCAAATAAACATTTAAACATTGATCAAACCCGTGTAGTTGATTAATTCGAAAAGGTGTATATATCGTTATATTTCCTCAAAACATTTGGTGACCCTCGAACGTGATCTTGGTCTAGGAGTTTTGCAAGTCGGTTTTAAATTGTTTTCATATCGTTGAAACAATTCTTTTCGTTTCGCTGTTGTTTGGGTAAGGTTGCCCAAATTGTGGGAGATATAAGGAATTTTTCATATTGCGGGGGCGGTAACTCTTCAATCGTTCATCTGATCGAAAAAATATGTATGGCGGATCGATAGCTAATGATGATTAAAATATATGTCTAGAAGGTTCTAACAATAAATTTTCAAAATTGTGGGTGATATGAGTTTTTTTCATATTGCGGGGGGCGGAGGGGGGCGTGGCAAAAATTTGAAACAAACTTGATCTGCGTGCAGAAGATACAAGTCTACACTAAAACGAGAAGCAAAGCTAACTTCGACTGTGCCGAAGTCAACTGATATAACCGGTGAAATATATTTAAATCATTGATAATAAAAATTTGATACCAAAAAAAACTTTTCTTAATAAAACGCATTTTCCGACCGATCGGTCGTAGCACGGTAGCATGGCAGCTATATGCTATAGTCATCCGATTTTGATAAATTTTTCGAAATTATGTAAAAGCATATAAAACTAATATATACCAAGATTGGGGACGCTACTATAGAAAACAAAAGTTTTTTTCACACTAAGTAGTTTTTTGACCGAGCGTTTCTATGGAGCTATTTAATATAGTCATCCGATTTTGATAAATTTTTCCTGTATCGTGTGAAAGCATATAAAACTAACATATACCAAGATTAGTGACGCTACGATGGAAAACAAAAAAGTTTTTCTCACTAGAACTAGTTTTTTGACCGACCATTTCTATGGCAGCTATATGCTATAGTGATCCGATTTTGATACATTTTTCCGGAATTTTGTGGAAACATATAAAACTAAAATATACCAAGAAAATAAAAGTTTTTCTCACAAAAATCTTATTTTCCGACCGATCGTTCCTATGGCAGCTATATGATATAGTCATCCGATCCGGCCGGTTCCGACATATTAGTTGCGTGCAGTAAAAAGAAGACTCTGTGCAAAATTTCAGCTCGATAGCTTTAAAACTGAGGGACTAGTTCGCGTAGAAACAGACAGACAGACAAACGGACAGTCGGACGGACGGACAGACGGAATTGAACTCAGCACGTCGTCCTGATCAAGAATATATATAGTTTATGTGGTCGGAAATGAATATTTCTATACGTTACAAACATCTGGGCAAAATTAATATACACTTTTCAAGTGTAGAAAAAGAAACAAAATATATATATAACAAGTGAGAGGCAAGGAAAAAGGAAAAAGAACTATCAAAAAGTAAAAAAGTGAATAATTGGGGTGGCTTGGTGAAGGAATATCAGAGACTCTTATAAAATAAATAAGAAAAAAAAAAGTGAACAACGCTTCTATCACTGAGGGAATATCAGAGATATGAGCATACAAAAAAAAAAAAATAAAAATAAAAGAGAGAATCTTCCTTCCTTAAACCAAAATAAAGAAACACTAAACAATAGAAGTCAACAGCTCTGAGGGCATATTCAGTTATAGGTCTACGAAGAATTAATAAAAAAAAACAACAAAAAGAAAAAATTCCTCACACCACAACGTCAAGGGCATATTGGCGTTAAGGATTGAGAACCCGATACCAGCAACCGAGAAACGAAATGTCGAGTTTATTCTCTGTTATATTAGAAGCTTAGCTAGGAAACTATTTTCTCATCCAACACTGAACTTATAAGAAAAAAATTTTCCTAATTCTTTTAATAGGTAAAATACAAAATAAAAAAAAAAAATATATAAAATTTTACACACACATACCTAGAATACACATTTTACACGATAAATTTAAAAAAAAAAAAAAAAAAAATTTTTTGGATTCTTTTAAAATAAAATAAATAAACCAAAAAAAAAAACTTTTCACACACACACATACCTAGAATACACATTTTACACGACATTTATGCTTAAGAGAAAAGCCAAAGAATTGGCACTACAAAAACTTTTGACATTTAATAAACCAAAAAAGTTGCAACCGATCGAAGAAGAGATAGTTTCTGAAATGGCTACTAACCCACCTACTCCAACTCCCCCACCTGTACCTTCATCTAATTTTAAATAATTCAACACTCTCAGAACTCAGACGCAATTAAAAACCTTCCAAATTACGAAGGCAACCCTCGCAAACTCGTTGAATTCATAACAAATGTTGAGGGAATATTAATGCTCATTTCAGGCGCTAACCACACTCCCTACGGTCAAATGCTCTTACGAGCCATAAGGAACAAAATTGTAGGCCAGGCAGGTGATTTCTTAAGTGCTAACTTAATACCAATGAGTTGTCCCGAAATTAAAGCTGCACTTGTGAACGCTTTTACTAACAAACGTTCGGAAAGCTAATTAATAAGGGACTTACACTGCGTAAGACAGGGAAATATGAAAGCAGAAGAATACCACAAGGAAATTTTAGAAATTCAGACGGAACTATTGAATACGATTTTAATGAACGATGCCGACAGAAGGGTTGTAGAATCAAAGAAGGCACTCTACGCCGAAATGTGTCTTGACTCATTCTTATCTGGGTTACAAGAACCCCTAGGAGCAAACATTAGATCTCGCAACCCAAGGGACTTAGCAACAGCTCTTTCCTTCTGCTTAAAAGAGGAAGGAATTGCCGCTTCAAAGACATTTCAAACCACAGGACCTATTAAAAATTATTATCAACCAAGACAGAAAGAAGTGTGTCTTGACTCATTCTTAGCTGGGTTACAAGAACCCCTAGGAGCAAACATTAGATCTCGCAACCCAAGGGACTTAGCAACAGCTCTTTCCTTCTGCTTAAAAGAGGAAGGAATTGCCGCTTCAAAGACATTTCAAACCACAGGACCTATTAAAAATTATTATCAACCAAGACAGAACTACCTAAATAACCCAACACAATACTATCAACCACAGCAATACCACGACAATCATTACCAACAATACCCATATGCGAACCATATACCAGCTCAGACCACAAAAACCAAGACCACAACCTTACAGCTATCTTCCTAACAATCGTTATAGCTACCGTGCACAGTCTCCGTCTTACCAACTAAACCAACATGCTATTGCACAAAACCAATCTAATCCATTTAATAGACCACGGCCATATGCCAAAAAAGTCCAACAGTTCACGCTTCACAAACTTCAAGCAAAGTTCTAGAACAAACTTTTCGAACAAATCGACCCCACATTTTGACCTTAATAATATAAACCAAGAAAGTTGCCCACCAGAGCAGCCACCATACTTCGAAGACCAATTTAACATCGAAGAGGTTGGAAATTTTCACCAACCCGCCTCGCCAGACCAACAGAACTCATAGACATAAACAGCGTCGGATCCTCACTTCCATATATTTCAATATCTTCCCCATTCGGTAGACCCCTTAGATTTTTAATAGATACTGGAGCCGAAGTATCTTTTATTAAACCACAGTTCGTGTCCCAAGCAGACTACATAGACTGCAAACCAGTCACTATATCAACGGTTTTAAGCCACTCACGCTGGAAAAGAAGGCTTCTTTTCCAACTTTTAAAGAATTTAACACCCAAGGAAAATTAACTTTCATCGTCCATAATTTTCATAACTATTTCGATGGACTCACGGGTCTTGATAATTTTAACTTAATAAAAGCCAATATTGCCTTGCAACGCCGCCTACTAGTTTCACCAACGGCAACATTGCCTCTAACAATCCAAACCGTACCCCCTCGGTCAAAAAATAATTGCATCTCTTAACGTTGACGTAACCAACGGTGACTTCATGATCGACCCAATTTACGTATCCGATGATTTACAAATCAATCCAGGCCTCTACCATGCTGTAAAAGGCATGAGTCTAATGGAAGTCATTAACATGTTGCCAGAAGTTCAGAGCCCAAAGTTGCTAGATTTGAAAAAAATAGCTAGAAATAGCTAAAAAAAAATATTGCTAAATATGTTTTTACTTTATTTTATTTATTAGCAAATCAAAAATTTAATAAAATGTATATTTCAGCATTTAAAACTAACAAAAACTTTTTTTCTAGCTACAATAGCTACTGAGCTTACTTAAACTTAAAGTAAGGTTCTAATTTCTTCCAAATCAATAATTTCATCGTCGGAGTACTTTTGGCTATTAATATAAATAAAACATATTTTAAATTTCATAAACAAACCTTATGCTTAAAATAGCATTTAGCGTCTTAACATGCAGTCTGTTACGCAATTTTGTTTTTACCAGGTTCATCTGGCTGAAGGCTCGTTCAACCTCTGCATTGGACCACGGCAGTGACAGAAGTTTTATCGCAAACAATGCTAAGGATTCAAACAGGTTGTTGTTGCGGGCATCTTTGTGATTTAGCACTTCTGCCCAAAACTTTACAGAGTCGTCAATACATTCCCATTTTAAAAGATGTATTTTCTCATAATTAGCCTTTACAATTTCAATATCACCGCACTCAAAGAATTGTAATATTTCTACAACGTCTGAATTCTTTTTTGCGCGCAACACATTATCCACAGAAAATATATTTATTTTTTCCATAATTTCGAAATTATTTGGAAGTCTGAAAATAAAAATCGATTATTCATTTTGCTTAATGTACCAAAACGTAAAATCTTACCTTTCCCTTAGTTGCCGTAGTAGCTCCTCGACGAAGTCTGTACACTTTTTCCTTATTTTTTCTCCTGTTGCTTAAATTTGGGTTCCTTTATTTTTTGTTCAAAAGCATAACCCAAATATAGGTCTGTTGCAGCAACTTCTTCGAAATTATCTTTGAGAATACTCAGTTGAATATCCTCAGGTATTATTTTTGTTTTGAGCGAGTTTATGCTAACAATGAGATCGTTAAGCAGTTTTGTGGAGTTTGCGTGACAACTTTGAAAGTTCTTATTAAGGCGCTGCATGTCATTTAATATGGGCTTCAAAAATATTAAATATAAGTAATTTACTTCGTTGGTATATAAGCCTTGTAAAATTTTCGCTTTATGACAGTTTTCGGCGCTGGCAGCTAGAGCAAAATGCTGTTTTAGCTCTAACCACTGGTCCACAATTCGGTTCACAGCGGTCTTATAGAAAGCCACCTTGTGTCACAAACACGCGGCTATCTTTAATGGTGCCTAAGGGAATAAAAATAGACAATCCGTAAATAAAATAAATTCTTCTATATAAAGGAATACACAAGAGTCATAATCTATTTACAACTATTTGCAACTAGGGTCAGCAATATCACAAAAACTTAGTTTGGACAATCAATACAAATTTAGTGCACTTCAAAATACCTGTTCATCATTTATGATCTCATATAGTTTTTTATAACTTATTTGTCGTATAGAACTTTTTGAAAACCAAGAGTATGTGTCATGTACGATGAATTCTATATCGTCGGGTAATGTCGTCCTGCAAGCTTGATTCACGGCTAACTGTATCGAGTGACACACACATTTTATTAATATAAGAGATGGCGTACTTTTTTTAAGCTCAGTATAAACGCTTTTCTTCGATCCCGTCATGACATTTGCATTGTCTGTTCCAATTCCAACCATATTAGAAATATTAAGGTTGAATCTCAACAACTCCTTCTTGACGGCCTCTGCTATAGAAATAGCATCACCGGCTTCGATTGGGATGAGACTAAGAAATGTAGAAACCATGATCCCTTTACTTATGCTGAAGTAGTTAATGACGACTCCTAAAGATTAAAAAAACATGCATTAACAAAAAACCAACAGTTATAACAATATATAATAAATTATGATTAAAATCTTCTGAAGTGCTGAAATACACATTTATGCCTTTTTGAGGTCGAGTCTAATGTACATATTTAAAAACAATTAACAATAAGCTTACCAATAAGTTTTGTAACACTGACGTCGGTTGATTCGTCCAGCAAAAGACTAAATTTTGAGTTTCCAATGTCCATTTTCAAATCCTCCATAAAATGTGTCGCCAAAACGTTGTTTATGATGTGGGTGCACTTAGTCCTGGCAAGTTTTATTTGCGCAGCAGCTGAACAGGCTTTAAACTGTTGCACACACAATTGCCCCAAGTGGTCAACTGTTGCTATTGCTGCATGCTCGGCAATATATAGGCACAATGCCGCTTCCTGCTCCTCCGTTTTTTGTACCTTTTCTTACAAAATCAATTTTGTTCTTCTGAGTAAAGCCGTTCGTCATGGACATCTGTTTTTGGTGGCCAAATGGTGTTGAATGTCAAACAGCTTTGCTCTAATTTTGGTCTTACAGAAGCAACAGTATGCTTTCGTGGCATCAGACGGAACTTTGCGAATCCAATCCTTAAACTCATCACTTCGCAGCCAGGCATCTCGAAAATTTTGTTTATAAACAACTTTTGGCATTTTTAGGCACTACGAAATTAGCAAGAAGTTCAAATAACTTTTACAATGACATATGTTCGATATGTAATCGATCTGGCAATACAATCGCTTTTAAATCAAGTATCAGTAGCTTTTATGCAGCCAAATGTGATTTTGATCGAAATAGCTAAAAATAGCTAAACGTATTTTTAAAATAGCAAGATTTATAGCTAATAGCAATACCGTACACTAACGTTTTCAAACCAGATAAAACACAGAATACGAACAACTGTCACAAGAAGAGGTACAAAAACAAATCTCCGAGATGCTTTACCAAGGTATAATAAGAGAAAAGTTACTCACCCTGGTGTGCACCAGTCTGGATAGTGCCGAAAAAACGGGACGCCAGCGGAAAACAGAAATGGCGTTTAGTTATCGACTACCGGAAACTAAACGAAAAAACAATCGCAGACAGATACCCATTACCAAATATCTCCGAGATATTGGATAAAATGGGCAAATGTCTTTACTTCACAACACTAGACTTGGCTAGTGGCTTTCATCAAATCGAGATGCATCCTAAAGATATCTCCAAGACGGCATTTACAGTCGATGGAGGACACTACGAGTATGTCAGGATGCCTTTCGGCCTACGAAACGCACCTTCAACTTTTCAGAGAGTTATGGACAACGTCCTCAAAGACCTGATAGGTTCAGTATGTTTGGTTTATCTGGATGACATAATAATTTATGCAACCTCCTTAGAAGAACAAATGATTAACCTGAAGTTAGTTTTTAACCGATTGAAGGAAACTAATTTCAAAGTGCAATTGGATAAATCAGAATTTTTGAAAAAGGAAATCGCGTTTTTGGGCCACGTAGTGACCCCCGAAGGTATTAAACCTAACCCAGACAAAATTTCCGCAATAAAAAATTATCCAATACCAAAAACACAAAAAGAAATTAAAGCATTTCTAGGTTTGCTTGGATATTACAGAAAGTTCGTGAACAACTTTGCCAAAATCACCAAACCTCTAACAGTACTAACAGTACAGTATCGACTTCAGTAGCGAATATGTCTCTGCATTCGAAACATGTAAGACCCTTTTGACAAACGACCCTATCTTACAATACCCAGACTTTACAAAGCCTTTGTACTTACCACGAGCCAGTATGTTCGCTATAGGTGCCGTTCTTTAAGGTCCTATTGGTAGCGACAAACCAATATGTTACGCTAGTCGCACACTATGCGAGTCTGAAATAAATTACTCCACTATTAAAAAGGAATTCCTTGCCATAATATGGGCAACAAAATATTTTCGTCCTTATTTATACGGACACAAATTCAAATAACAAATACCGAAATTCTTTTTCGCAAGAAACAACGATTGACTTTTACAAGCCCCAAACTTCACACAAGATGAGCTTATCAACCACCTGAAACAACACATGATACCAAAGAAACAATGCGCAATTTTCAGCGATGACGATACATTCACTAAAATTCAGGAAGTATGTAAAATTTTCGGAAATAGCAAAATCTTCAAAACCATTGCGTTGTAAAGAAATTCTACCAGACATAACAACTGACACAGAACAAGAAAAGGTCATTCAACAATACCATTCAGACTCTAACCACAGAGGGGTACAAGAAACTTTTTTGCACCTCAAGAGAAAATATTATTTTCCACTCATGAAAAACAAAATCCTCAAAACTCTAACACATTGCGAAATTTGCGATACACAAAAATACGATAGGCACCCCCCAAAACCTATTTTCTCAAAAACGGAGACCCCAATGAAACCACTGGACATTGTCCATATCGACCTTTACACTATTAAAGGAAACCAAGTGTTAACAGTCTTAGATAAATGCTCTAAATTTGCAGCAGGCTATACACTGACCTCTCGCAAAAGCATTCACGTCCTAGAGGCGTTCAAAAACTTTATCAGCCTTTCGGTCCCCCAACCAAGGTTCCGAATTTAACTACAATATTTTTAAAGATTTTTGCAAACAATTCGATATTATACTCCACATGACCTCATTTCAACAAACATCAAGCAACGCACCAGTAGAGAGATTCCACTCTACCCTGACAGAAACTTACAGAATCATTTAGACCAAGAAGAAAAATGAAAAAGTCGAAACAAATCATAACGGAACGCTTTCAGAAGCATTGTTAACCTATAACAATTCTATCCATTCGTCAACAAAATTGACTTCCTTATTTTTTCTCCTGTTGCTTAAATTTGGGTTCCTTTATTTTTTGTTTAAAAGCATAACCCAAATATAGGTCGTTGCAGCAACTTCTTCGAAATTATCTTTTGAGAATACTCAGTTGAATATCCTCAGGTATTATTTTTGTTTTGAGCGAGTTTATGCTAACAATGAGATCGTTAAGCAGTTTTGTGGAGTTTGCGTGACATCTTTGAAAGTTCTAATTAAGGCGCTGCATGTCATTTAATATGGGCTTCAAAAATATTAAATATAAGTAATTTACCTCGTTGGTATATAAGCCTTGTAAAATTTTCGCTTTATGACAGTTTTCGGCGCTGGCAGCTAGAGCAAAATGCTGTTTTACTCCTAACCACTGGTCCACAATTCGGTTCACAGCGGTCTCTATAGAAAGCCACCTTGTGTCACAAACTCGCGGTATCTTTAATGGTGCCTAAGGGAATACAAATAGACAATCCGTAAATAAAATAAATTCTTCTATATAAAGGAATACACAAGAGTCATAATCTATTTACAACTATTTGCAACTAGGGTCAGCAATATCACAAAAATACAAATTTAGTGCACTTCAAAATACCTGTTCATCATTTATGATCTCATATAGTTTTTTATAACTTATTTGTCGTATAGAACTTTTTGAAAACCAAGAGTATGTGTCATGTACGATGAATTCTATATCGTCGGGTAATGTCGTCCTGCAAGCTTGATTCACGGCTAACTGTATCGAGTGACACACACATTTTATTAATATAAGAGATGGCGTACTTTTTTTTAAGCTCAGTATAAACGCCTTTTCTTCCATCCCGTCATGACATTTGCATTGTCTGTTCAATTCCAACCATATTAGAAATATTAAGGTTGAATCTCAACAACTCCTTCTTGACGGCCTCTGCTATAGAAATAGCATCACCGGCTTCGATTGGGATGAGACTAAGAAATGTAGAAACCATGATCCCTTTACTTATGCTGAAGTAGTTAATGACGACTCTAAAGATTAAAAAAACATACATTAACAAAAAAACCAACAGTTATAACAATATATAATAAATTATGATTAAAATCTTCTGAAGTGCTGAAATACACATTTATGCCTTTTTGAGGTCGAGTCTAATGTACATATTTAAAAACAATTAACAATAAGCTTACCAATAAGTTTTGTAACACTGGTCGGTTGATTCGTCCAGCAAAGACTAAATTTTTGAGTTTTCCAATGTCCATTTTCAAATCCTCCATAAAATGTGTCGCCAAAACGTTGTTTGTGATGTGGGTGCACTTAGTCCTGGCAAGTTTATTTGCGCAGCAGCTGAACAGGCTTTAAACTGTTGCACACACAATTGCCCCAAGTAGTCAACTGTTGCTATTGCTGCATGCTCGGCAATATATAGGCATTTCGCTTCCTGCTCCTCCGTTTTTTTGTACCTTTTCTTACAAAATCAATTTTGTTCTTCTGAGTAGCCGTTCGTCATGGACATCTGTTTTTTGGTGGCCAAATGGTGTTGAATGTCAAACAGCTTTGCTCTAATTTTGGTCTTACAGAAGCAACAGTATGCTTTCGTGGCATCAGACGGAACTTTGCGAATCCAATCCTTAAACTCATCACTTCGCAGCCAGGCATCTCGAAAATTTTGTTTATAAACAACTTTTGGCATTTTTAGGCACCACGAAATTAGCAAGAAGTTCAAATCTTTACAATGACATGTTCGATATGTAATCGATCTGGCAATACAATCGATTTTAAATCAAGTATCAGTAGCTTTTATGCAGCCAAATGTGATTTTGATCGAAATAGCTAAAAATATTTTTAAAATAGCAAGATTTATAGCTAATAGCGTTTTCACAAATTTAATAGCATTTCCACTTTTCAAAAATTGCTAGATCTAGCAACTAAATAGCTAAAATGGCGAGCACATATGTCGAAAAGGAACTTTTTCTAGAAAGCCCTCTAAGAGCCTCCAAATTCGAACAAGCCGACTTCTTCGAAATCCATAACACGGAAAAAACACGGACCGACCAGACATAACACAGTTACTTCGAACAGAACACTAAAACACGGAAGAATCAAAAGCTCTTTTAGCTCTATGTAAAGAGTACGAAGAAATTTTTTACACGGGAGACCAGACACTAACGTTTTCAAACCAGATAAAACACAGAATACGAACACTGATGGTATACCAGTTCACACAAAATCATACAGGTACCCAATTGTTCACAAAGAAGAGGTACAAAAACAAATCTCCGAGATGCTTTACCAAGGTATAATAAGAGAAAGTTACTCACCCTGGTGTGCACCAGTCTGGATAGTGCCGAAAAAACGGGACGCCAGCGGAAAACAGAAATGGCGTTTAGTTATCGACTACCGGAAACTAAACGAAAAAACAATCGCAGACAGATACCCATTACCAAATATCTCCGAGATATTGGATAAAATGGGCAAATGTCTTTACTTCACAACACTAGACTTGGCTAGTGGCTTTCATCAAATCGAGAGGCATCCTAAAGATATCTCCAAGACGGCATTTACAGTCGATGGAGGACACCCCCGAGTATGTCAGGATGCCTTTCGGCCTACGAAAGCACCTTCAACTTTTCAGAGAGTTATGGACAACGTCCTCAAAGACCTGGATAGGTTCAGTATGTTTGGTTTATCTGGATGACATAATAATTTATGCAACCTCCTTAGAAGAACAAATGATAAACCTGAATTAATTTCAAAGTGCAATTGGATAAATCAGAATTTTTGAAAAAGGAAATCGCGTTTTTGGGCCACGTAGTGACCCCGAAGGTATTAAACCTAACCCAGACAAAATTTCCGCAATAAAAATTATCCAATACCAAAAACACAAAAAGAAATTAAAGCATTTCTAGGTTTGCTTGGATATTACAGAAAGTTCGTGAACAACTTTGCCAAAATCACCAAACCTCTAACAGTACTAACAGTACAGTATCGACTTCAGTAGCGAATATGTCTCTGCATTCGAAACATGTAAGACCCTTTTGACAAACGACCCTATCTTACAATACCCAGACTTTACAAAGCCCTTTGTACTTACCACAGACGCTAGCATGTTCGCTATAGGTGCCGTTCTTTCCCAAGGTCCTATTGGTAGCGACAAACCAATATGCTACGCTAGTCGCACACTATGCGAGTCTGAAATAAATTACTCCACTATTAAAAAGGAATTCCTTGCCATAATATGGGCAACAAAATATTTTCGTCCTTATTTATACGGACACAAATTCAAATAACAAATACCGAAATTCTTTTTCGCAAGAAACAACGAATGACTTTTACAAGCCCCAAACTTCACACAAGATGAGCTTATCAACCACCTGAAACAACACATGATACCAAAGGAACAATGCGCAATTTTCAGCGATGACGATACATTCACTAAAATTCAGGAAGTATACTCTAAAATTTTCGGAAATAGCAAAATCTTCAAACCATTGCGTTGTAAAGAAAGTCTACCAGACATAACAACTGACACAGAACAAGAAAAGGTCATTCAACAATACCATTCAGACTCTAACCACAGAGGGGTACAAGAAACTTTTTGCACCTCAAGAGAAAATATTATTTTCCACTCATGAAAAACAAAATCCTCAAAACTCTAACACATTGCGAAATTTGCGATACACAAAAATACGATAGGCACCCCCAAAACCTATTTTCTCAAAAACGGAGACCCCAATGAAACCACTGGACATTGTCCATATCGACCTTTACACTATTAAAGGAAACCAAGTGTTAACAGTCTTAGATAAATGCTCTAAATTTGCAGCAGGCTATACACTGACCTCTCGCAAAAGCATTCACGTCCTAGAGGCGTGCAAAAACTTTATCAGCCTTTCGGTCCCCAACCAAGGTTCCGAATTTAACTACAAATATTTTTAAAGATTTTTTAAACAATTCGATATTATACTCCACATGACCTCATTTCAACAAACATCAAGCAACGCACCAGTAGAGAGATTCCACTCTACCCTGACAGAAACTTACAGAATCATTTAGACCAAGAAGAAAAATGAAAAAGTCGAAACAAATCATAACGGAACGCTTTCAGAGCATTGTTAACCTATAACAATTCTATCCATTCGTCAACAAAATTGACTCCATATGAATTGTTTTCGGGAGACCCTACAAATTTATAAAAAATATGACGTTCAATTCTCAACATGATTACTTGCAACAACTGCAAAATCTTCAAGAATTAATGTACCCCAAAAATTCAAAACGAAGTTAAGAAACAGAAATTCAAAAACATTGACAAACTTAACAGGGACAGAGAAATACCTGAACAAATAGAGGAAAATGCTCTTGTGCTCAGGAAAGAATGCAGGAGAAATAAATTACTCCTAGATTTAGCAAGCACGTGTATAAAACAGGGAAACCAAACACACTATATTAACCACCGATGACAGAAAAATACACAAAATACGACTAAAACGAAGAAAAAAATCTTTAATACCCATAGGTTGACGGCGGTTACTGCAAGACAGATGTTCGACTTCAGGGACTTGACTGGAAATAACGGAATATTGCCATTACACCTTGGACCAGCAAGACTAATAAACGGACGAACACCTTTACCACATAATAGACCTAGGAAAATACGAACTTAATATCAATAACATGGAAAGATCACTGAAATTCTTCGACAATTACGGCTCAACCGAAAGATTAGCAGAGACTACAAAATTTAAACTCGACCATAGTTAGACAAAAACTAACATGATTAAACCAAATAAACGTGAGAAAAGAGGACTCGTAAACGGACTAGGCCATATGGTAAAATTTATTACCGGAAACATGGATGAGTCCGATGCTCAACGCATCAATGACCAAATTAATAAAATCGAAAAAACACAGTCTGACTCCTCATTATTAAACACGAATACACACATGCTTAACGAACAAATGATGAAAGATTTCACAACATAACTGACCATATTAACAAGGTCCAGGGACAAATAGAATTGTATCTACAAAAAAATTCGAATACCACAAACTACGTTATAAAATCCACAAACGACATGATCAGAGAAAGTCAATATTTAAATCAACTAAATTACAATATAGACATTCTAACCACACATATTAGAGATATTTCAGAAGCTATTAATAGGGGTAGGAGTTACGTACGCCACATACTCCGAACCAACTGCTAGCCCAGCAAAACCACCTCGGGTCATCAACTCCAATTAATGACGTTGACCTGTGTACATTGCTCAAGATCCGGAGTTACGTACGCCACATACTCTGAACCAACTGCTAGCCCAGCAAAACCACCTTGGGTCATCCAACTCCAATTAATATCGCTGACCTGTTTGCATTGCTCAAAGTCCGCCACATGCTGCAATATCAGCAACAATATACTCATGCATGTTGCAGTACTAAGAATTAAAAAATGACAACAAATACAGTGCCAACAACAACCAGAAGCAACGACGGAAATCAGCCAGACGCCTTGTCAGCAGTTTTTTCGCCTACCATAGCCCATAGAATAAAAGCAAGCTTAGGTTAAACCAAAAACCAAAACCAAAATTCCGAATAAATTCGACATCCAAACTGAAAAGTTATTTCTTTCGTCTTCTTTTATTTTGGCAAACTGCGGATCAATATTCAAAAATTAACTTAAATCCAAATTCTTAAATCCCTCAAAATCGCTCCCGGGACTTAAGTCGCGCGCACGTACAGGGTGACTCGTTTTGCGTTAAATTAAAACTATTTGCAGAAAATTTGTGCGTGGCGTGAATATTTGAACAAATTTTTCAAAAATGCCTGACGATGCCCAATTATTACCATCGGCTTCGAGTGACATTGACTTTTTTATAGAGCCTAAAAGCAGTCCATCATGCGTAAGCATTTGCGTTGAATGAGTTTTTAACTTCTGATGCGCTAAATCACTTCGACGAGGCTGATTTGCTTGCTCGCATTAAAATTGTTGAAAATCTAAACGCAGATTTTAGACCAGTTTAGTGAAGCTTGACCTGATGGAACTTGCAGGTGACACGCGTACAAATTTCGCGAACGCGTATCTAGAGGTCGACGCCAAGCTGTCTCAGAATTAACTGCTCATCAAAGAAAGATGAGTAAGGCGAATTCAACGGTGATTGCTAACCACTTCCAAGGAGAATAAACTTTCAACACTTCCTCTCGGAAATCAAGGCTGCCTAATCTTGCGCTACCTCGCTTTAGTGGTGAATATTCGGATTGGCATGATTTCTTCGCAATGTTCACTACATTCGTGGACAATGATCATGAGCTAAGTAATATCGAAAAATTCCAGTATCTCCGTGCCAGTTTGGACGGTGTTGCCCTGGATACCATACGTTCGCTCGAGCCATCTGATGCGAACTATGATAAAGATAAAGAACTCCTCACTAACCGTTTCGACAACAATCGCAAGATTAGGCAGCCTTGATTTCCGAGAGGAAGTGTTGAAAGTTGATTCTCCTTGGAAATGGTTAGCAATCACCGTTGAATTCGCATTACTCATCTTCCTTTGGTGAGCAGTTAATTCCCGAGACAGCTTGGCGTCGACCTCTAGATACGCGTTCATGATGGACTGCACTTTGGCTCTATAAAAGTCAATGTCACTCGGAGCCGATGGTAATACTTGAGCATCGTCAGGCATTTTGAAAATTTTAATTCAAAAATTCAAGCCACGCACAAATTTTCTGCAAATTGTTTTAATTTAACGCAAAACGAGTCACCTGTACATCGTCCGAACAGTTTCTTTTGCTAAATATGTACGTTTTATATATACATATGTAATTCTAATTTGATTTTTGTATTATTGATTATACAAATGTACGCGACTGCACATATGTATGTCTGTATGTATGTGTGTTTGGCACCGACTTGTGCACAAACAGCAGTGAAACGAAAAGAATTGTTTCAACGATATGAAAACAATTTTAACGTGAGCGTAAATTAAAGTCGGCCCTGCTCGACTTCGATATACCCGTTACTCAGGAAATAAACATGTCCAAATTGTGGGAGATATGAGTTTCTTTCCAATTTGCGGGGGAGGCAACTCTACTATAGCTCATCTGATCAGGATATGATGTATGGCAGATCGATAGGTAATAATTATTAAAATATATGTCTAGAGGGTTCAAACAATCTATTTTCAAAATTGTGGATGATATGAGGTATTTCTTAAATTGCGGGGGCGTGAACTTTTCTATCGTTCATCTGATCAGGAAACGATGTATGGCGGATCAATAGGTAGTGATGATTAAAATATATCTATATATTTCTTTGTATATTTCAGAGCGGCGTTGGTTCACCATAAGTATTAATATTACAGTTAGAAAGAAGCTGAGTGTGGGGTGGCGGGGGTGACAGTACAGTACACATTTTTTTTGTGCAGCCATGAAATTACTCATGAATTCGATCTAAAATCACCCCAGAAATCACTCATGAAATCGACCTTAAATCATCAGTGAAATCATTCATGAAACTCACCCTTGAGTTCACCCATGCTTCTCATGGCTAAAAGAAGCGAACGTCATGAAGTTCTAGAATTACTCTACGAGTAACGGGTATAAAAAGCCGACTTGCAAACTCCAAGACCGAGATCACGGTCGAGGGTCACCAAATGTTTTGAGGAATTATAACGATATATACACCTTTTTTATAAGGTCACACTTTTCGCTGTTTAAAATTTGTCAAATTTAATTAACTTAAATAAACACATATGCCTTAACCTGGAAACTGCGCACCTTTATCAACCGAACGGCAGTGCAGAAGGAAATCGCATCTATTTCAAGGACGGACTGGAACAAGCGACATAACATAAAGCGGCATCTTGAACACTTTTCTGGCCACAGCAAGCCCCTAGGCCGAACAAAAGCAAGAACAACAACCAAGTAGCTTAACAAACAGAGAAAGTGAGTGGAACGCAACACAGATCGCCAAAGCTCTGCACTCCTATAAAAAGCTCGGCTTAAATCTAAAACGAATTGCATACTCTCAGGCTGTCCAATTTGGGGGTGAATTTAAAATATCAATTTAAATACAAGCAAAATCAAAAACAAAAAGAATCTTCACCCATGGCTTTTGTTGGACACTCTCCTCCTGAGAGCAGATTGGACACCTGTCCACTCTGGTGGTAGCCAGTTGACTGAAAGATCCCCAGCACTCCAGCAAATGTAAGGAAGCAGAATGAGAAAAGAAAAACGAGGAGAATACGGTCCGGAATCGACGCCAGAGATGTCACCAGAGCACCACCCAGTATTGTAGCTTAACGATCTCTTCAATGCCATTAAGGACATGAGTCGAAATGGACACAAAAATACAAAATCTAACAGACTCCGTGGCAACAAAAGATGATATTCGTGAAATTAAGGCTCAAATGCTTGGGGTTTCCCAAAAAGTAGAGTCTCTTGAACGGGAAAACCAAATGCTTAAAGCAGAAATCGACCAATTGCGCAATGATAGAAATGCTGACCGAGGGATGTTCCTAAGCTAGTTGACTTGTCCAAAGCCAAAAATGTCATAGTAAAGGGTATGAAAAAAGGGACAAGCATCCAAAGAAGAAGTTGAGTCTTTCTTAAGTGGAAGAATGGAGCTGCCGCTATTAAAAATCCGGGACACTAAAATAATTTTTGAAAAAAATAACTCCGTGGGTATTGTAGCGGAATGTGAAACAGCAGGAATGGCTACGGATGTATTGAAAAACGGGAGAAACTGGCCGGAACAAAATATACGTCGACAGGGATCTAAGCGGGAAAAACAGAAGAAAAAACAGTTCCACTTCAGCTAAAGAGACCTAACACAAATTAATAAAAACGTTAAAATATTTGAAAAACGAGATCATCAAATCGAAGGGAAATGGATTAATATAAATGACAACACAGAGAACTCACTCTATAAAGAGCAATCGGCAAATATGTTTCTAACTCAGATATTCGAAACACCCTAATTATCCAATATTTTGCTATGAATCACTGCTTAAGAAAACAAAATCAAACGGTCAAATCTAGCAAGTATTAAAATATTCATAGTTTTAACCATCCAAATAGTAATAAGTCTGTAATAGAGTATAAGATATCGGGAAACAAATGTCTTGGCCAAACTAGCTGCCCACAGTTTAAAACATAATTTTAAATCTTACTTATAGTCTTGAATACCATTATATTTCGTAAAACTCTTATTTGTAATTTCTTACAATTATCTTAAGTTAAGAATCACCTAATAATTTTGAGTTCCTTTTAGCTTACTGTAAAAGTTCTCTCTTCTTTTTGTACTTGTAATTCGCTAGCTGCGCCTAGCTCACACTTTGAAATATTAAAACAGTTCTTTGCAAGCGATCGAGCGAAATGGTTGTGCCTCATGCGCGTTGGTTGGAAATTGGACTAACGTGGTTTTGTCAAGCTTCACCCCACCCTTTTGATCTCGTGCGGATAGGAAAACGCTCTCTGACCTTCATTTGGTTCCACAACGTGGGCAGTGGAGTTAAGTTTCACGCAATCATTTCCAAATGCTATAATTTTATTGCATTATCTGGAAAAATTTGGACCTTTGGATCAAGGAAATCGTTTATTGCACGCATTGCAATCGCCCTGCCTCCCCTCGCTGACGCATCGCCGATCCAGCATTGCAATCACATCGCCCTGCGACCCCCGCTATCGCATCACCCCTGGAAAGAAGTTTTGGTTGCTAGCATTTTCATCGCCTTGCGTCCCCTCGCTGCGCATCGCCGAGCTTCTTCTAAAAACCTACATCGAAGGATAGATCTTCTGTGCCGCCCCTCGCTGCCGCACAGTCAAAGTTCCATCAAAATTTGCCTACGTGACTATCCAGTGCTCCTTGCGACCCCTCTGTCGCTTGTCGAAGTTTGTCTTCGTCTTGTCTTGTCTTCGTCTTGTCTTGTCTTTAGTCTTCGCTTCGTATTTTTGGTCTCTCTCACATGACATCGAATTGCGCAGTAGACACATACAGACAAGAAATTGGGTTTTGAGCAAATCAACTCTCTTTGCCACTCAATTCGTCTTTGCTTGATCAACTCAATATTTCGTGCTGGCAACGCTCAACCCAACACATAAGAACACAGAAGACCAAAAAACTACAAAATTTCGAAAAGGAAGGAAATATTAAATTAATTTAATTTTTGGACATCAAAATGACTTTGGAAGAAGTTAAAACAACAACGTGCTAATATTCGTCGGAATATTACTCGGATTCACAACATTGTGATCCAGATCGGCCGTAGAGCCACAGGCAGACGAGTTGCGTGTCGGTACTTGGAATATTGGAAGCCTATTTAAGCAGCTAATGACGGTCCAATCCAGTATTGAAGATCTGGATTCAAATGACACAGCTCGTGGAGAAATTGAAGATTCATACATTTACACCAAGTTGGCCATCAAGAGGCAGCTTGGAGAAGACCCCTCAACAGAACAACTCTGGCTGAGTGGATGCTTGCCTGTGCTTATGCCCATGCCCCATGGCGGCCTCATCAATGAAATTACCTAGAATTTGCGCTTCCTACGTTTGATGGCAAATATGCAGAATATAAAATTTCATTTCTCTGGCCAGCCAAGCCATCGACCAACAAACGGTATCACACCTATTGAAAAGTTTCAACCAGCTAATCAGCTGTTTGAAGGGATGCCTTGAAACAGTTGGCTTTCCAGTGACGTCCGGAGAATTACCCCAAGCTACTTCCAACGTTTAAAGGAACGCTATGACAACCCAACATTGGTATTTTGGATAATATCACTTCGTTGTTCCAGTTGCCCAGTGTCAACAACAAGTCCAAGTAACAGCTTCGAGCCATCGATAAGCCTCACGCTATACAATTTCTAAAGTTCACTTAAGGATGAGTCGCAAATTGCTCAAGCCTTTCTGATATTCGTAATTATGGAGAAGGTTGATTCGAAGGACCAAACGCATGGAACGAATCCTTGATTTTGCAGATTGTGATTTGCCAAACATGGAATTTGTGTGTCCAAGTAGTGGAGAGACATTGCCAATACGGAGTCCCTCTGGGCTGACGGAAGCTCAATCAAATCGAGTGCCAACTACGGTGAACCACAGGAACCAGCCTGCACCACGTCAGGCTATCATTTAATTGTACCAATCAAGTTTGTGTTCTTTGCTCCAGTTCGGATCATCGAATGGTTCGTTGCCAGCAGCTCAAAAGACTATGTCCGTAGAGCAACGCATGAGGCTGTGAAGCGCCACTCACTATGTCTTGAATTGTTTTGGAAAGGGACATCAAGCTTCGAAGTGTCAATCCACCCAAAAATGTCGCTGTGTGCTCGCCCGCACCACACTTTGCTGCACCGGGGAGTACTCAACCAAGGTCAGATATATTATACCGTGCCCTCAGCGGCTCAGTCTCAATCGCATGTGGCAGCTCCATCCGAAGGCGCTGTTGCACATACTCATATGAACAAACCCTCAGAGCAGGTAATTTTGGCCACTGCCATAGTTTTGGTCCGTGACGCATCTGGAGGCTATAGGTCGCATCTTGCTGGATTCGTGCTCGCAAGTTAACTTTATTTCGGAAGAATTCGCTCAAGCTCTACGTTTACCAAAACTTAAACGTAACATGAAAATTTGCAGCATTGGTGACTCACACAGCCAATTTTAGTTCGGAGCATTACCACCATCAGATCCCGTTTGGAAACTTCCAGAATGCTCATGATTTTTGCGTAACTCATATTGCCTATCAGCCCGACACAGATATTGATACTTCGTCATGGAATTTGCCTCAAATGCACCACTAGCTGATGAGCAATTTCATACAAAACTCGCCGAAATTGATTTGCTTATTGAGTTGAAACCTTTTTGAAATACTTTCAGTTGGTCAAATCAAGTTAGGGTCCTCGTCTGCCCACCCTTCAGAAAACGTTACTTGGATGGATTGTTCTGGACGCTACGAGAGTCCCCATCATTCTATATCACACAGCTATGTCCTGTCCCTAATCCATAAACAAAAATATGGAAAAAGTATGGCGTATAGAAGATGTTAATGTGCCATCAAGAAAAACTCCACCGAGCAACGCCAGTGCGAGTTCAAGTATTCCTCAAACTGTTAAACAACAATCAGATGGCAGAATCACAGTTCGACTACCCTTCAAGGATGATCCTAGATTTCTTGGCCATTCTTTTGAGACCGCTAAAGAGATTTAGGCGTTGGGAAAGACGCTTAAATCGCACACCCGAAGTCAAGGCCTCCTACGTGGAGCCTAGATGGAGTTTGAAAAAGCTCAATCACATGAGCTTGGTCATACCAAACCTGGAGGATCCACATTATACCTCACCTACTGTGTCCAAGATGAACAGCACATCGACCCGGTTGAGGGTAGTGTTTGATGCGTCCAGTCAAACTTCAACTCAAAAAGTCACTCAACGACGTATTAATGGTAGGGCCGCCATCCAGACAGAATTGTATATGCTGCTACTTCGATTCCGGATGTACAGATATGCAATTACGGCTGATATTGTCAAAATGTTCCGACAAGTACTGATTGACCCAAATGACCGTAAATTTCAATATGTTCTTTGGAGAAATTCCCACAGATGAGAAGCTGTGTACCTATGCGCTGAACACAGTCACCTATGGAACGGCTGCTGCCCCATTTTGGCAATACGTGCCATGATGTATTTAGCTGATCTTTATTCAAACAGCAGCAAGCCTGGAGCCGATGCCATCAAGTTATCTTTTATGTAGATGACTTTCTGTGTGGACATGATTCTGTGGATGGTCCACGGCTGTTTAAGGCAGAGGTTATCAAGATCCATGGAAAAGAAAATTTGAACTGGCAAAATGGCACTCGAACCATCCCGAATTTGTTGACGACAGCACTGTAAAGCAATTTTGAATTTGGAGGATACAGCCGTCACGAAGCACGCTGGGATTAGCATGGGACCAGCGGCAAGATTGTTCCTGTTCTGGCATTTCAGCCCAAGAAGACATTTGGTTCCCAAATCTGAAACGTACCATGTTGTCTTTGGCGTCATCGCTTTTTGACCCAATTGGGGTTTGGTATCGCCTGTGGTCATTGTTGCAAAAATAATTGGCAAGAGCTATGGATGTTAAAGTTGAGGTGGGATGAGGCCATCCCACAGCACACATGCATCAAGCTTGGACCAGCTTCTTAGAATCATTATCATCGCTGGAGTCATTGAAAATACCACGCTATTGTCTGCAGCCAAATCCTCAAGACTTCAATTGCATGGATTTTGCGACGCATCCATTCGCCTTACGGATGTTGTGTATACGCGCGCACTGTGGATAGCGATGGCAAGGTTAGGGTACAGCTGATAACTTCCAAGTCCAGAGTGGAACCAACACGAAAATCTCTGTCCCAAAATTGGAATTGGCCGCTGCTCTACCTGTTGGGCGCTTCTATTTACCAAAAATCAAGAGAAGTTTTCAACCGAAAAATATACCCACTATTCTTTGGGTGACTCCAGACCGTTCTGCATTGGATTCAGCAACATTCGGCAAGACTGTCCACATATGGTTGGGAACCGTGTTTCCGATATACAAGAAAACACGTCAAATTGTTTATGGAGATATGTGCCAACTCGTTTCAATCCGGCCGATTGGTATCCAGAGGATCTACTGCCTTTGGAACTGCAAGACTCAAATTGGTTTGAGGGGCCGGCATTCTCGCACGAGTTCCAATATTGGCCAATTGACACACGTCAGGAAGTTGATCTCGAGATGTGTGAGACCTCAGAAGCGGAAGTCAGCTTTCAAGATTTCAGTGGAGCGCAGTCGCCTATTGAATTCCTTCAAGATGTTAGTTCACATCGCCGCGCTGTTTGCATATTGTTGCATGGATGTTACGCGTTTTGGCTGGCGTATCACCAAAAAGTCGCATCATTTGATACCCCATCACCTGGTCCAGAAGAGCTGCAACGTGCTCTCCACTGTATAGTATGGAACATACAGCAGCAAACTTTGCTGAAGAAATAAGTGCTCTTCGCAAAAGGCCAACAAGTATGTAATCATCTTAAATATCTTAATCCGTTTTTGCAGTCCAGACGGATACATGTTGATGAAAGCGGAGGGCGTCTTGAATTGGCAGACGCGTTCCTGAGACAGTAAACACCCGATACTGCTTCCCAGCAAAGATGATTTTGTTCCGGAAATATGTGCAGTTCCCATCAATAAAACACCACGCAGGACCAAAGGCGTTGGTTTGGACTCATACGTCAACATTTTTGGATCATTAATGCCCGAGATTTAGGCCGGCAGTGTTGTCAAGGCGTTTGTGTACACTGCGTCCGTTAAGCTTCCAAGCTGCAGCAGCAGTTAATGGGACACCTCCCAGTTGAAAGGTTGTCTCCATCTCGGCCATTCTCACGATGTGGAGTGGGATTTTGCTGACCTGTCAGCACATATCTTCGGATTCTGGGGGCAAGATCCCAATCAAAAGCTACATGATATTTGTATGCTTGCGTCGAAGGCCGAACATATCGAGGTTGTTTCGAATTATCGACTGATGCATTTCTCGCCGCTCTAAAGCGTATGATTGCCTGACGCGGTCTCCCTCGGATATATTTTTGCGATAACGCAACTAATTTTGTTGAAGATAAACCAGTTAAAGGGAACTTCAAAGTTTCTTATTCAAGCAAGAAACACAGCGATCGATTGGTTCCCATTTTGTACTAATGAATTTATTAACTTTCTGTTTCGTCCCTCCCAGAGCACCACATTTTGAGGCCCTGTGGAGGCGGCAGTCAAGAGTTCCAAAGGATAGATGACTCGAAGCCTACAATGTCCTCGTCAACATTTGAAGAGTACGACAGTGACCTGCAGGTGGAAGCAGTCCTAAATTCTCGTCCATTGTCCCCCCACGCCGACCCAAATGATTGGGTGTTCTGACACCAGGTCACTTTCTGACTGGTGGCCCTCTCATTTTTACCGGAGTACCCAGTTGCTGACGAAAAACTGGCGTGTTACTGGCATCAAACAATATTTTTTAGCAACGATGGCTCAAAGATTATGTGAGCGAGCTCCCATGCTCGTTCAAAGTGACAAAAGACATCTGCGAGTGTCTCCGTTTGGCGATTTAGTTCTCGTTCATGAGGACAATTTACCTCCACAGAAGTGGATCATGGTTCGCATCATAGCGACAATTCCTGGTAAGGATCAGCGAGTTCGAGTAGCAGATGTTCGAACAACCAAAGGAGTCATAAGGCGACCTATTCATAAATTGGCATTGCTTCCAGTTTCTTGAAAGCCCCACGAGCTTTCAACGGGGCCGGGATGTTGGGCCAAACGTGGCCCACAGTTTATAAACATAATTTTAAATCTTACTTATAGTCTTGAATACCCATTATATTTCGTAAAACTCTTTTATTTGTAATTTCTTACAATTATCTTAAGTTAAGAATCACCCTAATGTTCTCTGAGTCCCTTTTAGCTTACTGTAAAAGTTCTCTCTTCTTTTGTACTTGTAATTCGCTAGCTGCGCCTTGCTCCCACTTTTGAAATATTAAAACAGTTCTTTGCAAGCGATCGAGCGAAATGGTTGTGCCTCATTGCGTTGGTTGGAAATTGGACTAACGTGGTTTTGTCAAGCTTCACCCCCACCCTTTTGATCTCGTGCAGGATAGGAAAACGCTCCTGACCTTACAATCACCTTGCACAAATTCTTTCGTAAATATTAAACTCTTGGCTTACAACATAGCAAGTCTTAAATCTAAACTGATACAAAAACTTTTCTTTGAGTACATTAACAAATTTGATATTATTTGCCTCTTTGAAACTTTTGTCGAAAAAAATAAGGAGGAATTTAATCCGACAAGAACCGCCATAAGAGGACGTGCAAGTGGTGGAACCTTACTCGGAATAAAACATGAGCTAAGAAGAAAAACCAGGTGCAGCTTTATACCATATGGAGGCGGAGAGCATCGAAATTATTACGAATGAAAATGTCTATATATCTACCTACATATCTCAACTGCAACAAATGGAATGAAGATTACTTAAAGCTTTTCGATTATATTGTACAAGAAAGAAAAAATAATATTTGATCATTGGCGATCTTAATGGAAGAATAGGAGACACACAATGTTACTCGAAAAATGAGCCGGTGAACAAATTTACAGGAGCTAAAAAGAAAACAAAGACTGTGTTGTCGATTCCAGGGGACGGAAAATTTATTGATTTATGCGATTCTTTTGACCTGACCGTGCTCAATGGCAGATCACGGAGATGCAGAGGTATGCTACAGCTTTACTCGTGGGACTCCAATACCATCATTGACTATTGTCTTATCCAAGGCATGTGGCACAATTGCGTGCAAGATATAGAGCTGCAGGAACAGATTTTACCGGACCACATGCCGCTCGCAGTGGATATCAACTTACAAACGGAACAAATAGTTCAAGGCGCAAAACTGCTACCAAAATTAAAATGGTGTAATAACTATTCGGCTAAATATCAAGAAGTCTTAGAACGTAGCGTGGAACATCCAGAAGAAAACCAAGAACTCGACCATATAACCCATCTCACCAACTCCATAAAGAAAGCTGCGGAATTCATGCAAAAATCTCAAGTCAAGTGCTATAAGGAGGTTTGGTTTGACAGCGAATTTGAACGAGCTAGAAAAGCATCAATGAATATGCTGAACAAAGCCAGGCGAACAGACCATCTTACGGACAAGAGAGAATATCAGAAACTAAATAAAAGGTACAAACGACTCTGCGCAGCTAAACATCGGCAATATTACGAGCAACTCGAACTTTCAATATGCAATATAAAAACAGCAAAGAATTCTGGACAGCAGTTCGGAAAATAAATGGAGCCTCATTCGATCACCAATAAAAGTATCCTGTGACCAGTTAGCAGCTTACTTCAAAACATTGTTATGTTCAGAGGTAACGGATCTGATGCAAGAAATCTCTTCTCGATGTGTGAAAGTACACGAGCTCGATTCGGAAATAATATTTGGAGAAATTCACAGCGCGCTATAAAAGAGTAAAATGGGTAATGGAAAGGACCGTATACCAGCGGAATTTATCGTAAATGCCCCTAGTAATTTCATCGCAAAGCTTCTCAAAGAATACAACCATATATTTAGCTCTGGAGAGGTTCCAAAATGCTTTTCAGAAAAATATTATATTTCCTATATGGAATTCGTTTCCAGATTCAATGGTAAAAATTTTCACTTCTGTTCAGTCGCAGCTATTTAATTGTAATAAATACCTTTATTAATTATGTAATAATTAAACACAAATATACGAAACAGAAACATTAAGGCAGGTCAGAACATTTAGCGACACCGCTGACCACTGAGTCAGATATAATGCATATGCAATAAGCCGAATTGTCAGTAGAATTCTGCTGACACTGCAATTGTCACTCACTGGGCAGCAACTTGTAGAATTTGCTTACCATTACAATTACCTAAATTTCTGCACACAATAATTTTCTCTAAATCAACACTTCAATTGTAACAATAATCAATAATTAACTATAAGCAATTTTGACCTATTGTTTTTTGATATAAATAGCAGTAAGTTTATCAATAAAATCAGTCTCAGTACAACAATCAACTGTTACTCATTTCTTCCATCGCACCCAGCAAAGAATCTGTCGCTGTGTCTTCAGATCCTTAATAGTGCGCAACGAAGAAAACCTCTCCCGCAGTCCAACTGGTTCAAGTTCTAGTTGCGACGACCACTTGCAAACAGTTTATGTACCGTATGCATCCCAGCTTCCTACACTTACTTACAAAGTCAATTACAGGCAGTTTATGTACTGTCTGTAGAAACACATACACAAACATTTTGGTGACCCCGACAACGTTGAAGATCCTTGAGAAGTTGTCAACAAGGCGACATTAAGGACTTCAACTGTTCACAACACTAAAGTTGCCAACCCAAGGCAACTACGCAGCAACACTACCATAGTGTGGGTCTGCAAGAAACCTCACCAAAAAAATTTTGGTGACCCCGACAACGTTGAAGATCCTCGAGAAGTTGTCAACAAGGCGACATTAAGGACTTCAACTGTTCACAACACTAAAGTTGCCAACCCAAGCAACTACGCAGCAACTACCATAGTGTGGGTCTGCAGTAAATCTCACCAAAAAACATTTTGGTGACCCCAACAACGTTGAAGATCCTCGAGAAGTTGTCAACAAGGCGACATAAGAAGGATTTCAACTGTTTACAATACTAAAGTTCCAACCCAAAGCAACTACGCAGCAACACTACCATAGTGTGGGTCTGCAAGAAATCTCACCAAAAACATTTGGTGACCAAGACATCGTTGAATGATCCTATATAAATAGTCAACAAGGCGACATTAAAGGACCCAACTGTCAACAGCCAACCAAGGCAATTACGCAGCAACACGATCTCGTGTGGTCTGTAAATAAACAAAAACAAAATCACTTCCAAAATTTTGTTTAAGAGAGAGCCTTACGAAGTTGTCAACTGGGCGACATTAAAGGACTCGAAATACTAAAAGATTCTATCTGTCAACTTGGCGACATAGAATTCTTACCCTAATTGGTCAAACATTGGTCATTTTGGCGACCAACAGACGGCAAACACTTTCACATGTACATTTACGTAGCAGCACACAAATTGTGTAGGTCTGCACAAATAATTGTCAAGACATCAATTTGTTGGAATATATATAAAACATACGCAAAAATTTATATAAAATAAAAACGTTGGGTTCAGTACACTTTTGCCGTGGAATCGACAACGTGGTCAACATTGGCTGTTAAAAACAAGTTAAGCAATTATTTATTTTCAAAACTCGAATTGTGATTCTTGATCTATACTTCTTCGACCAATATCGGTTGCGAATAGAAGCGTAATCCAGTCTAAGAAATTAGCAAATAAAACACTTCCAACGGGTCAGAAGTAAGACAAGATAATGGAGTTTGAAAAGGAAGATCGTGCTGCCGCCCAAAGGGCATTGGACTTACAAATTTGATATCGGCCAAGAATTGACTAGAGTCATAAGGAATTACAAAAAAGACTCAGTAGAAAGAAAGGCCCAATCATTATATTTCCAATCAAAGGCAGCAGCACTTGAGAACGTTTGGGAGAAATATCAAGAGAACGATCGCATTGTTCGGAAAATGTCAATGTAAGCGAAGAATACGTAAATGAATATGAGAACATAAAGCAATCGTATATAAAATACATTGCTGAGTTCAAAGAAAATGTGGATAAACAGAAACAATCCACAAGTCAACGAGTGGTAGAAAAAGCCAGACCAAAGCCAAGTATAATCAACTATCAGCCTACGACGGCAGATGAAAAGTTGATCTCCTATATCGCCGACAAAAAGCGATTATAGCTCACCAAAACGCTCGCTCAAAGAACAGACGGACGGACAAAAGTCAAGAGAATTGATAAATTCTCTTTGGGCCCAAACACAAGAGGTTCACTTCCGCATTCACGAGGAGTGTGATGATCCAGAAGAGGCTGGGTACGACATGGAATCCTATCTCAAACTGGAAAAAAGAAGTACAAAAATCGTTAAAGGTAAATGCACGCACAGCCGAAATGCATTACCGCGGGTTAGCGTCCCAAATTCGACGGGGATTTGCTAAAGTGGACCCAATTTTTTCGATTAATTTTCTTGCATGGTCCATGAAACCAATATGCCCACGGTGCAAAAAATGTGGCATCTCAAAACCACTGTAACCAGGGAAGCTGAGAGATTGATTCGACATAACGATCTCAAGGAAGAAAACTACATGAGCGCATGGGGAATATTGAACGACGCGTACAATAACCCCAGAGACGTTGCAAAATACGGTACTTAACCGTTTTCTTCATCATAATACCATCAATGACGATGTTAAATCATTGAAGGAATTATATATAACAACGGTCGAATCCCTGGTCTTAAGGGTTAGAATCGACATATCCGGGATCCCATTCTGTTGGCTATTATACAGAACAAGTTGGACACTAACAACAAAACCTTGTATGAGCAATCTCTTGGAAACTCAAAGGAATTACAAGCGTTAGACACCATGCTCCAATTTTAGAACAAAGAATAAGAGTTCTAGGGCTGGAAAAAAAGACACAAGGCTCCAAAAAAGAGTCAGGGCACGACATGCGCGTCGGCTGCCTCTGATAAGACACATAGATGTCAGTTTTTCAAAAAGGAAAAGCACGGGCTGTTTCGATGCCCGGACTTCGAAACAAATCAGTATCCGAACGCTTAAATTGGATACAAAAACAGAAGTTATGCGTCAACTGCTTTAGAAGTGACCATAGATCACAGGCTTGCTCAGGGCGTACGTGCTTCAAATGTAACAAAAAACATAACACTCTGTTGCATTTGGAACCCATAGCACCAGCCGCAAGTCCTCAGGCACCAACCGTTGGAGCGGC
The DNA here is from genome assembly GCA_018904225.1 of Lordiphosa mommai. Lineage (NCBI taxonomy): Eukaryota > Metazoa > Arthropoda > Insecta > Diptera > Drosophilidae > Lordiphosa > Lordiphosa mommai. The sequence continues at coordinate 463,405 of JAEIFT010000185.1, forward strand.
AAGCCATAATAATTACAATCTACTTGCCACAGCAAAAGTGGCAGTACAAGGAAACAACGGGCAGATTGCTAACTTTGAGAGCACTGCTAGACTCAGGATCACAAATAAACTTGATATCTGAGAGGTTGGCCTCCATGCTGTCCCTAAAAATCCACAATACAACACTACGAATTGAAGGTATTGGAGGGCTAAGAACCCATCAGTGAATGTGAGTAAAATTCGGCAAATTGGTAAAAGAATTGAGCGTTGCCACAATCGACCCCTGCCGACTCCGGCAAAATTTGAAAGCAAGTTGCCACTGGCAGATCCAAATTTTGATAAGAAAAGTAGACATGCTCATTGGTACAGAGCACTACTACTCATTGCTGCGTCAAAATCAACGTAAGATTTCGGCCGGAGGGTCCAGTGCTACAAGACACTGAATTTGGATGGATCGTGGCAGGAAAAATAAACGAGTCAACCGATTCTACAGCGATTTGTGCAGCCGCAACCAGCGAAGATACAAATGCATTAATTGAGCGCTTTTGGACTCTAGACAACATGGAATCAGAAGAAAAACCACGCACTCCAACAGAAGCACATTGCGAAGCCCACTTCTTACAAAACCTACAGTTGGCAGCAGATGGCAAATTTATCGTTAAACTGTCATTTTCTGAGCATGCTTCAGCCCTGGGGGCGTCTTGGAAATCGCTACCAAAAGGTTTTTGGCACTGGAACGCAGGACAACAGCTGACAATTGGACAGGATATGTAAAGTTCATGACAGAATATGAGGAACTTGGACACATGAAGCAAGTGCCAGCATCCCAGATTCCAACGAACCATTATTTTATCCCGCATCATTGCGTCCTCAAACCAGAAAGCAGCACATCACCACTACGAGTTGTCTTTGACGGCAAATCGTTAAACGACATATTACACAACGGGCCAACTGTTCAAAGTGAATTAATGTCGATTTTGCTACGCTTTAGGCTTCACAAATACGTCTTCACAGCGGACATAGAGAAAATGTACCGTCAAGTGTGGGTGAACCCAGAAAATCATTTTCATCAGTTAGTTGTCTGGAGAAACAATCCATTAGACGAACGAAAGTATTATCGTCTAAAGACTGTCACTATGGTACAACGTCAGCACCATTTTTTGGCTACTAAATGCTTGGACCATCTGGCAATCCAAAATAAGGACAAACTTCCAGTAGGATCATCTGCATTGAAGGATGATTTCTATGTAGACGATTGTTTGACTGGTGCTAACTCCATTCCGGAAGCCAAGCAAGTTATGCAGGAGCTCGTCAAGATACTCCAACCTGCTGGATTCAAACTAAAAATGGTGCGCCAACAATGACCAGCTGGTACAAGGAATTCCCAAAGAGGACATTGTTAGCGATGTGAAACTGGGTGATACATTGGATCATCACAGTGTAAAAACTCTTGGCGTCATCTGGAAGCCAAAAGAAGACCAACTTTGTGGACGAGCACAAAAGAGTCAAGCTATACATATTACCAAACGAGTAGTGTGTTCAGAACTCTCTCAAATCTTTGATCCGTTGGGATTATTTGCCCCTGTAGTGGTCAAGGCAAAAATATTTATGCAACAGCTTTGGGAGTTAAAACTGGATTGGGATGACGAACTGCCAACTAAACTTCAAAATGAATGGAAGGAATATCGTAATGACATGCAGAAGCTAAACTCAATGCAGATTCCAAGGCATATTCATGATGGCAAAACCCCAGAAACTGTAGATGCATCAGAACAGGCATATGGAGCAGCAGTCTACATACGATCTACGTACAAGAACAAACAGATTTCTGTCCGCCTAATGTGCTCAAAGTCTCGTGTGGCACCAACAGCAAAGCAATCTCTTCCTCGACTAGAACTTTGCGCTGCACTGTTAGGAGCAGAGCTCACCGCCAGAGTCAGGAAGGACTTGCGTGTGAATCCCTGAGACAGTTCCAGGATTCTATTGGACTGACTCTACAGTCGTGATTGCTTGGATTAATGCCACTGCGTCTTCATACCATACATTTGTCGCAAACCGGATGGCCAAAATTCAGGCATTGACAAGCCAAATCCAATGGCGTCATGTTTCATCGGCCAACAATGCAGCCGACGTTCTGTCACGAGGAACCACTGCGCGACAATTGGCGAGTCATAACTTATGGCTTTATGGACCATTATTATTACTTCATTGTCTCCCATACTGGGATCAGATGAAATCGTCCGAGTCGGTGGGAGATTGGAGCAATCTGAACTTCCGTACAACTCCAAACACCAGATTTAGTTGCCATACAATGATCCAATAGTAAAGATGCTATGAATATCCATGAAGACAACATGCATTGCGGCGCCCAAGAACTACGCGCCATTGCAAGACAAGAATATTGGATTATAAACGACAAGACCATGGCGAGAAGCATCATCCACAGTTGTGTCAAATGCAACAAGGCGAAGCCGAAGTTAATGCATCAAATCATGGGAATCTTCCAATAGAAAGAGTCCTCAAGCCCGTCCATTTCAATCAGGCGTAGACTACTGCGGACCAATTTGGATTCATCACAAAATCCGCGGCAAAAGGCCTGATAAGGCCATACATCGCCGTGTTCTGTTGTTTCACAACAAAAGCGGTGCATCTGGTTAGTGAGTGATCTAACGACCGACGCATTTCTGGCTGCTTCGCCGATTTTTGAGCCGACGCGGGAAACAAACCAACTGCGATAATGCAACCAATTTTATTGGTGCAAATAACAAATTAAAAGAATTGGAAGATGTCATCTTTACTAACAAGGCTCAGGACCAAATTATAAGTCACTGCAGCAAGAGACAAGTGGCATTCAAATTCATACCTCCCAGAGCGCCATCATTTGGCGGCCTTTGGGAAGCTGCCGTAAATCTGCAAAACGATTACTAGTTACAACGACAGCAACAGCATTTCTACATTTGAGGAACTAAATACGGTCATCGTGAAATTGAAGCAATTCTCAATTCACGACCCATTACTCCGATGTCAAATGCACCCCGATACAACCGCCCTTACTCCAGGACACTTTCTGATTGGTGAACCATTAACCGCTTCACCCGACCCTAATTGTGAGCGTGATGGAAAATCATTAGCAAAACGCTGGGAATTGGTTTCTAGACTGAAGCAAGGATTCTGGAGACAATGGTCGCAGGAATACCTGCAAGAACTCCAAGTTCGTCACAAATGGAAAACAGCCTCCCCAAATATTAAAGAGGGATTACTTGTCTTGGTGAAGGAAGACACTATGCCGATAATGCAGTGGCCAATGGGTCGTGTCATCAAAACATACCCCGGAAAGGATAACTACGTACGAGTAGTATTCGTGAAAACAGCCTCAGGCTTATACAAGCGTCCCATAAGTCGTCTGTCGGCATTATTTCCAGAAGATTTGGCAATCAAGCGTCCCATTAATCTTGATAAAGACTTAACGGAACCCGATGAACCACCTGCACAGAGAAAAAGATTATGGTCACCCACAATTACCTCAACGCTACTAGTGTTATTGCTTATGATACCACTAGCACTAGCGCACCCAATAACTGTGACCCAATTTACCAACAAGCCAGGAATATTTTTCGAAAAACTGGGCACTACAAAATGGCTGTATCTGAATGGACAATGGTAATTTACTATGACTTGGGCCCATACTGGAGCGACATGAGAACATTTTCTTCAGGTATTATGGAACTTGGTCATATGTGCCCCGAATTGCAAAATAGACAAGCTTGCGAGTCAATGCTTCTACACTTTCAGCATCTTCACAACGAATTACATGCAGAAAGTAAGATAATGACAAATTCGCGATCACGTAGATCTCCACTAGATATTGTGGGAAATCTTACGAACAGTCTCTTTGGGGTACTAGACTCTAATTACGCTCAAAAAATGTCCGAAGTCATCGAAAAAGTAAAAACAAATGAAGAATTCTTACTACATTTGCTCCAAAATCAAACATCAATTGTTGACTCCACAATAAATGTAGTCAGGAAAACCAAAAGCGACACTGATAAGCGCCTCAAAATATTGGAAAAACAATTGGATGCATTCAGTAAACAAAGAGGAAAATACACCGGCGCCCACTTAGGACAATCCTTCTTGGTTCTTACAGCACAACTGACGCTGCTCTCAGCGAGTCTGCAACGTATGCAATCAGAAATTCTAGATGTGATAACCGGCATCCGCCACCACACAATAAGTCCAATACTTGTGTCTCTTGAACAATTAAAAGAGCAACTTGATCAAATTCGGGATCATCTGCCACCTGATCAAATGCTGCCAGTTACTACGGCAAATGCAATTCAACTATACAGAATCATGAGAGCCGAAGGAGCAATTACTAATACTCATGTCATATTCAGGTTGACTATGCCACTGGCATCAACTAATCAACTTGAAGTTTTCAACATCGTCACAATCCCTGTGTGGGACTCAACCAATTGGAGCTTATTTGAATTAGAAACTCCAATAATAGCAGTCAACAAGCATAGAGATCAGTTCATGGGCCTTACTTCAGATGATCTGTGACACTGTCTCACACTACCTCATAACGAATACATCTGCTTTGATCAGCAGGCCGTATTTAATGTCGACAGTCGTTGCGAATTTCAACTGTTTAACAACAAATCAAATACAATGTGCCATACAAGACACACAACAACAAAAATGATCTGGTCTAAAACCCATAACCCGAACACCTGGATCTTTGCAATAAACTCAGCATTGGATCTTCAGGCAGTCTGCAACGGAATTCCATCAACTATACGACTTATGGGAACTGGCCGCCTATCACTGGCCTCTGGATGCACGGCTCGCAATACAGAAATTAGTATCAGCACCTTTGGTACCACAGTCAGTGAAGTAACAACGACATCCGCTCGCTTTGGCGACATCAGCCAGCCTGACACATCTAAAATCCCAATGTTGGAACCAAACCCTCGCCCAACAGAGCAAGGCTATGCGGAGCTTGACGATCTACAACAACAACTAGCAGAAGTCAAATCTCAAAATTTACCAGAACAGCTCGACACGGTGCAGCACCATCATATCGCTGCTTACATTGCTCTAGTGATGTCAATTTTATTAATCATCACCTATGCCATCCGGAACAGACATCTGGTATGGAAACCCAGGACTACCACAACCACTGCAGAGGAAGTCTGCGAATCATCAATGCCTACACCCACTCCACGCCGATTTACATTAAACGTAAGCGATGGTTGAACAACTGTTCAACGGCCGGGAGAATGTTCAGTCGCAGCTATTTAATTGTAATAAATACCTTTATTAATTATGTAATAATTAAACACAAAATATACGAAACAGAAACATTAAGGCAGGTCAGAACATTTAGCGACACCGCTGACCACTGAGTCAGATATAATGCATATGCAATAAGCCGAATTGTCAGTAGAATTTCTTGCTGACACTACAATTGTCACTCACAGGGCAAGCAACTTGTAGAATTGCTTACCATTACAATTACCTAAATTTCTGCACACAATAATTTTCTCTAAATCAACACTTTTTACCAATTGTAACAATAATCAATAATTAACTATAAGCAATTTTGACCCATTGTTTTTTGATATAAATAGCAGTAAGTTTTATCAATAAAATCAGTCTCAGTACAACAATCAACTGTTACTCATTTCTTCCATCGCACCCAGCAAAGAATCTGTCGCTGTGTCTTCAGATCCTTAATAGTGCGCAACGAAGAAAACCCTCTCCGCAGTCCAACTGGTTCAAGTTCTAGTTGCGACGACCACTTGCAAACAGTTTATGTACTGTATGCATCCCAGCTTCCCTACCTACTTACAAAGTCAATTACAGGCAGTTTATGTACTGTCTGTAGCAACACATACACAAACAACTTCGATCTTAAGGGAGAATCAATCCGGCTTCCGAAAAGGATATTCAACCGTGGACAGCATTTTTGTTCTGACATCAGTTGCGAACTCATTTTGGAAGAGATGAAAAAATTGTATCTATTTTTTATAGATTTCAAAGCTGCCTTTGATACCATTAATCGAAGAAGTTTGCTTTGTAAATTAAACAACATGGGAGTATCAACTAAAATGATAAAAATTCTAAAAGCCTGTATATTAATAATGAGACTGCAGTGGGATGGTAATAGTTTATCAGACTGGTTTGAAACAAACCTCGAGTAAAGCAAGGTTGCTTGCTGAGCCCATTACTCTTTGCCTTATTTGTGGATGATATATCGATGGAGCTACCTGGAGGAGAAGAATTCGGACAGATGAACTTAAAGATTCTCATGTCCACGGGGACGACATGGTCCTTTTTGCTGACAATCCACAAGTAATGCAGAACATGATTGATGCCGCACATGCATACTGTCAAAAGTGGAGTCTTGAGATCAACACCACAAAATCAAAAGTAACGCTTAGCGAAAACGGAGAAGTGGAGCTTGAATGGCACGCCCTTGGACATGGGCAAAGATTACAAGTATCTAGGAATTACAGTCACCTCTAATATGTCTTTTGCAAAACATATAGAACAAAAGCTGAAAGATTCGAAAACAGCAATTAACAGTACCTGGAGATCTCTTTACTGCAAAAGGAACGTTAACTCGAGTATAAAATACAGGATGTTTGAGGCAACTTCAAAAGCAATAATGTGTTATGGAGCAGAAGTCTGGGGATATGCGAGATGAGGAACGTAGAAAAACTATTGCGATATTTTATTAAAAGATTGTTTTATCTCCCACAAAACACCCTACGTATGCCATTCACCTAGAGACTGGACTTCCAGAACTATTTTTATATACGCTAGGAGCACATTTTTGCTATATAAATAAAATAATTAAGCTGCAAGAGTAGACTACCGTATATTGTGGTCAAAACACTTCTAGAAGAAAGACACAATTCTTCAAAACATGTGAAAGTCTAGCTCAAGATTTTGGAGATAACCTGGATCTTTCGCAGCCCGATACTTGGAAAGATGCTCAACGCGACCTGTTGCAAGCAATAGATGAACAAGCTTTCGAGAAAGGTTTGAAGTCGCCGCATTAGGAAGTCAAACTCGCAACACCTAGTCAACTAAACCACAACCAGAAGGAGAGAGCAACTACTTTCAAGACCAATACGACTCAGTACGATATCAAACATATTCAAAGCTCGGACGGAGATGCTGGCAATAAATTATATGCCACACTGTCAAAATTTAGTTGAGGTATGCACTCTTTGTAATACGCGAGAGACGGAAGACGTGGCTCATTTCTGTGCAACCTGTCCAATATTGAGAGAGCTGCGAATGAATGTTAAGGGAAAATCCGTGCTGAATCAGGAACATATAAAAATGGTTTTAAACGGAGCAGACTGGGAAAAGCTGGCAAAATTCCTCCTACATTCAACACGCTACAGAAAAAGAATCCTCGAAGAAAATTTCTAAATGTTTTGTATGTTTCCAGTTTATAAAAATTTCATTAATTTATGTACGTCCAACTTAATGTTAATAACTGTATAAATTTAATAGGCTGACGGCACTATTGCTGTGCTATTTATATTAATTTCTTTATATTGTAAAATTAATTCAGTACTGAGCTAAAAAAAATCAAATAGGAAAAAAAAAATAAATATAGAAACAGTACTACATACTACTACTACTACACCTTTTAAAATTATTCAAATACACGAGTTTGATCAATGTTTATTTGTTGATCTCTGGAGTTGCAGTGAGTTGGTAAAATGCAATTGCCGGTGGCCGATGGCCAGCTGCAGCAGAAAGCTCAACTCAGATAGTGCAAAGCTCATTAGATAAAAGCTTTGAGCGTAAGATCTGACTCGAGACGCTTTGTTGTTTACAAAATGCATATCAAAACAAACAATAGCCAAAGGGCATTTACATTTAAAATATACAACTTATTCTAATATAATATAAGGCTTCTGCTCCGAACAAGCTTCGAACAATCTATTTTCAAATTCGTGGGAAATATGAGTGAATTTTCAAATTGCGGGGGCGGGACCTTTTCTATCGTTCATCTGATCAGGAAATGATGTATGGCGGATCGATAGGTAATGATGATTAAAATATATGTCTATTGGGTTCGAGAAATCTCTCTTCAAAATTGTGGAAGATATGAGGTATTTACCAAATTGGTGGGTGGAAACTCTCCTATCGTTCATCTGGTCGGAAAATAATCTGTGGCGGATCGATAGGTAATCATGATAGAAAAAACGAGAAGGCAAAGCTAACTTCGACTGTGCCGAAGTTTTAATACACTTGAAAAACTTTACTTCAACTGATTTAACCGGTAAAATATATATAGGATATAGATATCAGATATTTAACATTTTTAAATCATTGATTGAGTTGGCAGAGCTTAAAGAATTATTCTTAAGCGAGCCTCACACATCTGCTGTTACCCAATCCTGCCTTTCTGATGGCATCCAATGGAAATTTATCTCCCCTCCTGCGCCCCATTTCGGGGGTTTGTGGGAAGCTGCTGTTAAGGCAGGCAAAATATCAATTTCTATCAGAGTCGGCGGCCCATCCATTTAACCTTTGATGAACTTCGCACCCTTGCATACGAGATATCCTATTCTTAATTCTCGTCCACTTTGTCCAATTACAAAAGGTTCAGAAAATCTTGATGTGCTACACCTGCGCTTTCTCAAAGGGTTCGAGCTTCACAAAGTTTCCTGAACCAGATGTCCCCCATTTCAACGCTAACCGTCTTTAGTCGTTGGCAGCTGTGACCCAGATGCCACCAATTTTGTGCACAAGTCGGTGCCAAACGCACGAACACCCAGAGATATATGTGCAGTCGTGTACATTTACATAAAAAATTACAAAAAATCAAACAATCCCGAGTGTGCGTTTATTTGTGAGCAATTAAAAACAATATCTGTGCGGAAAATTTCTTGTATCATTTTTAAAATTCATCGGCCAAGCGTTCAAAGTGCATTTGCAAAATAACTGCTGTTGCTAAGCGGCTTCTCGTTCTCTTTTTCGTGTGTTATTCAACCGCGGGGCAACGACCGTCCTGAGCAGTTAGAAGCAAAGCAGAGGAAAACATTCCGTTATTTTCGATCGCTTGCTTTGCTTAAGTTGCATTTGGCGCGCGCGCACGTACAGGGTGACTCGTTTTGCGTTAAATTAAAACTATTTGCAGAAAATTTGTGCGTGGCGTGAATATTTGAATTAAAATTTTCAAAAAATGCCTGACGATGCTCAAGTATTACCATCGGCCCGAGTGACATTGACTTTTATAGAGCCAAAGTGCAATCCATCATGCGTCAAGCATTTGCGTTGAATGCATTTTTAACTTGTGATGCGCTTAATCACTTCGACGAGGCTGATTTGCTTGCTCGCATTAAATTTGTTGAAAATCTAAACGCAGATTTTAATGCCGCACAGACCAGTTTGGAGAAGCTTGACCTGATGGAACTTGCAGGTGACACGCGTACAAATTTCGCGAACGCGTATCTAGAGGTCGACGCCAAGCTTTCTCGGGAATTAACTGCTCATCAAAGGAAGATGAGTAAGGCGAATTCAACGGTGATTGCTAACCACTTCCAAGGAGAATCAACTTTCAACACTTCCTCTCGGAAATCAAGGCTGCCTAATCTTGCGCTGCCTCGCTTTAGTGGTGAATATTCGGATTGGCCTGATTTCTTCGCAATGTTCACTACAGTCGTGGACAATGATCATGAGCTAAGTAATATCGAAAAATTCCAGTATCTCCGTGCCAGTTTGGACGGTGTTGCCCTGGATACCATACGTTCGCTCGAGCCATCTGATGCGAACTATGATAAAGTTAAAGAACTCCTCACTAACCGTTTCGACAACAAGCTTCTCCATTTTCAGGCACACGTAAAGGCGATATTTGGGTTAAATGGTGTCGAGATGGGATCTGCAAAAAGTCTTCGAGAGCTGAGCGACAAGATAAACTCACATCTACGTGCAATTCGCACCTCGAAGGAGGAGATTTTGGACGGATTGTTGCTCCACATTGTTGCCCACAAACTGCGCCAAAGGACTCGGGAGAAATGGGAAGAGGATTTACCAACCAATAAGCTGTTGACCTGGAACTCACTTGCTTTATTTTTGGAAAAGCGATGCAGGATGATGGAAAACTTGGAAAGTGCTTTGGTAACTCAGACACCAAGCCAACAGGTGGGAAAAACATGCACAAACCTAACCAAAGTGCGCTTATTGCCTCATCCACTAACTCCAATCATCCTCTTTGTGTTTTTTGTGATGCTAGAGATCATTTTGTGACAAAATGTTCTCGTTTCCTGAACCTAAGCCCCACTTTGCGGTACAAGGAGGCAAAGAAAATGCACCTCTGCCTAAATTATTTGCGCAAGGGTCATAGTTTGCAGCATTGCAAGTCAGGCCACTGCAAGACTTGTCATATGAAGCACCATTCTTTGCTTCACATGACTTCGACTGCACCCACACCATCACAATCATCCTTATCATCAAATTCACAAAATCCACCATCATCTTCATTAGTTTCATGCTCATCTTAATTACCAATTCCTCCACCTATCCAAAATATTATCCAAAATAGTTACGTGTTGCTTGCCACTGCCAACATTATGGTAAAAAATCGAGCTGGCTCGCTCATTCCATGCCGCGCTATATTAGATTCAGCATCACAACTGAACTTTATAACCTCGCGTCTTGCTAGCCAGCTCCACCTTAAAACCCGACAATCTCATATATCGATATCTGGCATTGGAAAATCGACTTTGGATTCCGACAAAGCGGTTGATGTTGTGGCTCAATCACAGGATGCTAGCTATCGTGCTTCATTCGCTGCTGTTGTGACCCAGACCATTACCGACTATCAGCCACACTTCGATATTAATGCTACTGGGTGGAATATACCGCAAAACATAGCGTTAGCAGACCCGCTTTTCTACAGATCTCAGCGCATCGATCTTTTAATTGGCGCTGGTCTCTTTTTGATCTGATTTGCATTGGGCAAATCCATTTGGCTGACAGTTTGCCAACGCTTCAGAACACCAAACTTGGTTGGATCGTCTCTGGAGGGTTTGCAAACGCGCCAGTCAAACACTCAGCGTTGGCTGCCATTACAAAGGTCGCCTCACGCGAACATTGATGAGACTCACTGGCTGATACTGTGAAGCGTTTTTTGGGAGATCGAGGATTGCTACTCTGCCCAGCCTGCAGTATCGAACGAGGATATGCTCTGCGAACACTTGTTTCAGAAGAACTACTCGCGCTTGGAAAACGGTCAATATTCCGTTCGGCTACCAGCCATTACTGGATTGAGGCTCTTGGGGACTCTTATTGCATCGCTCTTCGTCGCTTAAAGAGTTTGGAGGCAAAATTTGCAAAAAATCCTGGTCTCAAGGCTCAATATGTCGCATTCCTGCAAGAATATATCGACTTAAAGCACATGTCTTTAGCTTCCAGTCAGGTCGACACGCCCCAATATTTTCTACCGCATCATTGCGTGCAAAAGCTTGAAAGCACCAGCACGAAACTTCGTGTTGTTTATGACGGATCGGCTAAAACACATCTGGGCGTTCTCTTAACGATTTGTTGCTAGCAGGGCCAACCATTCAGCCAAAAATATTCAACACTCTACTTCGTTTTCGATTTTTCAGGGTTGCACTTTGTGGAGACATTTGCAAAATGTACCGATGCGTACTTGTGTCTCACCCTGACGAATATTTGCAGTGCATCCTCTGGCGTGAGAATCCCACTGACGAAATCAAGGTTTACAAGCTGGATACGGTAACTTATGGAACGAAGCCTGCAGCGTTTTTGGCAATTCGTGCCATGCACCAACTGTCCTATGACGAGGAGGAATCTTTTCCGATTGGTGCCAAAATAGTGCGAAGAGATTTTTATGTGGACGATCTCATGTCTGGAGGTGATACGATCGAAGAAGCGAAGCAGATACGATGCGAAGTTAAGGAATTGCTGCTCAGAGGTCACTTTCCTATACGCAAGTGGTGCTCCAACGAGCCAAGCGTACTCGATGGAGAGCCGGAATGTGACAAGGAGAAGCTTATCAAGTTCCACGATGGAACTGACATCGCAAAAGCTTTGGGGCTGGTATGGGATCCTAGTTCGGATGCCCTATTATTTAACTTTTCTCAAATTATACCCGATGGCCAACCTACCAAACGTATTGTCTTGTCCACAATTGCAAGATTTTACGATCCACTTGGTTTAATAGCGCCTATTCTCTCTAAAGCCAAGATATTTCTGCAAAATTTATGAGAAAGAAGGTCTAAAATGGGATGAAACTTTGCCAGAGCCATTGTCGTCGGCGTGGTGTGAGCTGACATCTCAATTATCCGTGGTCCAAAATTTCAAATTCCCTCGATTTTTTATGCTGCCAAAGGCGTCTTTCCAGTTGCATGCCTTTTGTGATGCCAGTATGTCAGCGTATTGAGCATGCCTCTATTTGAGATCGGAAGCCGAAGGATTGGTTTCATCGCAACTACTTTGCTCAAAGTCAAAGGTTGCGCCCCTAAAAACGTGGACCATTCCCAAATCGGAGCTGTCTGCAGCATTATTGCTGGCTGAGCTGGTTTCTAGCGTGAAGCAAAGCTTATCATTTCCCTGTGATTTCCACTGTTGGTCGGATTCGACTATTGTGTTGTCCTGGATACGTGAACCACCGTCCAATTTTAACATTTTTGTATCCAACAGAATTGCGCAAATCCAGGAGATGACAAAAGACATGATTTGGCATCATGTTCCAACCAGCTTGAATCATGCAGATGTGGTGTCCGTGGCTGTACTCCGAGGGAGCTTTTGGATCTGAGACTGTGGCAAAAAGGACCTCCATTCCTACTTTTGAGCTCTTCTGAATGACCTGTTCAGGTGCAATCACTGAAGGAGCTTCCAGAGCGACGTCATGCGGTGTTACTTGGATCAGTTCGGCAGGATATTTCAATCGACAGCAAGTATCAAAACGCATTTTCTAAGCTTCAACGTGTATTCGCTTATGTCATCGTTTTATATCCCTTCGAAGCAAAAGCTGTCCTCGAGCAGGAGGATCGCTCACTCTACAGGATATCAACATGGGCACACGATTCTTCTTAGGAGCATTCAGCAAGTTCACTTTGCCGAGGAATTTGATACATGCACCGCCAACAAGCCACTTCCTCCAAAGAGCAAGTTGCTTTCTCTTAGGCCAGAGCTTGGCTCCGATGGACTGCTTCGAGTTGGTGGGAGACTCCAAAACTCTAATTTGGATTATGATGCAAAGCATCCCATATTGCTACCTAAGAATCATCCAGTCACCAAGGCTATAATCAACTGGTACCATCATAAATTTTTGCATGCTGGTTCGCAAGTTCTTCTCGCTTCGATGCGTCAAAAATATTGGCCAGTCGGAGGACGTAAATTTGTTGCAAGCGTGATCAACAAGTGTGTCAGATGTTTTCGGATGAAACCAACGATCCTCGAGCATGTGATGGGAAGTCTACCAGCAGATCGCGTTCAGCCGAACCCAGCATTTCACACTACTGGCATTGATTTTTGTGGACCATTTCATCACAAAGCAGAGACTCGTAATAAACCACCTCACAAGTGCTACATTTCGATGTTCGTCTGTTTTTCAACAAAGGCTACCCACCTGGAGGTCGTTCTGGATTTGTCAACTTCGTCGTTCATCGCAGCTTTGAGACGTTTCATCAGCTTGAGAGGCAAACCGCATACCGACAACGGCACAAATTTCGTTGGTGCAAAAAATGAGTTGGCAGAGCCTTAAGAATTGTTCTTAAGCGAGCCTCACACATCTGCTGTAACCCAATCCTGCCTTTCTGATGGCATCCAATGGAAATTTATCCCTCCTCGTGCGCCCCATTTCAGGGGTTTGTGGGAAGCTGCTGGTAAGGCAGCAAAATATCATTTCTATCGAGTCGTCGGCCCATCCATTTTAACCTTTGATGAACTTCGCACCCTTGCATACGAGATATCTGCTATTCTTAATTCTCGTCCACTTTGTCCAATTACAGAAGGTCCAGAAAATCTTGATGTGCTGACGCCTGCGCACTTCCTCAAAGGCTCGAGCTTCACAAAGTTTCCTGAACCAGATGTCACCCATCTCAACGCTAACCGTCTTAGTCGTTGGCAGCTGGTGACCCAGATGCAACAAAATTTCTGGAGGAAGTGGAGCACCGAGTATTTGTCCTTGTTGCAAGAGAGGCAAATGGCGAGCTGATTCCACAAATCTACAGGTCGGCAGCATCGTGCTGCTAAAAGATGACAACCTTCCACCTCTCAAATGGCAGCTTGGTCGCATCAGAAGTCATCTCGGCGAGATGGCATCATCAGAGTCGCTATGATCCGCACAGCGACGGGTCTTATCAAGCGAGCCGTTGCCAAAATTGCCGTTCTGCCCGACGAACCGAAACTGCTTGAAGAATGATTCTTCAACGGGGGAGCATGTTCGGAGCAGAAGCCTTTTGTTATATTAGAATAAGTTAAATATTTTAAATGTAAATGCCCGTTGGCTATTGTTTGTTTTGTTCTGAATTTTTGTAAACAACTAAATGCCTCACGCAGTCAGATCTTACGCTCAAAGCTTTTATCTTGGGAGCTTTACCATTTATCTGAGCTGAGCTTTCTGCTGCAGCTGGCCATCGGCCGCCGGCAATTGCATTTTACCAAGCACTGCAACTCCAGAGATCAGCAAATAAACATTTAAACATTGATCCAACCCGTGTCGTTGATTAATTCTAAAAGGTGTATATATCGTTATACTTCCTCAAAACATTGATAAAAAATTTAATACCATAAAAAAAAAACTTTTCTTAGTAAAACACATTTTTCCGACCGATCGGTCCTATGGCAGCTATATGCTTAGTCATCCGATTTTGATAATTTTTTCAAAATTATGTGAAAGCATAAGCAACTAATATACCAAGATTGGGGACGCTACGATTAAACCAAATTTTTCACTAAAATGGTTTTTGACCGACCGTTTATATGGCAGCTATACGCTATAGTCATTCGATTTTGATCAATTTTTTCAGAATTGTGTGGAAACATATAAAACAAATATATACTACGATTGGAGCCGCTACGATGAAAATCAAAAAGTTTTTCTCACAACGACTTATTTTTCGACCGATCGTTCCTATGGCAGCTATATGCTATAGTGATCCGATTTTGATACATTTTTCCAGAATTATGTGGAAGCATATAAAACTAACATATACCAAGATTGGGGACGCTACGATTTAAAACAAAAAAGTTTTTCTAACTAGAACTTGTTCTTAGACCGATCGTTCCTATGGCAGCTATAGATATAGTCATCCGATCCGGCCGGTTCCGACATATTAGTTGCGTGCAGTAAAAAGAAGACTCTGTGCAAAATTTCAGCTCGATAGCTTTAAAACTGAGAGACTAGTTCGCGTAGAAACAGACAGACGGACAGACAGACGGACAGACGGACGGACGGACAAGCGGAAATGAACTCAGCTTGTTGTCCTGATCAAGAATATATATAGTTTATGGGGTCGGAAATGAATATTTCTATGCGTTACAAACTTCTGGGCAAATTAATATACACTTTTCAAGTGTATAAAAAAGCAAGTGGGGTTCATTCGAAAGGTATTTTCAAGACCTATTTAATGGTATACATAAAAAATATATTTCATATTTTAGTATATTTCAATTCGTATTAAAATTAATTAGCTTTAAACGCTCTCTAAGTCATGCTTAAAATTTTCCTTTGCACATGCGCTTCTTATCTGCGTGTTTCTATCTGTTGGGACTTGTGTGAGTGAGTTCTCACACATGTATTTTAATCATATTTAAAGTGGTCATCAAACATTTTTGCATTTTTGTGTGGCTCAACTCAAACCAGAAATGTTAATTGATGCCCGTTCCCCCAAATCCTTACTTCTCACAGCTGATTCGACAATGTTGTCGGAGATCAGTTTCTCAACTTGTTTTTGTATCTCATCTGTTGGGCGGGCTTCAATAGTTTTTGATATAAACAGGCTCATTGTTTTTAGCCTTAGCTGTTCAAGACCGAATACATCGACATATTCTGTGCATAGTTCAGTTAACGTTTCTTTAAAAACGAGGGGGAACGTTTTTCGACAATGCTTTCAAAACTATTTCTTTTCTGACTTTTGATTTTAATTGGAATATTTCGAACTCGTGCAATGAAGAAATCAGGCCAATCCGCCTCGCTTTAGTGGTGAATATTCGGATTGGCCTGATTTCTTCGCAATGTTCACTACAGTCTTGGACAATGATCATGAGCTAAGTAATATCGAAAAATTCCAGTATCTCTGTGCCAGTTTGGACGGTGTTGCCCTGGATACCATACGTTTGCTCGAGCCATCTGATGCGAACTATGATAAAGTTAAAGAACTCCTCACTAACCGTTTCGACAACAATCTTCTCCATTTTCTGGCACACGTAAAGGCGATATTTGGGTTAAATGGTGTCGAGATGGGATCTGCAAAAAGTCTTCGAGAGCTGAGCGACAAGATAAACTCACATCTACGTGGAATTCGCACCCTGGCGAATGCAGAGGAGATCTTGGACGGATTGCTGATCCACATTGTTGCCCACAAACTGGACCAAAGGACTCGGGAGAAATGGGAAGAGGATTTACCAACCAATAAGCTGTTGACCTGGAACTCACTTGCTTTATTTTTGGAAAAGCGATGCAGGATGATGGAAAACTTGGAAAGTGCTTTGGTAACTCAGACACCAAGCCAACAGGTGAAAAAAAAACGCACAAACCTAACCAAAGTGCGCTTATTGCCTCATCCACTAACTCCAATCATCCTCTTTGTTTTTTTGTGATGCTAGAGATCATTTTGTGACAAAATGTTCTCGTTTCCTGAACCTAAGCCCCACTTTGCGGTACAAGGAGGCAAAGAAAATGCACCTCTGCCTAAGTTGTTTGCGCAAGGGACATAGTTTGCAGCAATGCAAGTCAGGCCACTGCAAGACTTGTCATATGAAGCACCATTCTTTGCTTTACATGACTTCGACTGCACCCACACCATCACAACCATCCTCATCATCACATTCACAAAATCCACCATCATCTTCATTAGTTTCATGCTCATCTTCATGACCAATTCCTCCACCTATCCAAAATAATATCCATAGTAATTACGTGTTGCTTGCCACTGCCAACATTATGGTAAAAAATCGCGCTGGCTCGCTCATTCCATGCCGCGCTATATTAGATTCAGCATCACAACTGAACTTTATAACCTCGCGTCTTGCTAGCCAGCTCCACCTTAAAACCCGACAATCTCATATATCGATATCTGGCATTGGAAAATCGACTTTGGATTCCGACAAAGCGGTTGATGTTGTGGCTCAATCACAGGATGCTAGCTATCGTGCTTCATTCGCTGCTGTTGTGACCCAGACCATTACCGACTATCAGCCACACTTCGATATTAATGCTACTGGGTGGAATATACCGCAAAACATAGCGTTAGCAGACCCCGCTTTCACAGATCTCAGCGCATCGATCTTTTAATTGGCGCTGGTCTCTTTTTGATCTGATTTGCATTGGGCAAATCCATTTGGCTGACAGTTTGCCAACACTTCCAGAACACCAAACTTGGTTGGATCGTCTCTGGAGGGTTTGCAAACGCGCCAGTGAAAACACCCAGCGTTGGCTGCCATTACAAGGTCGCCTCACGCGAACATTGATGAGGACTCACTGGCTGATACTGTGAAGCGTTTTTGGGAGATCGAGGATTGCTACTCTGCCCAGCCTGCAGTATCCAACGAGGATATGCTCTGCGTTCGGCTACCAGCCATTACTGGATTTGAGGCTCTTGGGGACTCTTATTGCATCGCTCTTCGTCGCTTAAAGAGTTTGGAGGCAAAATTTGAAAAAAATCCTGGTCTCAAGGCTCAATATGTCGCATTCCTGCAAGAATATATGGATTTAAAACACATGTCTTTAGCTTAAAGTCAGGTCGACACGCCCCAATATTTTCTTTCGCATCATTGCGTGCAAAAGCTAGAAAGCACCAGCACGAAACTTCGTGTTGTTTATGACGGATCGACTAAAACCACATCCGGGCGTTCTCTTAACGATTTGTTGCTAGCAGGGCCAACCATTCAGCCAAAAATATTCAACACACTACTTCGATTTCGATTTTTCAGGGTTGCACTTTGTGGAGACATTTGCAAAATGTACCGATGCGTACTTGTGTCTCACCCTGACGAATATTTGCAGTGCATCCTCTGGCGTGAGAATCCCTCTGACGAAATCAAGGTTTACAAGCTGGACACGGTAACTTATGGAACGAAGCCTGCAGCGTTTTTGGCAATTCGTGCCATGCACCAACTGTCCTATGACGAGGAGGAATCTTTTCCGATTGGTGCCAAAATAGTGCGAAGAGATTTTTATCAAGGAGAAGCTTATCAAGATCCACGATGGAACTGACATCGAAAAAGCTTTATACCCGATGGCCAACCTACCAAACGTATTGTCTTGTCCACAATTGCCAGAATTTACGATCCACTTGGTTTAATAGCGCCTATTCTCTCTAAAGCCTAGATATTTATGCAAAATTTATGGAAAGAAGGTCTAAAATGGGATGAAACTTTGCCAGAACCATTGACGTCGGCGTGGTGTGAGCTGACATCTCAATTATCCATTTGTCTTTTCCCTTTTGTGATGCCAGTATGTCAGCGTATGGAGCATGCATCTATTTGAGATCGGAAACCGAAGGATTGGTTTCATCGCAACTACTTTGCTCAAAGTCAAAGGTTGCGCCCCTAAAAACGATGACTATTCCGAAATTGGAACTGTCTGCAGCATTTTTGCTGGCTGAGCTGGTTTCTAGCGTCAAGCAAAGCTTGTCATTTCCCTGTGATTTCCACTGTTGGTCGGATTCGACTATTGTGTTGTCCTGGATACGTGAAGCACCGTCCAATTTTAACATTTTTGTATCCAACAGAATTGCGCAAATCCAGGAGCTGACAAAAGACATGATTTGGCATGAGGTTCCAACCCACTTGAATCCTGCAGATGTGGTGTCTCGTGGCTTTACTCCGAGGGAGCTTTTGGATCTGAGTCTGTGGCTAAAAGGACCTCCATTCCTACTTTTAAGCTCTTCTGGATGGCCTGTTCAGGTGCAATCACTGAAGGAGCTAAAAGAGCGACGTAATGCGGTGTTACTTGGATCAGTTCGGCAGGATATTTAAATAGACAGCAAGTATCAAAACACCTTTTCTAAGCTTCAACGTGTATTCGCTTATGTACATCGTTAGGTATCCCTTCGAAGCAAAAACTGTCCTCGACCAGGAGGATCGCTTACTCTACTGGATATCAACATGGGCACACGGATTCTTCTTAGGAGCATTCAACAAGTTCACATTGCCGAGGAATTTGTTGCATGCATAGCCTAAGCCACTTCCTCCAAAAGCAAGTTGCTTTCGCTTAGGCCAGAGCTTGGCTTCGATGGACTGCTTCGAGTTGGTGGTAGACTCCAAAACTCGAATTTGGATTACGATGCAAAGCATCCTTTATTGCTTCCTAAGAATCACCCAGTCACCAAGGCTATAATTAACTGGTACCATCTAAATTTTTGCATTGCTGGTTTGCAAGTTCTTCTCGCTTCGATGCGTCAAAACTACTGGCCAGTCGGAGGACGAAAGTTTGTTGCAAGCGTGATCAACAAGTGTGTCAGATGTTTTCGGATGAAACCAACGATCCTCGAGTATGTGATGGAAAGACTACCAGCAGATCGCGTTCAGCCGAACCAGCATTTCACACTACTGGCATTGATTTTGTGGTCCATTTTATCACAAAGCAGAGACTCGAAATAAGCCACCTCACAAGTGCTACATTTCGATGTTCGTCTGTTTTTCAACAAAGGCTACGCACCTGGAGGTCGTTCAGGATTTGTCAACTTCGTCGTTCATCGCAGCTTTTGAGACGTTTCATCAGCTTGAGAGGCAAAACCACCATGGACCGACAACGGCACAAATTTCGTTGGTGCAAAAAATGAGTTGGCAGTATTTAAACAATTGTTCTTAAGCGAGCCTCACACATCTGCTGTAACCCAATCCTGCCTTTCTGATGGCATCAAATCCCCTCGTGCGCCCCATTTCGGGGTTTTTGGAAGCTGCTGTTAAAGCAGCAAAATATCATTTTATCGAGCCGTTGGCCCATCCATTTTGACCTTTGATGAACTTCGCACCCTTGCATACGAGATATCTGCTATTCTTAATTCTCGTCCACTTTACCAACTACAGAAGGTCCAGAAAATCTTGATGTGCTGACGCCTGCACACTTTCTCAAAGGCTCGAGCTTCACGAAGTTTCCTGAACCAGATGTCACCCATCTCAACGCTAACCATCTTAGTCGTTGGCAGCTGACCCAGATGCAACAAAATTTCTGGAGGAAGTGGAGCACCGAGTATTTGTCCTTGTTAAGAGAGAGGCAATGGCGAGCTGACTCACAAATGGGCAGCTTGGTAGCATCGAGGAAGTCATCTCAGGAAGATGGCATCATCAGAGTCGCTATGATCCGCACAGCGAAGGGTCTTATCAACCGAGCCGTTGCCAAAATTGCCGTTCTGCCCGCGACGTTTGACCACGCAAAGTGCTCTTCTCGAACCCTAACGGCAGTGCCTCCTCGAACCTTACGGCAGTGCCCTCTCGACTTTCTCCTGACATCACTGAATATGATCTACAAAGTTCATCAAAGACACAGTTGGGTGTTCAGATTCGTTTGTTTCAAATTTAAATTTACCAGAGTAAGAGATATATCCACGTTCAAAATTTCGGTACCTCCAGCCTATTTTTGAACGACTTATAGTCTTTAACCATTTGGCCTGAGCATACGACTGTTCACGAATTTGAAAATGAAAATAATAGTCGTTCAAATATTGCCACTTTTTCCCGATCTTTAGTTGTTCGGGAAAAACCAGACAAAAGATTCCTTCCGTCTTATAGTTCATTATCAGAATGTACGTCGCTCCTAACGGAAACTTAACTCTTTATTTATTAATAGTTTTTCTTCTCTCTGCACATGTATTGCATTTACTGAGACTGGACTTCATACCGCAATCAATGACTCTAAAATTTTTAACAGTAACTCCCCATATACCATATATCATATGCACCATAGCAATTGCCAGAATTACGATCCACTTGGTTTATAGCGCCTGTTCTCTCTAAAGCCTAGATATTTATGCAAAATTTATGGAAAGAAGGTCTAAGGGATGAACCACTGAACCATTGACGTCGGCGTGGTGTGAGCTGGACATCTCAATTATCCATTTGTCTTTTCCCTTTTTGTGATGCCAGTATGTCAGCGTATGGAGCATGCATCTATTTGAGATCGGAAACCGAAGGATTGATTTCATCCACTACTTTGCTCAAAGACGTCAAGTTGCGCCCCTAAAAACGATGACTATATACGATGGGTAAGGTGGAACTGTCTAACAACATTTTTAACAAAAAACCACAAATAATAATATAAGTTGCTGGCTGAGCTGAAGTTTTTAGCGTCAAGCAAACTTGTCATTTCCCTGTGATTTCCACTGTTGGTCGGATTGGATTATTGTGTTGTCCTGGATACGTGAAGCACCGTCCAATTTTTAACATTTTGTATCCAACAGAATTGCGCAAATCCAGGAGCTGACAAAAGACATGATTTGGCATGAGGTTCCAACCCACTTGAATCCTGCAGATGTGGTGTCTCGTGGCTTTACTCGAGGGAGCTTTTGGATCTGAGTCTGTGGCTAAAAGGACCTCCATTCCTACTTTTAAGCTCTTCTGGATGGCCTGTTCAGGCAATCACTGAAGGAGCTAAAAGAGCGACGGGCAAGTGGTGTTACTTGGATTGTTCGGCAGGAGGTTTAAATAGACAGCAAGTATCAAAACACCTTTCCTAAAGATTCAATTGTCTAAATGGTTATGTACATCGTTAGGTATCCTTTAGAAGCAAAAACTGTCCTCGACCAGGAGGATCACTTGCTCTACTGGATATCAACATGGGCACGGATTCTTCTTAGGAGCATTAACAAGTTCACTCTGCCGAGGAATTTGTTTGTATGCATAGCCGCCAACCACTTCTAAAAAAGCCAAGTTGCTTTCGCTTAGGCCAGACTGGCTCCGATGGACTGCTTCGAGTTGATGGTAGACTCCAAACTCGAATTTGGATTACGATGCAAAGCATCCTGTTGCTTCCTAAGAATCACTCAGTCACCAAGGCTATACTAACTGGTACCATCATAAATTCTTGTGCTGGTTTGCAAGTTCTCTCCTTCGATGCGTCAAAACTACTGTGCCAGTCGGAGGACGTAAGTTTGTTGCAGAAAGAGCGAGGAAGAAGTGTTGTCAGTTTGCTCAACAAGTGTAATCGGATTGAAACCAACGATCCTCGAGATGATGGAAAGACACCAGCAGACGCGTTCAGCCGAACCCAGCATTTCACACTACTGGCATTGATTTTTGTGGTCCATTTATCACAGCAGACTCGTAAAATAGGCCACCTCACAAGTGCTACATTTCGATGTTCGTCTGTTTTTCAACTAAGGCTACGCACCTGGAGGTCGTTCAGGATTTGTCAGCTTCGGCGTTCCTTCGCAGCTTTGAGACGTTTCATCAGCTGAGAGGCAAACCGCACACCATATGGACCGACAAGGCACAAATTTCGTTGGTGCAAAAATGAGTTGGCAGAGCTTAAACAATTGTTCTTAAGCGAGCCTCACATCTGCTGTAACCCAATCCTGCCTTCTCAGGGGCATCAAATGGAAATTTATCCCCCTCGTGCGCCCCATTTCGGGTTTGTGGAGCAGCGCTGAAGACAAAATATCATTTCTGACGAGGCCAATGGCCCATCCATGACCTTTGATGAACTTCGCACCCTTGCATACGAGATATCTGTCTTTTAAATTCTCGTGCACTTTATCCAATTACAGAAGGTCCAGAAAATCTTGATTGCTGACGCCTAGCACACTTTCTCTCAAAGGCTCACGAGTCAGAAGTTTCTGGAACCAGATGTCACCCATCTAACGCTAACCATCTTGTCGTTGGAGCTGGTGACCCAGATGCAACAAAATTTCTGGAGGAAGTGCCGAGTATTTGTCCTTGTTGCAGAGAGAGGCAAATGGCGAGCGTGACTCACTGGCAGGCTGGCGCATCCAGGAAGTCATCTCAGGTGAAGATGGCATCATCAGAGTCTGCTATGATCCGCACAGCGGAAGGGTCTTATCAAGCGAGCCGTTGCTCAAAATTGCCGTTCTGCCCGACGTTTGACCCTTACGGCAGTCCTCGAACCCTAACGGTAGTGCCTCCTCGAACCCTTACGGCAGTGCCCTCTCGACTTTCTCTGACTATCACTGAATATGATCTAC
Source organism: Lordiphosa mommai (assembly GCA_018904225.1). Lineage (NCBI taxonomy): Eukaryota > Metazoa > Arthropoda > Insecta > Diptera > Drosophilidae > Lordiphosa > Lordiphosa mommai. The sequence continues at coordinate 486,750 of JAEIFT010000185.1, forward strand.
AAGAGTTCATCAAAGACACAGTTGGGTGTTCAGATTCGTTTGTTTTCAAATTTAAATTTACCAGAGTTAGAGATATATCCACGTTCAAAAATTCCGGTACCTCCAGCCTATTTTGAACGACTTATGTCTTTAACCATTTGGCCTGAGCTTACGACTGTTCACGAATTTGGAAGTATGAAATAATAGTCGTTCAAATATTGCCACTTTTTTCCCGATCTTCTGGTCGTTCAAAAAACTAGACAAAGATTCCTTCCATCTTATAGTTCATTCCATTATCTTGGCTCCTAACAAACTTAACTCTTTATTTATTACATAGTTTTTCTTTCTCTGCACATGTAATTGCATTTACTGAGACTGGACTTCATACCGTAATCAATGACTCTAAAATTTAACAGTAAATTTACCTCATATACCATATATCATATACCTATACAATTGCCAGAATTTACGATCCACTTGGTTTAATAGCGCCTATTCTCTCTAAAGCCTAGATATTTATGCAAAATTTATGGAAAGAAGGTCTAAAATGGGATGAAACTTGCCAGAACCATTGACGTCGGGTGGTGAGCTGACATCTCAATTATCCATTGTCTTTTTCCTTTTGTGATGCCAGTATGTCAGCGTATGGTACATCCATTTTGAGATCGGAAACCGAAGGATTGGTTTCATCGCAACTACTTTGCTCAAAGTCAAAGGTTGCGCCCCTAGAAACGTGACTATTCCGAAATTGGATCCCGCAGCATTTTTCTTGCTGGCTGAGCTGGTTTCTAGCGTCAAGCAAAGCTTGTCATTTCCCCTGTGATTTCCACTGTTGGTCGGATTCGACTATTGTGTTGTCCTGGATACGTGAAGCACCGTCCAATTTTAACATTTTGTATCCAACAGAATTGCGCAAATCCAGGAGCTGACAAAAAGACATGATTTGGCATGAGGTTCCAACCCACTTGAATCCTGCAGATGTGGTGTCTCGTGGCTTTACTCCGAGGGAGCTTTTGATCTGAGTCTGTGGCTAAAGGACCTCATTCTACTTTTAAGCTCTTCTGATGGCCTGTTCAGGTGCAATCACTGAAGGAGCTAAAAGAGTGACGTAATGCGGTGTTACTTGGATCAGTTCGGCAGGATATTTAAATAGACAGCAAGTATCAAAACACCTTTTCTAAGCTTCAACGTGTATTCGCTTATGTACATCGTTTGGTATCCCTTCGAAGCAAAAACTGTCCTCGACCAGGAGGATCGCTTACTCTACTGGATATCTAAAATGGCCCCACGGATTTTTCGAGAATTCAACAAGTTCACTTTGCCGAGGAATTTGTTGCATGCATAGCTAGCCACTTCCCTCCAAAAAAGCAAGTTGCTTTCCCTTATGCCAGAGCTTGGCTCCGATGGACCTCGAGTTGGTGGTAGACTCCAAAACTCGAATTTGGATTACGATGCAAAGCATCCTATATTGCTTCCTAAGAATCACCCAGTCACCAAGGCTATAATTAACTGGTACCATCATAAATTTTTGCATGCTGGTTTGCAAGTTCTTCTCGCTTCGATGCGTCAAAACTACTGGCCAGTGGAGGACGTAAGTTTGTTGCAAGCGTGATCAACAAGTGTGTCAGATGTTTTCGGATGAAACCAACGATCCTCGAGCATGATGGAAAGACTACCAGCAGATCGCGTTCAGCCGAACCCAGCATTTCACACTACTGGCATTGATTTTTGTGGTCCATTTTATCACAAAGCAGAGACTCGAAATAAGCCACCTCACAAGTGCTACATTTCGATGTTCGTCTGTTTTTCAACAAAGGCTACGCACCTGGAGGTCGTTCAGGATTTGTCAACTTCGTCGTTCATCGCAGCTTTGAGACGTTTCATCAGCTTGAGAGGCAAACCGCACACCATATGGACCGACAACGGCACAAATTTCGTTGGTGCAAAAAATGAGTTGGCAGAGCTTAAACAATTGTTCTTAAGCGAGCCTCACACATCTGCTGTAACCCAATCCTGCCTTTCTGATGGCATCAAATCCCCCCTCGTGCGCCCCATTTCGGGGGTTTGTGGGAAGCTGCTGTTAAAGCAGCAAAATATCATTTCTATCGAGCCGTTGGCCCATCCATTTTGACCTTTGATGAACTTCGCACCCTTGCATACGAGATATCTGCTATTCTTAATTCTCGTCCACTTTATCCAATTACAGAAGGTCCAGAAAATCTTGATGTGCTGACGCCTGCACACTTTCTCAAAGGCTCGAGCTTCACGAAGTTTCCTGAACCAGATGTCACCCATCTCAACGCTAACCATCTTAGTCGTTGGCAGCTGGTGACCCAGATGCAACAAAATTTCTGGAGGAAGTGGAGCACCGAGTATTTGTCCTTGTTGCAAGAGAGAGGCAAATGGCGAGCTGACTCCACTGGCAGCTTGGTCGCATCGAGGAAGTCATCTCAGGCGAAGATGGCATCATCAGAGTCGCTATGATCCGCACAGCGAAGGGTCTTATCAAGCGAGCCGTTGCCAAAATTGCCGTTCTGCCCGACGTTTGACCCTTACGGCAGTGCCTTCTCGAACCCTAACGGCAGTGCCTCCTCGAACCCTTTTTACGGCAGTGCCCTCTCGACTTTCTCCTGACATCACTGAATATGATCTACAAGAGTTCATCAAAGACACAGTTGGGTTGTTCAGATTCGTTTGTTTTCAAATTTAAATTTACCAGAGTTAGAGATATATCCACGTTCAAAATTTCGGTACCTCCAGCCTATTTTGAACGACTTATGTCTTTAACCATTTGGCCTGAGCATACGACTGTTCACGAATTTGAAAATGAAAAATAATAGTCGTTCAAATATTGCCACTTTCCCCTGATCTTCTGGTCGTTCAAAAAACTAGACAAAGATTCTTCCGTCTTATAGTTCATTATCGAATGTACGTCGGCTCCTAACAAAACTTAACTCTTTATTTATTAATAGTTTTTTCTTTTCTGCACATGTCATTGCATTTACTGAGACTGGACTTCATACCGCAATCAATGACTCTAAAATTTTTAACAGTAAATTTACCTCATATAGATTTGATCGTCCATCTGGGCAGGGAGGTGGGGTGGGATTTTTCATCAGAGTTAATACCAATATATAGCCCGAATCCAATTGAATTTGTTTGTGTAAAACTGACATTTCAGCGTGTTTCTGTTTTTGTCACATGCTCTTAAATCCCGCCAAGGTCGGATACAGACTTATATGTAGAACATTTGTCCGCTATTAAGTATATTTCCACACTTCTTTCTGATTATAACCACATGATTGTTCTTGGTGACTTTAACCTCCCAGGAATATCATGGTCCACATCAAGGATTCAAATTCCCTTTACCAAATTCACAAAATATTTTTGTGGATGGCTAAATAGAAATTTCGCTTTTGCAAGTCAACATGATTCAAAATTCACTGAAAAGACTTTTGGATCTTGTGTTTGTACTAGACGCTTCCAACATCACGTTATGTAGAACTGATCCACTTTCACTCCCAGAAGATCCTTACCATCCAACATTTGAATTGATATTGGACTTTCGAACTCCCTTAGTAGAGGCATCAAGCAATTCAATTCAGCTTCGTCGATGTTTCAGGAAAGCTAACTTTGGTATGCTTAATAACCTGATCCTCCAAGCAGATTGGACACAGTTCAATGAGTGTGCAGATATGGATGTTGCCCTCAAACTCTTCCATGAGAAGATTTCGTTCGCGATTGATATCAGCGTACCTCTTTCCGATGGTCCGCCAACTACTAATAAACCTCCCTGGTTTACTCGCCAACCTTCAAATTTAAAAAACAGAAAATGTAGATTTGTACAAAAAACTAAAATGCTCTGGCTCACCTATTTCTGTTGCCCAGTGTATATAAGGGCCCGTTCTGACTTTCGCATTCTGATTTCTCAATGTTACAATGCCTATTTGTCCCGTTGCAAGGATCAATTTAGAGAATATCCAGAAACAATTTTTACAGCTTTGTAAATACAAAGAGACGGTCTTCAACGTATCCTTCGTCCGTTCATTTTGGTAATGCTATGGCAAATAACGACCATGATATTGCTAATTTGTTTTCCGATTTTTTTAGTTCAACCTATAACAGCAATCAAGCCTATCCGTATGATGTTCAAAGATCGATCTGCATAGTTAGTCCAATTTTAACTGAAACTTCATTGTCTCAGCATTTAAAATCAATTACTCCTGTTTATTCCCCCTGGCCTGATGGTGTTCCTAGTTGTATGTTAAGGTACTGCGCCGACTTATTGACAGCAGTTCTGTTAAAATTATTCAATCTGTCCATAAGCTCTTCTCACTTTCCTGATTCATGGAAGGAATCTTTTATTATTCCTTTGCATAAAAAGGGTTCCAAATCTGATGTCGAAAATTACAGATGTATTTCTAAGCTTTCCGCAATTCCAAAATTATTTGAGAACCTTATAACTTCTCACTTGCAACATCTCTGTCGGTCACTTGTTTCACCGGCCCAACATGGGTTTATGAAAGGCAGATCCACTACTACAAATTTACTTGAATTCACTACTGTTAATCATGAGCTATTATTGCATAAACTTGACCTTCTTGGATTTTCATCCGATTTGGTTTCTTGGATATCGAACTATCTGAACTCCAGAACACAGAAAGTTTTACTTAGAAATTCTCTTTCCAAAACACTTACAGTAACTTCTGGGGTTCCACAGGGTAGTCACCTGGGTCCCTAACATTCTTTGTTTATAAATTAGCTTCCTCCGATCTTAGCTCATTCTCGCATATTAATGTAAGTAGATGATGTTAAGCTTTGCCTTTCTTATAAAGAAGCAGACTCTTTCATTGATCTCCAATCAGATCTGGAAGTTTTTCAGTCCTGGTGTAATGTAAATCTTCTGAACCTTAACTGTTCGAAGTGCATGTGTATGACATTTCATAGAACGGAGCCTCATTTAGCTTCATACTCCCTGTATAACACTTGCTTAAATCGTATTTACGAAATGAACGACTTGGGTAATATTCTCGATCCTAAACTTAATTTTAACGAACATATTTGCAGAACAGCTAACAAAGCCATAAGTGTGCTTGGATTTATTAAGCGTTGGTCCAAGGAGTTCAACGACCCTTACACAACCAAGACCCTTTACACCTCTCTTGTTCGTCCGATACTGGAATATGGTTCATGTGTGTGGTGCCCTCAATATAAGAAGTATCAAGAGCGCCTAAAGTCTGTACAAAAGCAATTCCTACTGTTTGCTCTCCATGGTCTTAATTGCGAACCTAATGTACGTCTTCCGTCCTATTCTAGTAGACTGCTTTACAATTAACCTTCCTTCTCTAAAAAAATCGAAGAACTATGCTGGGAGTAATTTTTGTTCACAAACTAATACACGGTGAAGTTGACTCTCCGGAGTTAATTAGTCAACTTAGATTCAACGTCCCTGTAGGGTTACAAGAAACTTTTCCCTCTTTCTCTTCAACGTTGTACTTCTAATTACACTTTATATGAACCATTTCGTGTTGTCTGCAGGACCTGAATGTTCTCTTTTCCTTATTAAAACTCGCACATTAATCCATTTAGCTCGAAACTAGAACTATTCGTATAATGATTGCTTGTATAACCAGTGTATACTACATTTTATTTTTTTTTTGTGTATAGGTTGCCCATATTCAACCGACCCATCTGGCAACGCCATAACTTTTGACAGAGATGTCAGATCGCTTAATGACATACCGCGTTTGAAACGTCAGTCCAAGCTGATTTTTACCATGGAACAATACACGCCACGCGAGCGCTCTGAAATAGTTGAAATTTACATTCAACAGAACAAGTCAATTGTGATAACAAAATTATCATGTCCGATGAAGCCCATTTCACATTGAATGGGACCGTAAATAAGCAAAATTGCCGTATTTACGCCACTGAAAATCCTCAGGAGATTCAAGAAGTGCCTCTTCATGACGAAAAAGTCACAGTTTGGTGCGGCGTTAGTGCGAAAACGGTCATTGGGCCGTTTTTCTTCCAAAATGAAAATGGCCATGCTGTTACCATCAACCAGGAGCGTTATCGCGACATGATGACCAATTTTGTGATGCCAATTATTCGTCGAAAGCGTATGAGGCAGTTCTGGTTTCAACAAGACGGCGCTCCACCGCACACAAGTCGCATAACAATCGATTTTCTGAAGAAATTGTTTCCGGGCCGTTTGATGTCGAAAAGTGGTGATTTGGACTGGCCACCGCGTTCGCCCGATTTGACGCCGCCTGACTTCTTCTTGTGGGGATATTTGAAGTCAAAGGTTTACGTTAACAAGCCAAGGACCGTAGAAGAGCTCAAGAACAAAATTCGTGAAGAAATAGCCTCTATTCCGGCCGAAATTTTGGCGAAAACGAAGGAAAATGCTGCAAAAAGGGCACAATACGCCATCAACGCCAGAGGCGGACATTTGAGAGATATCATATTCAAAAATTGATGTAAACAAATCTACTTGGAACAAATTAAATGATTAAGATTGCCAACCGCCAAATTTTTATTTTTTTCTTTGATTTTTTAAAAAAACATGGGTCCGTCGATTATGGGCAACCCTGTATTTGTAAAATATATGTGTTAATTATTTTAGTTTTTCAAGCGTAATTACAAATTTATACATTATTAATTTTTTTCTTTCCCTCGCGTTTCTCGTTGTCGCACGTCATGCGACTGCGCCCCTCGGTCGGTTGGGCGGGTGGTGGGTTGCTGTTTGCTCTGGGTTCCGCGCGTAACAAGCCCTGGCTTGGTGTCGCATGGGCCACTTGAACGTACTGCGCATTGTACGTCAACGTCCAAATAAAAATCCAAAACTGCTTGAAGAATGACTCTTCAACGGGGGGAGCATGTTCGGAGCAGAAGCCTTATATTAGAATAAGTTATATATTTTAAATGTAAATGCCCTTTGGCTATTGTTTGTTTTGTTATGCATTTTGTAAACAACAAAGCGTCTCACGCAGTTAGATCTTACGCTCAAAGCTTTTATCTTATGAGCTTTGCCACTTATCTGAGCTGAGCTTTCTGCTGCAGCTGGCCATTGGTCACCGGCAATTGAATTTTATCAATCACTGCAACTCCAGAGATCCGCAAATAAACATTTAAACATTGATCAAACCCGTGTAGTTGATCAATTCGAAAAGGTGTATATATCGTTATATTTCCTCAAAACACCCTGAGTAGAGGGTATATCGAAGTCTTAAATTTCACTCTCTTCACGCGACTTCAACTTACGCTCTCGTTATACACTTGAAAAGTGTATATTAATTTTGCCCAGAAGTTTGTAACGCATAGAAATATTTATTTCCGACCCCATAAACTATATATATTCTTGATCAGGACGACGAGCTGAGTTCATTTCCGCTTGTCCGTCCGTCCGTCTGTCCGTCTGTCTGTCTGTCTGTCTGTCTGTCTGTCCGTCTGTCCGTCTGTCCGTCTGTCCGTCTGTCCGTCTGTCTGTCTGTCTGTTTCTACGCAAACTAGTCCCTCAGTTTTAAAGCTATCGAGCTGAAATTTTGCACAGAGTCTTCTTTTTACTGCACGCAACTAATATGTCGGAACCGGCCGGATCGGATGACTATATCTTATAGCTGCCATAGGAACGATCGGTCGAAAAATAAGTCTTAGTGAGAAAAACTTTTTTATTTTCCATCGTAGCGTCACCAATCGTAGTATATATTAGTTTTATATGATTCCACACAATTCGGAAAATATTTATCAAAATCAGATGACTATAGCATATAGCTGCCATATAAACGGTCGGTCAAAAAACTACTTCTAGTGAGAAAAACTTTTTTGTTTTCCATCGTAGCGTTTCCAATCTTGGTATATATTAGTTTTATATGCTTTCACATAATTTCGAAAAAATTTATCAAAATCGGGTGACTATAGCATATAGCTGCCATATAAACGGTCGGTCAAAAAACTACTTCTAGTGAGAAAAACTTATTTGTTTTCCATCGTAGCGTCTCCAATCTTGGTATATATTAGTTTTATATGCTTTCACATAATTTTGAAAAAATTTATCAAAATCGGGGGACTATAGCATATAGCTGCCATATAAACGGTCGGAAAAAACTTTTTTTGTTTTCTATCGTAGCGTCTCCAATCTTGGTATATATCAGTTTTATATTTTTTTACATAAGTTCGAAAAAATTTATCAAAATCGGATGACTATAGCATATAGCTGCCATAGAACCGATCGGTCGGAAAATGTGTTTTACAAAGAAAAGCTTTTTATGGTATCAAATTTTTATTATTAAATATTAAAAAGTTTAAAATATTTGATACCTATATTCTATATATTTTTTACCGGTTCAATCAGTTGGAGTAAACTTTTTCAAGTGTATTTAAACTTCGGCACAGTCGAAGTTAGCTTTCCCTTCTCGTTTTTTAATAAATTATTTACAATTTTTGCGTTTTTATTCATGTGCGTTTAAATAAACATACTATCGAAAACTATCGTGGACTATCGATGTTTTTAAAAAAATATCGTTGACTATCGATGGTGCCGACTATCGATAGTTCTCCACTTCTACTGAGTATTAAAATTCAGTAATTAACGATCTATCGAAATATATCAAGATCGACAATATAACATCTGCAGCACATTACGCTAAGGAAACAAAATTTAGATTAGAAATAGCTAGAATTATGCTTGAAGAAGCGAAAAGGAAACAAAAATCTATATATGATCTAAAGGTTAATGATTTTGATTTAAAAATAGGAGACCGCGTTATATTAAATAACGAAACAGGTCATAAATTAGATAGTAGCTATTTAGGTTCATATAAAGTTATAAAAATAGAAGATGGGGTTTATACAATCATATCAGATGATAAAAATAAAAAACAAACAGTTCATAAGGATAGGTTAAAAATTTTTATTTCGTAATCCAATTTTTAAAACCACCGATGATAAAATATCTATGAAAATTATTTTGAATATTTTCTAAATACTTACTTAAACTTAACACATTCATTTTAATACATTTTTCAATTTTTATTGCACATTTTTATTAAATATAACAATATATAATATATTCCCATAAATGAGAAGAAAAAACCAAACACCAAAAAAAAATAAATATATAAATATACATATGTATACAAAATAATTTTATTAAAATAACTTCATTATATTACGTTATTTTTCAAAAGGAGGGAGATGTAATATGCACACATATAGAGTACACACTGTACTCAGTACTTTAAATAAAATACACATTGTAACACTTTGTCGCAATGTCCAAATCCAAGCACATTTCAAGTGTAAAGAAATACGATCTTTTGTTGGGCAACTAATACACAAATGCAGCGTCAGCATAACTGAGCATAAGCCAGTGGCGCAGCTAATACATATTTGTTTATGTGCACATGTCATCCTCTCTGCCAAATATATTATGTATAACATAGCCGCTCCGCCGCCGGCGTTTACGACAGCGTAGCTGCGCGACCTTAGAATTAAGTTAACTTTAATTCAGAGACAATTCTGACTATGCACGAAACACATGTCTTGAAATAAATCCATCAAGTAAAATTTTTAAAAGAACCTACGTAAAACTTGTTTTATATGAAGAGCAACTAACGATGGAAAGTGGGTGATACAACAATATGTTAGTTTTATATGTTTCCACATAATTCTGGAAAAATGTTTCCAAATCGGATCACTATAGCATATAGCTTCCATAGAAACGGTCGTTCAAAAAACTACTTCTACTGAGAAAAACTTTTTTTTTTCTATCATAGCGTTTCCAATCTTGGTATATATTAGTTTCATATGCTTTCACATAGTTTTGAAAAAATTAATCAAAATCGGAAGACTATAGCATATAGCTGCCATAAGACCCATCAGTCGGAAAATGGGTTTTTCTAAGAAAAGTTTTTTATGGTATCAAATTTTTATTATTAATGATTAAAAATTGTAAATATCTGATATCTATATCCTATATATATTTTACTGGTTAAATCAGTTGGAGTAAAGTTTTTCAAGTGTATTAAAACTTCAGCGCAGTCAAAGTTAGCTTTGCTTTCTCGTTAAAATAGATTGTTCGAACCTTCTAGACATATATTTTAATCATTATTACCTATCGATCCGCCATACATCATTTTCCGATCAGATGAGCTATAGTAGAGTTGCCACCCCGCGATTTGGAAAAACCTGATATCTCCAACAATTTTGGCATGTTGTGATCTAATAAAATATTCTTACCCTGAGTAACGGGTATATCGAAGTCGAGCAGGGCCGATTTCAACTAACGCTCTCGTTCATATATATACTTGTTAGTCATTTAAATTGTAAGTTTTTCTTATAATTATAAATAATCAATTTTCTTTATATTAAATAATCAAAAATGAATAATCAAATGTACATAAGCCAAGATAAACCATTAATAAAGTATAATTAAATCCTGAATATGTTCTTAACACCTTTTTGTTGTTCGTCCTGAGTAAAGCATGTGGAGGTCTAGTGGCACATGAATCGTCGTTGAGACTATTAAAGGGTCCTTACATAATTCTTGTAAGGCATAGGTCGGGAGGGTAGAGAAGAAAATCAAGTTCATCGGATTTCCCACCCCTATTGGAATATGATCTGGCTATCCGTCGGGAGCTTTAACGTTATATTTTTATACCCGTTAAAAAGGGTATACTAAGTTCGTGCAAATGTATGTAACAGGCTGAAGGAAGCATTTCCGACCCCATAAAGTATATATATTCTTGTAAAAAGGGTATACTATGTTCGTGCAAATGTATGTAACAGGCAGAAGGAAGCATTTCCGACCCTATAAAGTATATATATTCTTGATCAGCATCAATATCCGAGTCGATATAGACATGTCCGTTTGCCCGTATGAACACCTAGATCTCAGAGACTATAAGAGTTAGAGCTACAATTTTTTCAGTGTAAGCTTGTATTGTCTGCACACAGATCAACTTTGTTTCAAATTTTTGCCACGCCCCCTCCCGCCCCCGCAGTATGAAAAAAATCTCATATCTCCCACCATTTTGAAAAAAGATTGTTCGGACCTTCAAGAATCATCATTACCTATTGATCCGCCATACATCATTTTCCGATCAGACGAAAGATAGTAGAGTTGTCGCCCCATCAATTTGAAAAATACCTCATATCTCCCACAATTTAGAAAATACATTGTTAAAACCTTCTAGACAAATATTTTAATCATCATCCAACCGATCCGCCATACATAATTTCTTGATCAGATGAACGATAGAAAAGTTCTCGCCCCCGCAATTTGAAAAATACCTCAAATCTCCCACAATTTTGGAAATAGATTGTTCGAACCTATTAGATATATCGATCCGCCATACATCATTTTCCGATCAGATAAGCTATAGTAGAGTTGCCACCCCAGCAATTTGAAAAATACCTCATATCTCCCACAATTTGTATACGCTTGATAAGTGTATATTAATTTTGCCCAGAAGTTTGTAACGCATAGAAATATTCATTTCCGACCCCATAAACGATATATATTCTTGATCAGAACGACGAGCTGAGTTCAATTCCGCCTGTACGTCCGTCCGTCTGTCTGTCCGTCTCAGTGGTCGATTTCTTAGGTCAAAAATAAAAAAGTCAAAGTAAAAAATTTGTCTCCAAATGTGTCATCACTCTTTCTTAAAACAACATGAAATTTAATGGTTAAGTTGCTTTTGTTCTATTTCAATCGAATCCTTTACGAATACACAAGAGAGAGAATAACGAGAAGGCAAAGCTAACTTCGACTGTGCCGAAGTTTTAATACACTTGAAAAACTTTACTCCAACTGATTTAACCGGTAAAATATATATAGGATATAGATATCAGATATTTAAAATTTGTAAATCATTGATAATAAAAATTTTATAACCATAAAAAAAAACTTTTCTTAGTAAAACACATTTTCCGACCGATCGGACCTATGGCAGCTATATGCTATAGGCATCCGATTTTGATAAATTTTTTTAAAAATTATGTGAAAGTATATAAAACGAGTATATACCAAGATTGGGGACGCTACGAAAGAAAACAAAATACATTTTCTCACTAGAACTAGTTTTTTGACCGATGGCAGCTATATGCTATAGTGATCCGATTTTGATACATTTTTCCAGAATTATGTGGAAACATATAAAACTAATATATACCAAGATAAGGGACGCTACTATGGAAAACAAAACAGTTTTTCTTACTAAAACTTATTTTCCGACCGATCGTTCCTATGGCAGCTATATGATATAGTCATCCGATCCGGCCGGTTCCGACATATTAGTTGCGTGCAGTAAAAAGAAGATTCTGTGCAATTTCAGCTCGATAGCTTTAAAACTGAGGGACTAGTTCGCGTAGAAACAGACAGACAGACGGACAGACGGGCAGACAGACGGACAGACGGACGGACGGACAAACGGAATTTAACTCAGCTCGTCGTCCTGATCAAGAATATATATAGTTTACATGGTCGTAAATGAATATTTCTATGCGTTACAAACTTCTGGGCAAAATTAATATACACTTTTCAAGTGTATAATAACACGTCGACATTGCTGTTTGAGACGCATGAAAGTGAGCTCTTTCTGGAAAAATTTAATTTAAATATTAAATCATTTGGTATCGGCGCGCATTAAAATGAATATTGAAAAAAGAGGTATTAACTATATATAATTATAGACATGTCCGTCTGTCCGTATGAACACCTAGATCTCAGAGACTATACACTCAGAAAAAATGGCGTTCTAAAAGGCAGCACAAAATTCTTACTTTTATACCCAATCCGTTCTCACTTTTTCTGTTCTTAAATTAAGATCACGTTCTTAAATGTATACCAACCGTTCTAAATCTACGAACAAATCAAGAAAAAGCGTTCTTAAATTGTGTCTTGAAAAATGACCGATTCGTCTCAACGAACAATTTGCATAAAAATGGTTAATTTATTTTCAATCCAGACGCTTTTATTTTCATTATTGTTTTAATTTATATTATTTTTATTCATTCTATAATATTGTTTATTTATTGTTTGAGTTTATTATTTTGTAAACATATTTTTAAGCCTTCTCCTTTTATTTTTCCTCATCCTTCTCTTTTTCTCTTTTTTCGACTTCTATACTACTGAAATTTGTGTTAGGTCTAGTAACGTCTCTGGCTTCAATTGGCTGTGAACTGGGGCATAGCTGGCCTGACGGGCAAATAAAATTCCCCCACCGTGTCGGAGTCGTTACTAGTCGATTTGTAATTTTGTTAGATTTTCCTTGTTAGGCTTTCTTAGTTCATTAAGCCTTTTTATAACGTATTCAGTTTTTTCTTTTTTTGGTTGACAGCCACCATTTGTCGACTTTTTTTTCCAACAAATAAACAAATAAAGAAATAGACTGAATTTGACATTGACTTTCTATCAAAAAGTAATTCGCTGTTAACGAAATATTTTTTTAATTTATTTTAATTTAAAAACTATTTTTAAAATTGAAAAAAATTTGTTAAAAGGGAAGTCAATTGTTTTACAAGTTTTGTATATCGGATTAGTTTTGCTAAATATAATAGTATTTTACTGTAGCCTGTACTTATTATTATTACAAAAATGTTTTGCTAAAGTTTTATAAAAATTGTTCTTGTTGGAAAAGCTTCAAAAGTATTTAATTTATTGCTCTAATTTTTATCTTAATTATTTCGTTTAAAAATTTGGCCGTTTTAATATTTTATAAGATATATTTTGATTAATTCAGATATAAACAAATAAAACGAGCAGGCAACGGTAACTTCGATAATGGCAAAGTTTTAATATATGTACTTGGAACAGCTCGATACAACTGTCGTCCCTATAGGATATATAAGATAAAGGTGCCATATTTTAGTTAATTCAGATTCATAAATAATCAAATAGCTTATTTCTAAATTTGAGCACGATATCATCAAAAACATTGTTTTTTCACTAGGCTCACTGAGATAAAAAATCTTTCTATCCTTTAATTTATAACGTTTAAATATTACGGTACAAAACTTAAACTTTAAAAGTTTTTTGATATCAAATGTATTACCAAAATTCATTGAATTAGAAAAACAAAGTAATTTAAAATGAACAAAATGGTAGACATTAAAAACTAGTTAACTTTGATTTTTCTAATTATATCATTTTTCTAATTTAACCATTAAATGCCTGATTATATTGAATAACTGTAACTGAAAAATTCGGGAATAGGAACGTTTATTATTATCAAAAATATAGCTCGATTTTTTTTAATTATATCACCTCAGTTCACATTAAAATTATTTTGGTTTGAAAAGGTTACTTAATGTTGCCACATTAATTTAAAGTGTAAACATACCACGTATAATACACGTTTCTCCTTACATCTCTTAAAAAAGACGACATAGATAATTGATATGAACTCAGGGCTCAAAAATACAACAGTAACAAGTGCTATATTTAATGGTCCACAACCTGTGTAATTACTAAGTTTATGTAACATGAGACAATTTCTAAGATATGGTCATATGGTATATAGACATCCGATCCGGGCGGATCCTTCAAATTACCAGAGTGCAATAAAACAGGAGCAAAATTGCTTCACGATAGCCTTTAAACTGGGAGAATACTTTGCATAGAAACATACAGAAACATACTCAACTCGTCGTTTTTATCAAGAATAAATCAACTGTATGGGGTAGGAAACGAATATGTACTTCTTTTGGGCAACATTAATATACACTTTGCAATTATGCCCTAAAGGAAAGCATCTCCACGCAGACAGTTTCACAGTAAATTCAATTAGCTGTGACCAGTTTGTTTTATATTTATAAAGCTTTGCTGAAATATCAAAAACTAGATCAAACGTTTAATATATGTTGCTGCATAGTAATGAAATGCTAAATTGTTTAAAGTTTACAACTAGTACGACCGGAGATTGTTCAAATTTGACATATTTTTCATTGACTCCCCTATCGGTCAAATTTAGCCTACATACTCTGGTCACAGTACTGAAGAGAGACTCACAAGAGCAACTAACACACTTAGCCTGCGAGAGAGAGTGAGATAGCATGCTGGTATTTCATCTGATCGTTCAAAAATTGCGAACGCGCCGCGTATTTTACAGCAATGCTGCAGATGTGTGCGATCAATTGTCAATTTGGCTCTCTGAGTTTTATTTGTGTTAAGCCTTTGATACGTGCGGTCGCGAAGTTCAAGTGAAAGAAAAAAACTCGTACGCAATGCGGAATAAAGAAGTTCTATGAATATTGAAAATAAAACGAGAAGGCAAAGCTAACTTCGACTGTGCCGAAGTTTTAATACACTTGAAAAACTTTAACCAACTGATTTAACCAGTAAAATATATATAGGATATAGATATCAGATATTAAAAAATTTTAAATCATTAATAATAAAAAATAGGATACCATAAAAAAACTTTTCTTAGTAAAACACATTTTCCGACCGATCGGTCCTATGGCAGCTATACGCGATAGTCATCCGATTTTTATAAATTTTTTTAAAAATTTGTAAAATCATATAAAACTAATATCTACCAAGATTAGTGACGATACTATGGAAAACAAAAAAGTTTTTCTCACTAGAACTTGTTTTTTGACCGACCGTTTCTATGGCAGCTATATGCTATAGAGATCCGATTTTGATACATTTTTCCAGAATTATGTGAAATCATATAAAACTATCATATACCAAGATTAGTGACGCTACGATGGAAAACAAAAAAGTTTTTCTCACTAAAACTTATTTTCCGACCGATCGTTCCTATGGCAGCTATATGATATAGTCATCCGATTTTGATAAATTTTTTTCGAAATTGTGCGGAAGCATATAAATCTAATATATACTACGAATGGTGACGCTACGATGGAAAACAAAAAAGTTTTTCCCACTATAACTAGTTTTTTGACCGACCCTTTATATGGCAGCTATATGATATAGTCATCCGATTTTGATAAATTTTTTCACAATTATGTGGAAGCATATAAAACTAACATACGCCAAGATTTGTGCCGCTACGATGGAAAACAACAAAGTTTTTCTAACTAGAACTAGTTCATAGACCGATCGTTCCTATGGCAGCTATATGTTATAGTCATCCGATCCGGCCAGTTCCGACATATTAGTTGCGTGCAGTAAAAAGAAGACTCTGTGCAAAATTTCAGCTCGATAGCTTTAAAACTGAGAGAAGCAGACAGACGGACAGACGGAATTGAACTCAGCTCGTCGTCCTGATCAAGAATATATATAGTTTATGTGGTCGGAAATGAATATTTCTATGCGTTACAAACTTCTGGGCAAAATTAATATACACTTTTCAAGTGTATAAAAAGTGTGGTTGAAGACCCAGACGTGCTGATAGAGAACGCTGCACCTGAGGCTGACGGGACATCAAACTAAAAACATTCTGGAAAAAATTGATAGCCTGACGTTGTCCATATCTAAAGGTAAATAACTGAAAATCTGTGTAGTGTACTATTTTACTTGGAAAACAGACTTCAAGGTTACGTCCGGCCGCATGCATGTGAATATGTATGTATGTGTGTGTGTAGCTGCTGCTGAAGAAGAAAAAAACTGCGTAATACAATATAGCATAGACACTCATAGAAATGCATATGTATAAGTTAACAAGTAACCCTCGCGCCGTGAACTACTGTGGCAGACCCCGCACTGATATTGCTGACACATCAAATACAAGCGTTCAGTGCCCTAGCCAGCGTGGTAACCTGATCCCTTGCTTGGCTGCAAGAGCAGTGTTATCACTTATGCTGAGTTAGCAGTCATCCATGTAGCTTAAGTATTTGTAGTTTGTCTTTTGTAGCTTTTGCCTTTAGCTTTAGATGGCATTTAATTAAGCTTTAGTTTTGTTTCGATTCTAATAAAGAGCACTTGGCTCAGTCACATTACTCCGGCCAAGCCGTCATACTTATTATTTTGCATTATTGAGCCAGAAGGCCAATGATATAGGAAGGCAGTCACCCTCTCAGCATAATCTTCAGAAACATAATCCACACATAGAGATACGTCCCTGAGGAAGAAATATGGGAGTGGTTTGCTCGACGAAAATTCAGGTCGTCTATAAAAAATAAAAATTTTTTTTGGAAAAAATTTATGACCTGCGTGACACGTAGCAAGAGTGAGCGGAAAATAATTTCAACAATAATAAATGCAAGGTATATTTTTAAAATTTTTCTTAAACGAGCTGCATGATTCGTAGTAAAAGTAAGGGAGAAAAAATTTAAAAACGCATTTTGTAATTTTTTACTGCCGATGGTGCAAAATCGGCCAAGACAAATATAAGTGAAGTGTCAACTTAAATTGCACTTAATTGCATTGCATAAGCTGATGAGTGCGTCACAACAGTAAAGAGAAGTGAAAGTAGACTACGACAGTGACGACAGTTCAATAGGAGAAGATCAGATTGGGTTCCCAGTGCAAGTTCAGGAAAGATTTGAACTAATATTGATATTTTTACATTTACCCCTTGTAATCAAAGCCGAACATCAGACATAAACCTAAAGTCACTCAAGTTTCCGAAACAAGATAATGCCATGACATTAAGGCCAACCGAATTACCCACAAACGTCACATGTTAGAATCAATCTGGTCAATAAGCATCATAATAGAAATTCTAGAGAAGAAAATCTTTTTGCCTGAAATATTTATGTACAATTCCTTTTCATGTAAGTTTATTTAAGTTACGATTTCCCAATGGAAATTATTATATATTTGTCACTATACTCTTTGACAGCAAATAAATAATGGCTGAACGCGAATTTTCTTTGGCCGGAAATATAATCACCGAAAAGAGAAATCGACTATGCCCAAATACTCTGGATAGTTTAATATTTCTGCACTCGTTTCAGAAAAATTTTAACAAACAAAAATGAAACACTAAAAACAAATTGGTTTATGTATGAGACACAAACTGAAAATGATTAACAAAAACAATGTTTTTATGTAATAAAATTAAACTCCAAAATTCTATAATTTTTTATATCAGCAAAATTTAAAAGCTGTTCAACATTTAGTATTGTGGGAGACGGGAGGGTGAGGTGGCAATAGCTTAAAACAAACTTGATCTGCGTGCTGAGAGTACATGCACACTAAATTTTGTATATGTAGCTCTTTAGTATCTGAGATCTAGGTATATGCAGAAAATATTAATTGTTCAATTGTGAACCTAAACCATCTATGGACCGACAAATTTTAAAAAACGGTTCAGCCGTTTGGAGTAGTTCAGTGACAAATCAGGGACAAAAGAAAATATATTAAAAAAAAATTAAATAAAAAACGGTTTTCGACGGAGTTCGAACACACAGATGCTGGTTTTGTAATCAGTACTCTTATGCCCTGAGCTACATAAACATTTAAAAACGAGAGTCAAAAACAATATATGTATATACAGTTTGCTTTGTTTTGTATAAATACGATATTGAAAATGCGGTAGTAATGCGGTGTTTACGATATTAGAATGCGGTAGTAGGCGGTAAACACGATATTGAAATGCGATATTTTTGGTAATGCGGTATATGCGGTTGCGGTGAATTTTCGATATGAAACAGATTGGATTTACGGTGTTTGCGGTGATACTCAAATTGGGTTTTAAATCATTGCGATAGTAGGGTACCTTTGTAACTAGTATCTAAGAGACTGCTTGCTTACGGATATGGATATATCATAAACCGGATAGTTTTAAGTTAAGAACGTATGTTCGGAGCAGAAGCCTATATTAATAATAAGAGATATATTTTAAATGTAAATGCCCTTTGGCTATTGTTTGTTTTGTTCTGAATTTTTGTAAACAACTAAATGCCTCACGCAGTCAGATCTTACGCTCAAAGCTTTTTTATCTTGGGAGCTTTACCACTTATCTGAGCTGAGCTTTCTGCTGCAGCTGGCCATCGGCCGCCGGCAATTGCATTTTACCTACCACTGCAACTCAAGTGATCAGCAAATAAACATTTAACCTTTTATAAAACCCGTGTAATTGAATAATTCAAAAAAGGTGTATATATCGTTATACTTCCTCAAAACATTTGGTGACCTGACGTGATCTTGGTCTTGGAGTTGCAAGTCGGTTTTTTAAAATTGTTTTCCTATCGTTGAAACAATTCTTTTCGTTTCCATGCTGTTTGCACACAAGTCGGTGCCAAACACACATACATATGTGCAGTCGCGTACATTTGTATAAACAATAATACAAAAAATCAAACAATCCCGAGTGCGTGCGCTTTTTGTGAGCAAATTAGAAACAATATCTGTGCGGAAAATTATCTTGTGAACATTTTTTTAAAATTCATCGGCCAAGCGTTCAGAGTGCATTTGCAATTACTGCTGTTGCTAAGCGGCTTCTCGTGTAATGTACAATTCCTGTGACATATCTAAGCAAAAGAACTAAATGAAAAATCAAGTAGTAACATAATTTTGCTTTCAGCAGTTAAGGAACGAGTTAGTTGTGAGGGCATTAGGATCTGAACCATAAATGGCAACTCTGAAACTTATCGATGACGATCGATAACTATTTATCGATTTGAGCTTGTCCTCTATTGCCTACCTTCTCTGTAGCATTCTTTCCTTTCGAGATGCCAACGATAACAGACGTCAACCGAGTAAAAGGAGAATAATTAAGCTCTTGCAAAATTTTAAGACTCATTTAAATCCGGCAAAATCTAAGCCATCACTGCTTAAGACTTGCGAGCAAGTCAAATATCTTTAATTAGAGTTGTTCAGAAAGATAAGAACATTATTGGCGAAGTAAGTATGAGGATTGTCAATAAAAAAGACGTTTCGTCATATTTTCTTATAAAAATCATTTCTTGTGCAGTTGCCAGCAAAAGGATTGGAAGAAAAGCGTGAAATTGCGCGTATATGGTTATTGATTCCATTTAAAAATCCAGTCAGTAAAAGAATAATAAAATTTATTGTGGTACAGAGTAGTAATTTAAGTTATTTTCCTCATTCAGTGCGTTTGTAACAGGTCAAGCAAACACAAGGAGCGTGACATACAAGGCGTTTGAAGGCAACAGGCACATCAAAGGCTCAAACTTTTTGGGTGGCTAGAACGGCTAGAAGCAACGTCCAAAAAGTTTTCTGTGGTGACGGTTCACACTCTGCCTTGCGAGTCTATCGACTACCCCTTGGTGCTACTGAGTCCAGACCCTGCCAAGCCTTTCCTCAACACGCTTTCCTGTTTTGTCTTGCCGCATATCGCCAGCTTTAACCCTTCTACGCTACAAAAATAATCGCCAACATCGTTTGAGAACGTGCCGAAGTTAACCCCAAAAGCCCTTTGGAGGGTTAAGACCAACCCTCGCAGCTGTGCTGACTGATGCACATGGCACCATACCTAGTGTTGTTCTTTTGCATGGTGTTAAAGACACTTGTTGTGTTACTAAAACATCTCCTGTTGGGTTAAGAGTAGGAAGTTAGTGATGCTTTAAGGAAGATCGCAGAAAATTATGGAGAACATGAGGAAGTGACATGACCTTTCGTTAACACCAGCAACAACAACTAATTTTCCATCATACCAAGACAACGAATTTACTTCTCTACTTTTGAGCAGCATCTTCGACATCTGGAGAACTACGAAGGCCTTCGGAGGAATCTACGGATGGGTGAGTGAGCTAGCACAATTTGGTGCTTTACATATATACGCACGTACATCAGAGGCTGAGATCAGCTGACTTTGTATAGCTGTTTTTTTACATGCCGATATTTCTGATGTGCAGTCGTGTTATTTGATTTGTGAATTGAAATTGTCTTGGGAAAAAAATATATAATTATTTGAACAGATTATGGAATGTCATAGCAAATTTAAATGCTTTGAGCAAAATAAAAATCTATAATTTTTGATGTTGTTGTGTGTTAGCAGCAAGTGTGTGTGCATAAGCTAAATCAGCTGATTCCAAATCTTCCTTGTACGGTATAAAGGGTAAATAAGATGTCGTAAATAAAAATGGGATTTTCTTTAAATAAAATCACAATTAGAAAATCATTTGGTAGGGAGGGTAAAGATGTGACGCTACAATACCACCTGTAGTGTGCATTGGTGTGTGCTATGATCTATCTAAAATCTTTTTCTATCTTTGAGTATTAGTTTTACAGTATCAAGTGTGCTCTAGGGACTATTTAATTATGTAGTGTAGGTGTTGAGTGTGGATGGTCAAAGACCCCCCCACAGGCTGTTGGCTGGTCGATTGC